>JAGFMF010011642.1:2793104-2852322 GCA_019455555.1 Galemys pyrenaicus | reverse complement strand
CCCCTCCCCCCCCCTTCCCCCTCCCCGTCCTCCTCCCCGCCCCCCAGCCCGCCCTCCCCGCCTCCTGCGTACGGGGTGACGCAGCCGCCCGCCCCGCGCCGCCCGCCCCGCGCTCCCGCCGCCGTCGCGACCCGGCCGGGCTCCAGGGGGCCGCTAACGGTCCCGCGCCCCTCGGCGTCCGCGCCGCGCCGCCCCGCCCCGCGCCCCGCGCCCCGCGCCGGCCCACCCGGCGGCGCCGGCGGGGTGGGCGCGATGGGGGCGGCGGAGCCGCTGCGCTCGGCGCTGTGGGTGAAGCAGCAGCGCTGCGCGGTGAGCCTGGACCCCGCGCGGGCGCTGCTGCGCTGGTGGCGGAGCCCGGGGCCCGGAGACTGCGCCCCCGGCGCGGGTGAGTGTCGCCGCCGGCCCGCGGCCCGTCGGGGGGCCGCGCCGGGCCTGCGCCGCCGGGGCGCCTGGGGACTGGCGGGCGAGCGGGGGCGCCGGGCGGCGGGGGGCGGGGCGCGTGCCCGGCTGGCGCTGGGTGTCTGCGCTCCCGCAGCCGGCGCGGGCGGGGTGGCAGGCCGGCGGGAGGCCGGCGCCCGCAGCGGGCATGCCACCGGAGGGGGAGGCTGGGGGCCGCCGGAGGTCGTGGCCCTCGACCCAGAGGTGCAGGAGACTGTCCACGGAGCGCCAGCGAGAGGACCTGCATTCAGCTGGGCCCGTGCCCCCCTCGATTGCAGCGCTGCCGGAGGGGAGATGCCTTTCTCCAGCGCAGCCCACCCTTGCAGAGGATGGGCTCCCCTCTGTAAAGAGCAGGAAGGGGCCAGTGCGTGACCCTGGGTCTGGGACTTAAGGGCTCCGGGACCAGACTGGGTGCCGCAGGGCTTCACTGGCCCTGGGGATTCCCTTTTGGAGCAGGGTATTTAAATGCAAGCGGAAAGGACACACCCCACCCCTGAGGGCACAGGGGCAGCACCGCGCTGCGGGAGGGGCTGCCGGCTCCCGGAGCTGTCAGTGGAGCTATGGGCACAGGCCGCTTGTCATCTGACCCTGGGATTACTAAGGAGGTGCTTGGGCTGTGAGAAGGGGGAGGCCCTGGCTTGGACACCCCATCTGCCATCTGTCTTTCCCAGGTTTTATTGAGGGCCTGTTGTGGGGGGCTTGGCAGTATTGCAGCCCCGGTTCAGTGCCTGGGACCGAGTCCCTTCCCCTTTAGGGGGCAGCACCTAGGGTGCATGCCTGCAGACCTGCAGGTGGAGACCAGCTAGGGTTCGAGGTGGCACAGGTGCACCGGCTGCTCTCATGCTCATGGTGGCGAGATGGTCCCGGCAGATGGCAAGGCCAAAGGCCTACTGCCTGCTCCAGTGCCACAGGGGATGCACCGCACCTGCTTGGGCTTTGTGGTTTCCCTCTGGTCTCTGCCGGTGGCCACACTGCTGCTCTGGACTCTTCTGTGTGCGCCTGGGACTCTGCGTCGCGTTCACATACGAGGTTCCTGCGTGCAGAGCTCCAGGATGTGGCCAGAAGAGGCTCCGTGCTGCCAGCTTCGGTTCCCGGCCCCGCCAGGAGTGGGTGGAGCTTGGTGGGTCCATCTGCAGCCGCCGTGTCCGGGCCTCCTG
The DNA here is from genome assembly GCA_019455555.1 of Galemys pyrenaicus. Taxonomy (NCBI): domain Eukaryota; kingdom Metazoa; phylum Chordata; class Mammalia; order Eulipotyphla; family Talpidae; genus Galemys; species Galemys pyrenaicus. The sequence continues at coordinate 2,850,727 of JAGFMF010011642.1, read as the reverse complement.
CAGTCCTGAGGGGCCACGTGGACACCGGACAGACCCACCATCGAGCTCAGGAAGTCCCTGGCAGTCAGCCACTGCTCTGATTCCCGGTCACCAGCCATGTCTGTCCCGTGGCCGCGGCTCTGCGGGGCCTGCTGGCTTTGCTGGTGTCCGGCCATGCCCATCCGTGCAGACGGGCGCAGTCTCCCCAGCCCTGAAGCCGCTTGTTTCGCTTCCCTGGGGGCCTGCTGACTGGTGAGGGGGAACCGCTGCACCCCAAGGGTCAGGCCCGATGCAGGGATCTTCGTGCTCTGGGTAGGCAGAGCCAGCAGGACAGAGGCAGAGCAGACAGAGCCAGCCCCCCGGACACCCGCCCCAGCACCCCCATGTGTGTCTGCATATCTTGGGCACACTGTGGCTGGCCGGGGCTGAGGCCTGGGGCAGTTGAGAAGACCTGGGAGGTCAGAGAAGGCAGCCAGGGTGTGTGTGTGTGTGGGGGGGGGAGGTGTGGCTTCTGGGTCCAGACTCCAGCCCTCACTGCCTGATAACACCACACCTGTTCCAGGCGGGAGACCGATTGCTGGCAGGCGCGGGCAGTGCCCGGGCTGGCTGCGCCCCTTCCAGGCCCAGCTCCTGCCGCCTGGTCAGCCTGCGCCGGCGGGTCAGTTGCAGGAGCAAAGGGGGAGCGTGTGTGTGCACGTGTGTGTGTGCGCCTTGTGCCTGCACATGTGTGTGTGCCTGCTGGTGAGTTCCTTGTGCAGGACACTGCTGAACTTAGCAAGTGTGACCCCTTCCCAGCAACACTTCACAAGCCACAAGTAGCTTCAAAGTTGTTCTTTTTGGGCTCTCCCTGGTAGCACACAGGGTTAAGGATGCAGCACTGTGGAGCTTCCGCAGCCACCGCAGTGCGAGTTCGATCCCCGGCCAGGGAGGGACCCACAGGGCACAGCAGACCTCTCCTGCCTCCCGCTGCTCCCCTCAGCAGTGTGTTTCAGTCCATCTGCCTGTTCTGCTCCTTGCTCTGTCTCAGGTGACTCCTCTCAGCCCCCCCCCCGCCTCTGGCCTGTACCCCAGTTGTTGTGCGCATAAATAAATAAATCTTTAAAAATAAGTTGTTTTCTACTCATAAAAGTTTTGGAGTTTGGTGGTTGTTTTTTTTGTTTGTTGGTTTTTCTTTTTTTTTTGGATAGAAGGACTAGGGTGCAGCCAGAGGTGCGGGGAGTGAGAGGATCCACCAGAGACAGAGCGGGGAGCAGAACAGGAGATCCACTGAAACACACTGCCGAGGGGAGCAGCGGGAGACTGGAGAAGTCTGCTGCGCCCTGTGGGTCCCTCCCTGGCTTGCAGTCAACTCAGGCTGTAGCGGTCAATGCTTGAGACTCAACCCCTAGGCCACCGAGGAGACACTCAGAAAAGTAAAATGTGTTGATCTAATCAAATTGAGAAAGCGCAGAAGGGGATGTAGGGATGAGACCCCAGCCTTCCGCTGTGCACAGGGAGGGCACAGCCGTTCCCTGCTGCTCTTAAGACCGGCCTCTTCACAGGGGACCTGCTGAGGTGTGACCCCGAGACTCAGCCCCCACCCTGCTCTCCTGCTAGCCGCACTTTGACCTGGGGGGCCTGTGAGGGCCTGCAGGGGGACCATCTGCGTCCCACTTCTTGGTCTTACTGCCGCTTGGGGGTCCGCTCACCCTGTGCTCGCGGGCGCCTTCCCGGCCCAAGCAGCACCTCGCGGTGGGAGGTGACCCCCAGGCAGACCCCACGGGGGGTCACGGGGCGGCATCTCAGTGTCCGCAGCCTCTTCCTGCAGGCGCCTGGCTGGTGGCCCTGATAGCGCCTCAGAGTACAGCCAGACGGACTAAAGGCTTCTCTGGTGAAAGTTATTTTTTATAAAACATCGGCACTGACTTTGTGGGCTTGGAATGGGGGGCTGTCCCTCGGTGATGTAACTAAAGAATAGTTGAAGTTTCTCCTGTAGAACTGTCAGTACAGCTCGAAGCGGCATTTGCAACGGACAAGATGTCTAGAGGGGTGGTGAGGACCCAGGCCTGGCAGGGGTCCCGTGCCCCCATCCCCGCCGGGCCTGGCTCCTCGTGGCCGCGCCACCCAACCCCACCTTGGACTTTGGTGAAGCTCTGCCGCTCGCAGTGATTCTCCCCACTTTGGTTGTGGGTCACCTTCTCTCTGCTCCTTGTCTCTGTCTTGTTGCCCCTGGGGGCAGAATCAGCGTCTGGCTGTGTCGGGGTCTCTCCTCCTCCCCGTCTTCTGTGTGCCTGGCAGGTGCTGAGTAATTGTAAGGGGACCAGTGTGGGGGACATCTGGCACATCCGGGGCCCTGGCCAGGCTGTGGCAGGACTCCCATGCTCACGCAGGGCTTCCAGACGTTTCTCTCACCCGCAACACCTTTACTGTCTCTTAGGTGGTGTGGGCTTGAACCCCCTGGTGTGCTGGGAAGACAGGTAGTTGTGGCAACACCCTAGACGCCACGTGGTCCAGATACAAATCCTACACGTGCGAGTGGGGTGAGCATCAGGTACCCCCGGCGTGTGCCTGGCACATACCCTGGCTGTGCCTGTTAGGAAGTCAGTGCTAAAGGGGCCAGGCCCGCCCTGCCGGCGACCTGCACCCGTTCTCACGTGGGCTTGGCAGGGGATCTGACCCGTTCTTCTCCCTGGTTCCAGAAAGGAGACTCCAGGTTTGCATCCAGTCGCCATGTGAGTGGGCAGCTGGACGGCTCTTGTCAGGTGGCATGACTTAGCGCAGCTGCGTACCATCCTAAGAGCTGTAATTGTTCCAGATCATTCCGAGGTTAATTACTTGTTACTCTGAAGTAGGTCAGCAAACTTCTTCTTGAAGGGCCAGATGACGACTGGACTGGGCGGGAGGGCCGCGCTTGCCCAGCCCTGCCGTTTGGCCTGGAGCGGCCTCAGGCGACACGTCACCATGCGGGTGCATGTGGGGCTGTGTGCTGCTCCAGCTCTGGTCACAAAGCAGCAGTGGCTGGACCAGCTGCCTGTGCCTGCCCTTGGTCTAGATCTTGGTGAAGAAGGAGTAACAGAGTCATGTATTGTAAAAGCAGCTGATCCAGATGGCTAAAAATACTCTGACCTTCAGAACAAACAGATCTGGTCACCTGGACGATTGTACCTGCCATTCAGGGAACGCACTTGGTTGGGCTCTCATCCCGGGTACACTGTAAGCAGAAATCCACAGGCAACTTTACACCTCCCCTGAGGAGCGCAGCAGACATCTGCAGGCTGACGTTGAACTGGGGAGATGCCCAGCTCATATCTCTCCAGCAGTTTTGTGGCCCCACCCACATCAACCAAGTCTGAATTACTTAAGCAGAAGAGCAGCATGCAGTGCTATGGGGCCTAGCCCCAAGGAGGGTGTGCATCTGCTGTTGTTGAGTGGGGTGTTGCACAAGTGTGATTGGATCTGGTCTTTGATTGTGGTGTCCAGGTCTTTTTGTGCTCCTGTGGATTTTCTGTCTAGTAGGTGTGTCCGTTTTGAGAAATGGATGTTGAAGTCTCCACTCTAGCTGCTGTCATCTCTGCTTTGTAGTTCTTTCTGTTTTTTTTGCTTTATGTGTTTTCCTGCTGGGTTATTTGAGGCTTATGTGTTGAGGATAGCCACACCTTCAATTTGTGTTGGCCCTTTCTTCACACGCAGTGTCTCTGTTGTTGTCTGTCAGCACAGCCTCTCCTGCCTTCTTTTGGCTAGTGTGTGTCTTTTCTGTCTGTTGCTTTCAGTCTACATCATTGAATTTGAAGTGAGCTTCTTATGGACCACGTGGAGTTGAACATGCAGGCTGGCTTTGTAATGGGACTGCTGGTGTGTGAAGGCTTACGTTTGCCATTTCATTTTTTTCTTTTTCCTACTTTCCTTAACTAGTTGTTTTTTTTTTTTTCCAGTTTTGATTCATCCGTAAGTTTAAATTTGTATTAGTGTGTATGTGGGGGAGGGGGCAAAATACCTCCATTGTTTTTAGTGTATCTCTGTGTGTTTCTTTTAGTGGTCATCGTGGGTGTGTGTGTAGACTGATTCCCGCCCCCAGGAAGCCCACCCTGCCATTTGCCAGAAGTGAGGAAGCCTCTCCTCTGCCATCACGTACCCTCCTTCACTTAGGGTATAATGGTCTCAGGTGCTTTATCTACAGACACTTAGAAACCCATTAGCGTTACAGTTTGATCTTCCTCCTTCAAACGTAATTTAGAACAGACTAGAAGGGAAGAAGATGCAATTACACTTCGCATTACACCCACATCTTTACCCATGCTTACCTAGTTCTGTTTTCCCAGTGTCTTCTTTTATCCTCTCTTCCCCACGTATTTAGTCCTCCTTTTAGGGCAGGCCTGCTGGGAAAGAGTCCTCAGTTTACCCCCCACTGGGAAGGTCTTGATCTCTCCATCCCCAGGGGGCTTTTTGCAGGTATGGGATTCTGGTTGCTGGTTTTGTTAACAGGGTGCCATGGTTTCTGATGAGAAATATGGTTGTTTGAATTGTTTTTTCCCGCTAGGTCATGCGTATCTTATGTCTCACTGATTTTAAAAGTTTGTTTTGGTCTTTGATCTTTAGAAGTTTGACTGTGACATCTCTTGGTCTGGATTTCTTTGGATTTATCATATTCGAAGTCACATCTTTTGCCAAATCAAGGAGCTTTTCTTTTCTTAAGGATTTATTTATTAGTGCGTACAAGAGCTGGGGTACAGGCCAGAGAAGTGGCGGGTGAGGGGGCCCACCAAAAACAGGGCGGGGAGCAGAACAGGCAGACGGACTGAAACACACTGCTGAGGGGAGCAGCGGGAGGCAGGAGAGGTCTGCTGCGCCATGGGGGCCCCTCCCTGGCCGGGGATCGAACCTGTGCTGCAGTGGCTGTGGATGCGCCACCAGGAAGGTCCCCAAATCAAGGAGCTTTTCAACCATGTTTCAGTACGTCTGCTCCTCTGCTGCTCTCTGGTATCACAGTGCAGGGAATGCCCCGGCCCTGAGGCCGTTCAGGCTTTTTGACCCTGTTTTTCTGTTGTACGTGGACTTGTGGTTTCCAGCCTGTGGTCTCTTCCCGGCCCCGCCCAGCCGTTGCATCCGCCCTTCTGCATTGTTTTGATTATTGTATGTTTCGGTTCTAAAATTTCTCTCGGGCCTCTATGTTCCTTTTCTTTGCTGAGTCTTTGTTTTTGTTTCCTGTGTCTTGTTTCTCACGTTACATTCTCACATTCTTACACAGCACAGGTTTAGGCAGTGGCTCCTGCTGGCTGCTGCAGCCTCTGTGGCTCACCCAGGCGGTGTCTGTCCCGAGTGGGCCGCGATTGCTCACAGAACGTCCGTCCTGGAGGCCTCGGTCCTGGCCAGAGAGTCCAGGTCCTGGCCTGCCCGTAGGCCTGTCTTTTCATTCCTCGGGAGGCCTACCCAGGTCTTGCTGGGGTGCCTGCCTCCTCGTGCTCCACCAGTGGGGGGTACACGGGAGAGAGTGCTGATGCCCCACCAACCCCCGCCCCGCCAGTGCCCCAGCTGCAAGGTGAGGGACATCCCGGGCTGGTGGAGGTGGAAGTCCAGCTCTGCTCCCTGCCGTGGGCGTGAGGCTCGACCCCTGCGTGGCCCGGCACGGTGTGGGGTTCCCAGCTGTGTCCCCGAGGATGTCGCGCTGGCCCCGCTGGCATGTGGGAGGCCCGGCGCGCACTGGAGTGAGCGGTCATTGTTCCCCCCACACGCTGCCCTTTCCTTATCCTTTGTCCAGAGAAAGGCCACCCTTGCTGGGGGCTCCGCTTGCACCGTCGGCATTTCCAGATGCCCGGCTTCTCCAGCTCACATCGGAGAGATGCGGCCAAAAGATGACCCCGGCACCGTGTCCGCCCCTGCGTCCCTGAGCCCGGCCAGCTGCCCCCCTGGGGGCCGCCTTTGGTCCTTGTCTGTCGGGACTGCCTTTGGGGCAGAGCCAGGGCAGGGAGGAGGGGAGAGCTGGCGCGCCCTGCACGTCCCCACCGCCCGGCTCCCCGCTCCCCGCCCGGCCCGGCGCAGGTGGTGCTCGGCAGGCAGGGCTGGGAGCCAGCCACGGTCAGCCCTGCCCGGGGTCAGCCCTGCCCGGGGTCGTGTCTCGGAAGGTGCAGGAGGGGGGTGGGGGCAGGCCCTGCTGACTGCCCCCACTGAGGGCGGCTTGCTGTTTCTGGGGTCTCCTGCAGTGTGGGCGCGTCGGCCGCAGAGGTGTGCGTGGACGGGCGGGGCCCCACGTGCCCACTGCGCAGTGGCCCTGGGCTGTCCGCGTGGGCTGCGTTCTCGGGGACTTGCAAGGTGTGCCGTGGCGCTGCTCCTTGGGGGCCTTGGTGGCCGGGCACCGGAGGTGGGACCTGGGGTCCCCGTGCGGGGCCCTGCCCCTGGCTTCTGTGTGGGTGTGAGGGTCAGGCTGGCAGGCACGTGGGGGTGGCCGTGCCCCTAGAGAGAGGCGCACGGCCTTGGGGGCCCCAGGCTGCTGGGGTCTCCAATGGACTGAGAGCTGCTGGGGGGGCTGCTCCCGGCGGCCGCGGAGCAGACGCTGCTTCTCGCCTGTTGGGTCCTGGCGGCGGCTGGAGCAGGCCCTGCTGAGCCCGGGCCCCTGGGGCTCCGGGGGGCTGGAGCCATGGGCCGTGGGCGCCCAGGCGGGTCAGCCAGCAGGAGTCTGCTCGCGCGCGTGGTGACGAGGACATCTTGTTGGCACCAGCTGTCACTCACCTGCGGGGCCGCTTCCCTTCGGTCGCGACCGACGTCGCACGTCTCCCCAGAATCTACGATGGGGGAGCAAGCAGCTTGTCTCCTTGGGATTCCAAATGACACGTCTACAAGACCAGAAATAAGGGGGACCAAAAGGGGTGGCGGGGGGCTCGTGCCTCTGGCTGCCGGGGCTGGCGGCCTCTCCCGCAGCAGAGCCCCCTCCAGCGCTGGGCGGCTCGGGGGTCAGAGCCGCTGCCCCAGGGGCCTGTCCAGATGCCGCCAGGGGGTCCCTGCCAGGGTGGCCGCGGCGGGCCCTGGCGCCTGACGTTTTCTGTTTGGATTCGGGTGACCCCGCGGACGCAGAGAGGCGAACCAGAGGACGGGCAGGGCCAAACCAGAACCAGCCTAGAAGTCTGCCTGCAGGGCTGAGCCTGGGGGCGGCAGGGAGCAGGGCCCCAGCGTCTGTGGGGCAGGGCGCTGGCATGGTGGTGACATAGGTTGGAGGCATGAACTGTACCCCTGAATCCTGCAGTGTCGTAACACCACCCACGCAGACCCACACGCAGCTGGGGGCCGTCCCAGGGGTCCGGGCGGCCGGAGTGGGGCAGCCAACGTGCTGGTTCACGTTCACCGCCCCGTGTGTTGTGAGCGTGGGGGAGCAGGCTGGGGCGCCTCCTCCGAGACCCCTCCTGTGGGCTTTGCCCGGGGTGGTGGGGCCTGAGCAGCCCCCCGGCAGGCCCCGAGGCTGTCCAGGCAGACCCCGTTGGCTCTGGGAGTGCCCCTTCCGCCGGGGGCTGGGTGGGCTTGAGCCCTAGGGCGAGGCTGGGCGCCGCTGGGGGCGGAAAGGGCCCGACGGGCTGCTGGGCAAGCGCTCCCGCCGGCTGGGGTGCAGGAGGCGAAGGATGTTTCTGGAGGGGCGGGGGCGGGGACAGGCTGGACCCAAGGAGGGTGCGAAGCGCTGAGCCAGCTTCAGCCGGCCACCCCTGCTCCGTGGGCCCTGTCTGAAGCGGGCCCCTGAGAGCAGGTGGCCCGGCCCACTGGCTGGCGTGGAGACGTGCCCCGGGGCGGAGGGGCTGTCAGAGCCTGGTGGGCAGTGTGGCCACCGGGAGGGGCTGCGGGCAGGGCCGGGGCCTGTCCTGTCTGGGGAGTGCCCCTCGTACTTCCGGCCCCCTGAAGGTGTCCTGTGCTCAGGGCAGCTCTGCTGGTCTCTCGGGGCTGACCGGCAGGACACCTCCACTGGCCTGGAGTCCATGTCCGGGGCCAGCGGGAAGCCACGGTGAGGCTGCCACTGGTGGCAGCGGAGACGAGAGCGCCCGCAGCCCACGTCCAGCTGGGTGAGGCGCCCGCCGGGGCTCTCCCGTGCTGCCCTGCCGAGTGGGGCCTCAGGCCGCACACACGCATGGACGCCTCTCCCCAGGGCCAGTGCCGGTCAGCCTCATGCTCCCGTGGAGGCCCTGGGTCCCTGCCGTGCCGGGGCTGGTGGGGGGACGGCGCTGGTGCACGCAGCTGGCGCGGCTCCGGCCCGTGGGCTCTCGGCCTCCGAGACGAGGTGGGGCTCGGCGTGACGTCCAGTGCGCAGGCTCGGGGGAGTGAGGGCTGCATGGGGCAGGCGGCGTGCGGACCCCCCGGTGCCGCGGGGCTGGGCTGTCGTGGGGGACCTCGCACTTCCCGAGCCCCGGAGCCTGGCGGGCAGCACGGCCTGTGGCCTTCTGGCGCAGGGATGGCCCGGGCTGGGCGGCAGCGCCTGACCTGGGCTGGCGCTGTCTCCACAGACGCCTGCTCGGTGCCCGTGTCCGAGATCATCACTGTGGAGGAGACCGACAGGCGTGGCCAGCGGCGCGGCCGCGGGAGGTGGCAGCGCATGGGGACCCCATACGCGTTCACAGGTGACGCCGCCCGGCGGGCGCTCGAGAGAGGGGCTCGGGCCCTGCCTGCAGACGGGCTTTTCTGCACACTCCCTCTGCCGTTCCCCAGCTCTGCTCCTCGGGGGCGGTGGGCTGGTCCCCTCCCCGCCTTTGCTGGGGCTGGAGGCCGGTCTGATGCGCCCGAGCGTGTCTCCCAGCCGGAGAGCGGCGCCCTGGCCCGGCCGCGCTGAGCCTGCCCTGCTCCCCACAGTGCACTGCGTGAAGAGGGCACGGCAGCACCGCTGGAAGTGGGCGCAGGTGACCTTCTGCTGTGCCGAGGAGCAGCTGCGTCAGCTGTGGCTGCAGACGCTCCGAGAACTGCTGGACAAACTGAGTACGTGGGCCGGCGAGGCCGGGGCCGCGGCAGCGCCCTGCCCATCCTCTAGGGGGCGGGAAGCACCTGTGCGCTGTGGGCCCTCCTGGGGACCCTGATCTGCTCATCACACCTGGGCTGGGAGGGACCGGGATCTGCCTGAACCGGGCGAAACAGGATGAGGCGTTGTTGCCAGGAGGACACGGGGTGCCAGGAGCCCCGTGCTGGCCCAAGGGTCCTGGGGATGGGAGCTGTCGGCTGCCCGCCCTTGCCTGCGGGGGCCCTCCCCTGGGGTTCAGGTGTCCGCCCCAGCCTGTGGGGCCCTCCCCTGGGGTTCGGCTGCCCACCCTTATCTGTGAGGTCCTCCCCTGGGGTTCAGCTACACTCCCTGGGTGATGGGCTGTCACTGCTGTGTGGGCCTGGGCTCTTCTTAGCGCTGTGCCTCGGTGCCCATCACCTGCCCAGGTGTCACAGACAGCCGAGCCCCCACCTTGCTGCGTGGACCCACCTTGACCTCTAGTTTTGGCCGTTGCGATTTACACGTGGCCGCCCATGTCCGCAGCCTGCAGACCCAAGCACTTGCTGGTGTTCATCAACCCCGTGGGCGGGAAGGGCCGAGGCAAGCGCGTCTACGAGCGCAAGGTGGCGCCCCTGTTCGCACTGGCAGCCGTCAGCGCGGAGGTAATAGGTAAGCTGTGCGCAGGTGGCCCTTGGGGGCGTGGCCAGTGAGGGCGTGGCCAGCGGGGGCGTGGTCAGCGGGAAGGTTTCAAGCAAAATACTTATTTTTCCAAACTGCACACAAAGAACAGAAGAGAAAGAGTTCAGCCTTTGCTAGCCAAGTCTCAGTGTAGGAGGTCCCCGAGAAAACTGAGGACGTAGACAGACAGAGGTCACGGAGAGGAGGCCCCGCCGGGAGACACGCGTGCTTGCCAGGACTTGGGGTGACTCCTTCGGCAGGAGGCGTGTGCAGAACTGTGCGGGGGCTGCGGGGCTCCCGGGCAGCCTGGCCAAGGCACCGCTGGCCTCGCGGCTCCAGGGCGGTGTCCCCTGCGGCTTCCGGGGGCAGCAGCCCAAGGCACAGAGGTGGACGCACGCTGCTGGCTGCTGTCACGGCAGACACAAGCGCCCCTGCACCCCACGGCCGGGAAGCAGAAAGCACTGGCCCGGGTCCGGCGCAGTCACAGCGGCTGGTGAGATGCAGCGGAGCCCGGCACCGGCGGCCCGGCTCAGCAGACCCTAGCTGGCGCCGGCGCGCCCCCTGCCGTGGGGCCGGGCGCTCCCCTGGCTTTGTCCGCCTTTAGCCGTTTTGTCAAATTCTCATAGCAGCGGAGGCGATAAGGAGAGGGGTCAAGGCTGCCATCGCCCACAGGGCCGCTGCTTGCCGGCCGCTCAGTCCACGGGGCGGTGGCTTTGCGGGTCCGGCCGAGGGCAGCGCGGCCCTTCCCGGAGGGATAGTCTGGGGAGCGTGGGGGCTTGTCATGGGCCCCCCCAAGATCGCGGGCCACCTCGCACGCTCCGTGGGGCCTCTCAGCCAGCTTACAGTGCACCTGTCCCCCCAGTCACTGACCACGCGAACCACGCGAGGGAGGCGCTGTATGAGGTCAGCCTGGACAAATACGACGGGTGAGTCACGGGCTCTGTGCTCGAGGGGCGCTCGCACCGTTCCCCGCGGCGGCTCCCCAGCTGCAGAGGGAAGCACGCTCCTGTGGCGTGAGGGCTCGGAGGGGCCTCCTTGGGGGTGACCGTCCAGTGGGAAGTAGGCACGTGCTCAGGGCGTCGCTGCTGCGGCGCAGGCCCAGGCCCCTCAGCCCGAACGCTTCAGTGTCCTGGGAGTCAGGCGGGGCCTGGGCCAGAGCCACCCACGGCCCCCCAGGGGGCGGCCTTGGGGGTCTGGAAGCCGGAGTTAGTCCCGAGAACAGGCCGAGAGCCCCGTGCCCCCAGCATTGGGTTCATCGAGGAGAGGAGAGGCCCCGGGGCAGGCGAGCAGGTCCAGGCGGCGGCTGGGGGGCGCCAGGCCGTTGCGGGGCGGGGCTTGGGGGCCCCGGAGCGCTTGGCGCATTCTCGGCTCCTGCCCGCGGCTGGTCCAGGCCGAGGCGGAGGCGCAGGCCCGCTCTGTGTGCTGGCACCCGCACACCCCAGAGGGTCGGGGCGTGACGGGCGCCAGGAGGGGCTGAAGTCGGGCGTGGCCGGGCTGCCGCCCGGGGGGCGCAGGCCTAGGGCTTCACCGCGCTCCCTCCGCAGGGTGGTCTGCGTCGGCGGGGACGGCATGTTCAGCGAGGTCCTGCACGGCCTGATCGGCAGCACCCAGCGGAGCGCGGGCGTGGACCAGAACCACCCAAGGGCCTCGCTGGTGCCCAGCCCGCTGCGCATCGGCATCATCCCGGCGGGTAGGCCCCGCCCCCCGCGCTGCCGCCTGGGGCCCCCACGCTGCCGACCGGGCCGGCGTCCGGGTTAACGGCCGCGCTCTCCACCCAGGGTCCACGGACTGCGTGTGCTACTCCACCGTGGGCACCGTCGATGTGGAGACCTCGGCCCTGCACATCATCGTGGGTGGGTCCCGCCCGGCTGGGATCCTGGGGGGGCCTATCTTGGGGTCTCTGTCCTGAGGGTTCTTGTCCTGGGGGGCCCCCTGGGGGACCCATTCTGGGGTCTCTGTTCTGGGGGGCCTATCTTGGGGTCTCTGTCCCAAGGGGCCCTGTCCTGGGGGCCCCATCCTGAGGTCTCTGTCCTGGGGGGCCCATCCTGGGGTCCCTGTCCTGGGGACCCCTGCCCTCGGTCCACGCCCGGCCTGGGCGGCGGCAGGGCGGTGCAGGGTGCGTGGACGCTGCACGGCCTCCGCAGGGGACACGCTGTCCATGGACGTGTGCTCGGTGCACCACAACGGCGTGCTGCTGCGCTACTTCGCGTCCCTGCTGGGCTACGGCTTCTACGGGGACATCATCAAGGACAGCGAGAAGAACCGCTGGATGGGGCTGGCCAGATACGACTTCTCAGGTGCCAGGGCCGCGGCCAGCCGCAGGGGCCGCCGGGCTGGACACGGCCGGGCTGGCGGGGGCCGGGGTGGGCGCCCACGCGTGGGGCGCTGGGGCCGCGGCTCCCTCCCCAGAGCCGGTGTGACGCCGCCCCGCTCCGCCCTCAGGCCTGAAGACCTTCCTCTCCCACCACTGCTACGAGGGCTCCGTGGCCTTCCTGCCCGCCCGGCACACGGTGGGGTCTCCGCGGGACGGGAAGCCCTGCCGGGCGGGGTGAGTGTCCCCGTGGCGCGCCGGCTTCCGGGCTCCAGGTCTGGCTGGGGTGGGACCTGCACCGCTGCGCGCCAGGCGCGGGTGTCCCCAGGCCCGGTCAGGGTGCTGCTTGTCTTGCAGGTGCTTCGTCTGCAGGCAGAGCAGGCAGCAGCTGCAGGAGGAGCAGAAGAAGGCGCTCTACGGCCTGGAGAACGCGGGTCAGTGCCTGGGCCCTGTGCACCCGAGCCCAGCGCTCGCTCAGGCCCCGGCCCGGCCTCCCCACGGCCACCCCCCTGGCGTGGGCCCGAGCGCCCCTTCCCTCCGGCTCGAGCCACCAGGGGCCGCTGGCCAGCCTGGGGCGGGAGGAGAGGACAGTGCCGTCCCTCTGAGCCACGATCGAGGCGCCCCTGCCCCGGGCTCAAGCGGGTCGCAGGCCTGGAGCCGTGTCCAGACCGAAGCCGCTCAGCCCAGCGGGAGCCCCCTGGCCGCGGCCCGGGACAGCCGTGTGGGGGCGCCGACTGCTTCCCGCCACCCCCTTGTCTCCAAGCGCCGCTCTCCTTGGGTTGCTCTTGACCACTTAGCGTGTGAAAGTCAGGCTCAGCCCACGGGCCGCAGCAGAACAGGCAGAGCCGGGTGTGGGGGCGCTCTCTGAGCCGCAGCCGGCGTCCCCCGCGGGAGGCAGTGACAGCCCCCACCCCTGTCCTCATGTGACGTCCCGGCCTCAGCCCCCCATGTGACATCCCAGTCTTGGGGCCCTGTCCCAGTGTGACGTCCTCATCTCGGGGCTTCCCCACCCCATGTGACGCCCAGGTCTCAGGGCTCCCCCACCCCTGTGTGACGCCCTGGTGTCAGAGCTCCCCCCATCTCCATGACACCCTGGTCTCGGGGCTCCCTGTCATGTGATGCCCTGGTCTCAGGGCTCCCCCACCCCTGTGTGACGCCCTGGTCTCGGGGCTCCCTGTTCCCATGTGGCACCTGGTCTCGGGCTCCCCTGTCGCGTGGTGCCCTGGTCTCGGGCTCATGCCCCAACACCGGGGTCTCTGCTCCAGAGGAGGTGGAGGAGTGGAAGGTGGTCTGTGGGAAGTTCCTGGCCATCAACGCCACCAACATGTGCTGTGCGTGTCCCCGGAGCCCGCGGGGCCTCTCCCCCTCCGCCCACCTGGGGGACGGCTCAGCTGACCTCATCCTCATCCGCAAGTGCTCCCGGCTCAGCTTCCTGCGCTTCCTCATCCGGCACACCAACCAGCAGGACCAGGTGAGGTGGCTTGCCGGTGCCTCGTCCCCAGCCACCGCCCCATCCCTCTGTGCCGGCCTTGCGGGGCCTCGTGGAACCAGGTGCCACGGCCCCCGGCCCGGACCTGTCCTCTACAGGGCAGAAGGCCAGAACCTTGGGCCCCGCGCCAGGAGGGTCGGTGTTCACGACCAGCCTCTTACTGTCCTTCTGCCTGAAAGCCCGGCAGTGACGTGCTGGCCCTGTTTGTGCCGGCCCCGGCTCCCCGCCCCCTCGGGACGCCACCCTCAGCTGGAGAGCCGAGTCAGCACTCAGTCTCCATTGTGGGAAATTTGGGTTTTCTCTTTTTTTTTAAGATTTATTTATGCACACAAGAGCTGGGGCACAGGCCAGAGGTGGGGGGTGAGTCACCAGAGACAGAGTGGGGAGCAGAACAGGCAGATGGACCGAAACACACTGCTGAGGGGAGCAGCGGGAGGCAGGAGAGGTCTGCTGCGCCCTGGGGTCCCTCCCTGGCCGGGGATCGAACCTGTGCTGCAGTGGCTGCGGAAGTCCGCACTGGGGCTCTCGACCCCTTGTGCCACCAGGGAGGCCTGGTTTTCTGCCTTCAACTTAAGACACACTGGCGGGTTTGCTTGGCTGCGCAGCCGCGCTCGTGGAGAGCACGTGGAGCCCCCGGCTGCCGCCCCGGGGCGGGCTCCAGGGCTGAGGGCCGTGCTGCCGCCTGAGCCTCGGCCGGCGGTGGCCACGGTTGGGGCCGGGTGTGCCGCCCGGCTCAGCGCCCGGGCACCCCGCTCCCGTAGTTCGACTTCGCGTTCGTGGAGGTGTACCGCGTGAAGAAGTTCCAGTTCACGTCCAGGCCGAAGCCCGAGGAGGACAGCACCAGGGACGTCTGGGAGCGGGGCAAGACGCGGCTGGGGCAGATCTGCAGTGACCGCTCGCCCTGCTGCTGCGCCGCGACCCACAGCTCCTGGAACTGCGACGGGGAGGTGCTCGACGGCGCCGCCCTGGAGGTCAGGTGAGCGCGGCCGCGCGGCACGCACGTGGCCGCACCTGTGCTGCGTGGGCCACGTCGTCACCCGGACGCGCCAGGTGCCACCGCCTCAGGTCCGGAAGCCCCTGGCCCACCCCCTGCGCCCTCCGCCTCGGGGAGCCCCTGCTCCCCCGCGGGTCCAGTTCTTGCGGGCGTCGGATCCGGCCCGGCCCCTGGAGGCAGACCCGAGCCTCACTGGGAAGCGGGGCCCTCCGGGGCCCTGCTGGGCGCATGGCTCCGGCTGGTGTCCCGCCTACGGGAGCTGGTGTCAGACGCAGACGGGCGGGGCGGGAGCCCCCGCGGTCCGGCCTCTTGAGTCCCGCCGCTGCGCCCCTCGAGGCGCCGCCTCCCGGTCCAGGCGCGCCCACTCGCGCATGCGCACCACGCTCCCGGCGCCCGTCGGCCGGTGCTCGCGCCCACGCCGGCGCCGAGCGCGCACCACTGCCTCGGCGTGATCAGGGCTGCAGGTGCCGGCCAGAGGCAGTGACCCCAAAGCCCGGTCAGTCTGTTTACGCTGCAGCGTCTCGTGCTCCCGTGGGGTGCCCGCTGGAGCCCTCCCGGGCTGCCTGCACGCTGCTGGGGCGGTGGGTGGGTTGCCGCTCCTCTGCTCGCTGGAGAGGGGACGCCTCTGCTGCAGCCCCCGGGCCGCCTGGCCGTCCGCGACCTGCCAGGCGGGCAGACACCCCCCTGCGTAGCGTGGTCACGGCCCCTCCGCCGAGACGGCCGTGGGCCAGGCCTGAGACCGTGGGCTGAGCGCGCCCGTCGCCCTCTGCAGGGTCCACTGCCAGCTGGTTCGCCTCTTTGCGCGCGGGATCGAGGAGTCTCGGAAGCCGGACCCGCGGAGCTGAGCCGCCGCCGGGCCTCCTGCCGCAGGGCCTGCCCCGCCAGCGTTCTTTCCGGAGTGACCGCAGCTGGGCGCATACGTTTAAACTAGACGTTTATTTTTGATAGCTAAATCTTGATTTTAGAGAAAACACCTTCGTCCACACTCGGTGAACCTAGTGGCAATTGCGGGCCAGGAGAGTCGGCTCTTCCAGCTGACTCGTTCTCAGCCCCCGAGGCGTTTATTTTGGGGTGCTGGTCCCTTAGGGTCGGGGTGCCGACAGCACAGGCTTCACAGGCCCGCGGACTGCCCTTATGCAATAACTTAGGGACAGCAAAGGAGCGACTGGGGCCAGCCCGCGCTGTCCGGGGCCCTGGCCGCTCCGGGGGGTGCCCGGTCATGTGGCCACGTTCCTGGCGGCGGGTCCTCCCTGCCGTCACTTGGCCTTCATCCTGATTTGTCGTCAGGGCAGTGCCGCTCGGTCCTTCCCGGCATCTGTGCTTCCTGCCGCAGCCAGAGCACGGCGGGGGCACTTGTCGCCAGCCCCGGCCGCCCCAAGGATCTGAGACAGTGCGGGCAGCGGGCAGCGGGCAGCAGAGCAGGCCTGGGCCTGCACGCCGGAAGCTTGGTGGCATGGCCAGAGTGGGCCGTCTTAAGCCGACAGTGCAGCAGTGGGAGCCCAGAGCGGACCCCGGCTGGCACCTGGTGAGTCGGTGGGAGCGGCTGCCCTGGGCTGGCCAGTTCACACGCTGGGCCCAGGTGTCCCACTGACCGGCGCGGACGCTGCCCTGGTCGATTCTGACCTTCGCAGCTGCAGCCGCGGTGCCCATGGCCTGTGCTCCCTTCGCCTCTGGCTGTGCCCTGCTTGGGTGGCTCCCAGCAGCTTCCCCGGAGATCCCAGAAGCTCCCCTCGACCGGCTGAGGTGGCGGGCCGAGCGGGGTTCCCGGCGCAGCCCCTCCAGACCTAACGGATCGCCCTGCTTCAGGACCCGCTCGCAGAGTTCACGCTGTGACGCACTCGTGAAATTCCCCGTGTGGTCATCAGCCCCGCCTGGGTCAGGCGGACGGCAGCTTCGATGGTCCTTGCTAACTGGCCGTGGTATCTGGGTCATTGTGCCAGTCGTAGGGCTTCGTGGCAGGTGGCTGGAAGGAAGTGGGTGCAGAGAAGACCCCACGCGGGGCCTCCGTTCTGTTTGCTCCTGGAGGAGCTGAGCTGACGCCAGCAGGTTGTGCCGGGCCCAGGGCTGCTTCCGCGTCTCCTGCGCCTGCAGTCTGCGCCTGGGCCGGCCAGCCGTGCGTCCTCAGCAAGCCTGGCCCTGGGGCTTGCGCTCCAGGTGGCTCTGCCGAGGGCCGGGGCTCCTGCACGGCCCCGAGGGACGATGGGCAGCGGCTCTGTCCCGCAGACGACCCCAGCCAGGCTGTGGCGCCATGGAGGGGCCGACTGGACGCCGGGCTGGGGGCCGGGGGCCAGAGAGATGCCAGTGCTGCCGGCCGGCGGGGTGAGGCTGTGCTTATCTGGGGGCGAGTGGCAGCAGCTGGGCCCGCGGGGGAGTGGGGGTGTGTAGGGCCACATAGTTGGGGCGCGCGGCCAGGCAGTGTCCCCCAGGCCTGGTGACTGGTGCCGTCTCCTTTCTGATCTTGCTGGTTTCAAGATTGGGAAAATGGTTATTTGACAGATGTTTGGAAAGATGAGAATAAAGTTACTTTGGGCAGAATTTCACTTTCGTTCTCTTCTACAAATCCCTGTTCCTTCCTGCAGGTGTAGTGGGGCAGCCAGGCGCGGGGGGCGGTGGCAACCCAGCCCCACAGTTCTCTGGGCCCTTCCTCTGGGCCGGCTCTCCGGCCATCTCGTGGCCTCGCCCCCCCATGGTCACACCGCTCATCCTCCGCCTTCACCCCCTCCCGGCCCGGCGGTGCCCACTCCACACGCCCACCCCCGCTGCAGCCTCCACCCCCAGCCGTGCCCGCAGCCAGTGCTCCTGCGTCGGCACCATCGAGGCCGCAGGTGACGGCCATGGAGCCAGCGGTGCAGGAAGCCTGATCTAGTGGGGGGTGGGGCGGCCGCTGCGAGTCCAGAGAACAAGAGCAAAAGGAGCACTGACCGCCGCCCCCATCACTGCATCCCTGAGCAGGGGCAGGAGTGAGCCCCCCAAGGCGCTGAGAGGCTTGAGGGGGTGTTGAGCTGAGGACGGTGGAGCAGCAGGCGCCGAGACCCGTGACCACCTGCTGCCCGGGAGCGGCTTGTAGGCCCCGGGGTGTCCCCAGCTGCCCCACCGGACGGGCTCGGCTTCCGCAGGTGGGCACCGCAGGCCGTCCCAAGAGAGCCCTGGCGCCCCAAGTGGCCGCGCACAGGCCCCGCCACAGAGCCACGACGTCACCCGGGACACATCCCCGCCCCCGGCCAGCCTTGGCGACAGGCGTGTGCCCTGGCGAGGACACGGGCGCATCCCCAACTGGCCAAGCGGGGTCTTTGCTCTGTGCGCGCTGGGCAGTCCTGGCCTGGTTGCCCCCCGCCCCCCGCGGAGCGGCTGGCACTGGGGCTGGCGGGGGCCGAGGCTCCCCCCCCTGCACCCCTGGCTGCCTTCTGATCTGCTGCCCCGAGGGCCCCGCCGGTGGCTCTCCGTGGCTGGCTTTTTTGTTATGCACATCTTAAATTTCCATCACGACATGGGCCCTCGCAGCCCACGAGCACAGGAGTCCCTGTCCCTAGGGCCCCGGCAGCCCCACGGCCTTCCCTGGCCGTTCCGCTCCAGGTGTCCCTTCCCTGGCCGTTCCGCTCCAGGTGTCTTGCGTCTCCGCGCCCTTCTGCACCTGACCGGGTGCTGGGCCCTCGGGCACTGGGCCGTCCTGTGGCGGGTGGGACCTGACCGAGGCCCCAAGGTCCCGGCCGCCGCCTCCCGGGGGCAGTGCAGCTCCGAGTGCAGGGCCGAGACCACCACCAGGGGGGTCTTCAGGCCCGTCCCCTCATGCCGGCCCCTCGCCGCGCTTCTGCCGCAGGTATCAAGGGGCCACCAGCCCGGAGGGCACTGCAGGGCAGCAGTGTGGCCTGGCCGCGCCCTCTCCGTGCCCACTTCGCTGTCATCTCCTCAGCGCTGCCGCAGTGTGCATGACGCCCAGCTCGGGAGTGGCTTCCTCCTCTCCCTCCCGCCGTCCCCCATCCTGCTGGGCGGGGGGCATGCCAGAAGCCCCCCAACAGGCTCGTCACTTTCACAGTGGCCGGGGCCAGTGTGGCTTCGGACAACAAGCGCCTCCGCCCTGGGGCGTCCTCGTCCTCCTCCAGCCGACCCCGGGCCGGGCGCACGGGCTGTCGGGTAAAGGGGGAGCAGGAAGTTCACTCTCGGTAGAAAACCGCAGCCTGCGTGCCCAGTCACGAGAACCGGGGCAGAAAGGTGACGGGAGCTGCTGCCCGGGGCCTGTGGGCCGCCGCTGCCACCGTGTCCAGCTCCCCAGACGGAGGACGGTCAGGGGGACACATGGACGGATGCCACATAAAGGTCACGGGAGTCGAGCTGGCACCGGGACCCGGCTCCTGCCCACTCGCCAAGGGCCTGAGCGGGCCCTTCCTGGGGCTCCCGAGGGCTCGCAGGGGCGGGGAGGGCCTTGGGCGTGTCCAGGTGTGCAGGTGCGAGACCCACAGGTTCCAGGTGCCCGTGGGGCCTTTACCCGTCTGTGTGCAGCATCAGCGGCTGGGCCAGCTGAGCCCCAAGTGCTACTGAGCACCCCAAGGCCCAGGACAGGGTCTCCACGGACACCCAAAGGCAGCCCCAGAGGCCTTGCTCTGCCACTGGCCTCCTGTCTCCTGGCCCCAGGACCGGCCCCAGCTCCAGGCCCCACCACTGTGCCTCGGTCCCACTGTGTGCGCCCCGGCACCGGCCTCCCCACCCCAGCCCTGGGGTGACCTGGCCCGAGGCCCCGCTGCTTTCCGGCGCAGGTGACCGCTGGCCAGGCTCGCCCACAGCGACGGTGAGGGCTGACCCAGGGAGACCGAGGGCCCGCCCTAGCACAAAGCATTTCAGGTTTATTTAAATAAAAATTATAATTTATACAAGACTTTCCTTTAAACAAACAAGGTTTCTTAAAAAACGTCACGGGCGGTTTCGTCAGCTCTCCGTCCAGTGCAGTCCTTGGTGGACGGCGGCGCGTGCGACGGCTATTTTACACGTCCGAACAGACGCGCCGCGGACATAAACACCGGACGTTCGTTCTAGTTCAGTGGTTAGTGACAGACATTAGGTAGACGCTGCCCAGGTTCACCACTCGGGTCAGAGCCAGGGCTCCCCTGCGAGGCCTGGGGCTCCCCAGGACCCGCCGGGGCGGGTGCGGCTTGGAGGGGCCCCGGCGGGGGCAGCACTGGAGCCTGTGGCCGGTCTTCATCGCCCCGTGTCCTCAGAAGGGGCTCGAACTCGACCACCGCCCGGCCCCCGCCACAGGGACTGCTGTGCTCCGAGGCGCGGCCCCCAGGGGCTCCATGCGGCCCCCCAGCCCACCGCTGGAGGCACGGCAGGGCCTGCCAGGCCTCGCCGGGCACGGAGGGGGGCCCGCTGGGGTCCCAGCTGACCCTGGCGTCTTCCGGGGGGGCCCAGAGCCGCCAGCGCCCCGAGCTCCAGAAGGAGGGCGTGTGCTTGATCGGCCGGTCGGGGAGCCCCCACCCCGTGCTCCTCGGGCCGTGGGGAACAAGGGCTGACCCCGCCGATGGCTCCCCCGAACCAGCAAATTAGAATCAGAGCAAAGGTAAAAATGACATCTGAAAAACGATACAAAAATAAGAAAAACAGCCTGTTCTCTGTAAAAATAGAATCTTCTGTTCGTCAAAAACATCGGTGTCAGCGGCACCCGCGGGACCCGGGGCAAGCCGAGCGCAGGGGCGCTGGAGGGAGAGCGTGGCCTCTGGGGGCCCTGGCCCGTCCTAGCAGCTCTCCGGCGGCCCCCGCGGGGTGTCTGCCCCAGCCCCGAGATTCTGCTCAGTCACCCCAACCCTGGCGGCCCCCTCGTGTCTCTGCACAGCCCACACAGGCTCGTCGCTGCCGTGTGTACCCACCCACGCCCCAGCGCCCCCTCACCCCGGGTGGCCGCCACCTGCAGGCCCCACACACCTGAGTGCCCCCCAAAAGCTCGGGGCCCCCAAAGCCCGAGGGGCCATTCCGCCGGGCCCTGTACCACGAAGTGTTCAAGAGGTGCTTCTGCCGACGCTCTGCAGCCGGTCTCCTGGCCGGTGGGCGGGCTGCCCTGGCCCCACACGCAGCAGGGCTGGCCGGAGGCAGCTCCCATGACCCTGTCACCGCGCCCCTCGCCCCGGGCCCGAGCTCGGCCATGGCTCTGGTGCGCGGGGCCGCTGCGCAGGTGGGGCGGCCGCGCCGTCCGTCCGCCAGCCCCTGAGGACCCGCCGCCCTCCCGTCCACGTCCTCACCGCCGGCGGCCGGCCCGGCCGCGCCACCCGCCCGAGGCCCGCGGGCGCGGAGAGCACAGGCCCAGCGCCGCCCACGGCCGAAGTGTCAGAACAACGCCTGCCGCGCCAGAGCCGGCACTAGCTGTCGCTGCCCGAGGCCGCCGCCGTGATCTTCATGTACTGGCTGAAGATGGTCTCGAAGGCCTCGTCCCTGTGCACCATGGCGCCGAACACCAGCGGCTGGGGACAGGCGAGGGCCGCGGTGACCGGGCTGGGCAGGGCAGCGCCACGCCCACCCCGCGGGCCCGCCCAGCACTCACCTTCTGGGTGGACGGCGTGGACACGGCGATCCCCATGCCCGACCCCGGCAGCACGGAGAGGACTTTGTACTGGAAGACACAGGACAGCGTCACCCGCACGCTCGCAGGCCGCCCCCCCAGGGGTTCCCCCGGGGCAGGACAGCTGCGGGGAGCAGCCCACAGCCCCCGGCCCCTCCAGTCCCCCGCCGCTCTGGGTCTGCGTGCAGAGGGGCGCAGGGGGGTGCGGGGCCTGGCCTCCCTGCTGAGTGCAGGCACTGGCCCCTCCCAGGGCACCGCACCCCTACACCCACCCCTCTGCCACGCTCGAGGGACACTGGCTGGAAAACTCGGGGTGCAAACGGCCGCTGTGTTCTCCCCTACGCCCTGAGGGGCGGGGCTTCGGGGACAAGGGCTGAGAGCACGGGGGCTGCAGACCAGGCCATGACCGCTGGAGGTGCAGGTGCGGACCGGCTGGCCAGGAGCGAAGCAGCCACGGGCAGGGCCCTTCCGGAAGGGGCGCCCAAGGTGGGCAGCAGCCCCGAGGGGGGCCCACCTTCTGGATGTCGGTGATGTCCAGCAGCCGGATGACCTTGTTCCTCTTGGAGGAGCCGGACTTGGAGCTCTCGAAGCACAGGTAGCTGCAGGGCGCGGGCAATGAGGGCACAGGTCTGAGCGCCCGCTGGCCGTCCCCGGCACGAGGGCAGCCCGCACGGCCCGGCCGTGCCCCAGCCCCTGGGGCGCCCCACTTCCCTCTGACCTCCCACGGGGGCACCTCCACGGGGTGCCCTGGGGACTCCCGGCCGGCCCGTCCTGGGCCGCTGCCGACTGCGGGGACAGGGTGGCCTCGGGCCCCCAGGCTGAGAACAGCCCCCTCCCGCCTGCTGGGCGCCTCCCACGCCTGGGGCAGCCTCCAGCACGCTCCCTGCATGTCCCCTCCAATCAGCCGAGGCCGAGCCACACCCCAGCGGGCCTGGGCACGTGCGCCCAGACCGGAGCCGGCTCGGGGCCCCGGGCGTGGGTGCACCCCACTCACTTCTCGGTCACGTAGAGCACCCCGTTCCGGATGTAGTCCGTGGGCATCTTGCGGTCCCGGTTGATGAGGCAGCAGCGCCAGCCGTGCTCACATACTGGGGGCGGGCGGGCCTCAATGCAGCTTCCACGCCCCCCCCCCCCGCCTTCCCAGCTGCCCCGGCACCCGCAGCCCCGGGGCCCGGAGGGGAGAACGGGGCCGTGTCTGGGACTCAGAGCAGCCTCCTCTCCCGCGGCTTTGCAGGGCGAATGCCAGCGAGCAGCGGGCGGAACGGAGCAGGGCCTGAGCCGCCTCCACACGGGTGGGGTGGGGGTGGGGGCGCCCTGAATTTTGCCGTTAGCCCATTTTAAATGCTGCTGCAGAGGCTCGGCTGCTCCTCCACCTCCCAGCGCCACGCAGAGTCCCAGAGTGCCGGCGGCCGCCCCTGCCCACGGGCCCGACCCCACGGACGCCCCTCGGCCGGGCCGGCCCGTGCACCTACCCGCCAGCGGGCGCTCATTCTCCGTCAGGTTGAAGATCTCGTGGAAGTTGCCCTTCTTGGCGCCGTGGAAGCGGCCGGCGTCTTCGTCCTTGCTCAGCCCGGTGGGCGCGCTGGACACGTAGCTCCGGGTGGCGGCCGTCTGCAGCTGCGGGGCACAGGCCCGTCAGCCCCGAGGACACTGCCCGCGCCGCTGTGTCGGCTCGGGCCGCGGGCCCACGGGCCTCTTGCCCGCCCAGGGGCACCTCGGTGCTGCGCAGACAGAGCTGGGTGGTGGGGGCCAGGCCCCCACCCACAGGGCCCCCAGTGGGCAGTCATGGCCAAGCCCCACGCGTGTTCTGCCTGCCCCGGGCCTGTGGTCCGCCCAGCCAGAGGACTAGACCCCACTGGGTGTCTGCAGGAGACCCCCGGGAGCCCAGGCTGGGCTCTGCAGCCCAGCCTCCCCGCGCTGCACAGCCCGGCCTGTGGCGGGAAGCAAGGAGAAGCCCCACGGCTCTACACTGCTGGCTCCGAGCCCCTCATGAGACCAGGGAGCCCCGCGTGAGACCGGGGAGCCCCGCGTGGCCGGGACCCGCCTCCTATGGCCCAGCAGGCGTGCGTGGCCTGGCAGTCTCGCCGTGCCACGGAGCCACTCACCCTGCGGGGCACAGTGGCGCTGGGGCGCTCCTTGAGCTGGGGGTCCGTGGGCAGGTTCTTCCAGATGATGTAGGGGGTGTCGTACTTGGCGCGGAGTCTCGGGCAGCGCTTGAAGATGAAGTCGATGAGGAAGAACTTGACCCCGGCGTAGAGCCCTGCGCGGGGAGCGGCCCGTTCGCGCGGGCCGAGAGGGTGTGAGCACGGCAGCCGGCCCCGCGGGCGGGAGGCGGCACCCCAGGGTCTCCGGGGACGCGGTCACACCTGGGGGCGCGGGCGGGGGCCGGGGCGAAGGCCCGTCTAAGGCAGACCCGGTTCTGGGCAGGGCAGGGAAGCGCGCACTGGGGCCGGGCAGGTGGCCAGGGAGGGCGTGGACACCGCGGCCCCGCGTGCCGTGACTGCCACTCCCCGGGGGCACGGCCCCGGCCAGCCCTGGCTTCCTGGGGAGGGCGCAGGGGGCGCAGTGACACCCCAGGGCCCGCCGCCACGCGAGGGCGGTGTGCAGGTGCCAGCCCGTCTCCCGCTCCGGCCCCACGCGGCCAGGCCCGGCCCGCACTCACCCACGGCCAGCCCCACCAGGCGGTAGGGGAAGAAGCAGGAGGTGAGGAAGGCAGCCCACAGGGCGACGTACAGCTTCTGCGTGATCTCGGGCTGCACCCACATGAACAGGCTGCAGGGGCGGGGGGTCAGCGGCGCCCGGCTGGCCGGCCGCCCGCCCGCCGCCCGCGGCCCAGCACTCACTTCTTGATCTTCTCCAGGATGTCCGCCATCTTGCCGAAGAGGTTCTGGTGAGAGGGGAGAGCAGTTACCATGGTGGCGGCCCGGCCGGAGGCAAGGGCCCAGCCCGCATCCCGTGCAACGCGGCCGGCAGAGCCACGGCTGGTCGGGCTGGAGCCACAGGGCCCAAGTCTGGCCGCAGGCCGTGGGAGCCTCCCTGCGGCCGGTGCTCTGGGCGTGGGCCAGGGCGGACGGGCAGGCGGAGTGGGGGTCAGCTGGGCCCTGCCGGCGGGGCCAGCACAGAGGGACGTACCTGCGCTTTCTGGGCGACGTCCAGCACCAGCTGGAACTTCTCGGACACGGTCAGGTCTTCCTTGGGCGGCTCCTGCGGTCGAAGGGGGAGTTTCCACCCGAGCCGAGTGGTTCGGGGCATCACCACAGAGCGCACGGGCCTCAGCCGGGCCAGGCGACGCCACCTGCCGGCCGGCCCTGGCCCCGGGAACCGCGTGTGTGCCCCCGCCGCCGGCCCCTGGCCCAGGGGTGGGTGCCGGGAAGCCCGCAGCCCTCAGCCAGGGAACCGAGGCCCAGGCAGGGCCCGGCTGTGTCCTGCTCAGCCCGTTCCGCCGGAACCCCCAGCAGGCCCTCTGCAGGTGGGGTCACTGGCTGCTGGGAGCCCCAGCGCCGGCTCACCCACTGGCCACGGCCGGTTCCCGAGCCCTGCCAGGCCGCAGCGCCAGCCTCCCACCGGCCCTGCCCGCCCAGGGCTCACCTCAGGGCGCGTCCCCTAAAGAAGGGCCACCGTGGCTGTGCGGCCCAGTCTCTTCGCGGCTAAGGGCGTGGCTTCCCCGAAGTGGGCCCAGCCGTGTGACCCGGGCAGTGCTGGCCAGGCCGGGTGGTCTCTGCTGCACGCCCGCAGCCCAGCCAGCCGGGCCACCCCGTGGAGACTGGGGTGCACGGCCCGCCCACCTCCCCTGCGGGGGTGGGGTACAGGAAGGGGCAGGCAGCGGGTGCGCACGGCCGGGCTGCAGCGGGCGACCGCTCCACGGGCCAGAGGGGCCCTGCCGCAGGACTCACCACCGCCTCCGACACCTCGGGCACGATGCTCCACTGGATCCTCCAGCCCCTGCAGGCGAGCAGCGGCAGGAATCAGGGAGAGCCTGAGCTTCCTCGCGGCTGAGCGGAGCCCGGGAGCAGAACTCGGACCCCCCTCGGGCCTGGGCGAGCCGAGACCCCTGCGGGCCTGGGGTGTGGGGCTCCCCCAGGGGCGCTGGGCTTGAGAGGCCAAAGGGGTGCCCGGAGGCACTGGGGGGGCCACGCCGAGCCCGACTTCCTGCACCCACGACGGGCCCCCGACCACAGAGCCTCCGCAGTGCCCAGCACACCGCGAGGGTGGGGCCCTCCTGCCGGCGGCACAGCCAGGGGCGCCCGGGAGGGTTACCCCTGCGTGATGTGGGGGGCGGTCACCCACCTGGCGATGAGGTAGTTGAGGGACAGCCTCAGGATGGCCAGGAACAGGAACATGGGGATGGCCCAGCCATGCCACACGGCGTTCATGTACACCTGCGGGCGGGGCGTCAGGGCTGGGAAGGGCCGGGCCGGGGCCTCTGGGCGGGCAGGGCTGGGGACGGGCCAGCAGGGCGCCCTCAGCCAGGCCCGGGGCCTCTGCCGGGCCGCGTGCAGGGAGAGCAACCTGGGCCTGCCCGCGGGCTGGGGCAGCGGGCCGGCCGCTGGGCAGGAGAGCGGCCGGCCCCACCCGCTGCGGGGCGTGCCGGCTGCCCGCTCACGAGGGGCCCGGCCCACGCAGAGCTGCCGGGCGGCGCTCACCGTGAAGGCGATGGCGGACGTGTAGACGGAGTACCAGTCCGACAGGGCAGACAGGTTCTTCACGAAGCTGGTGACCGGCTCGGCGCCGCGCTCTGGGACACACGGGCTGGTCAGCTCGCCCACCGCGCCGGGACCCCGAGGAGCAGGGCCCAGCGGCCCGGCGCCTGGCCACTGGCCAGCTCCCCGCCCCTCCGCCAGCGCGGCCCAAGCTCAAGGAAACACTTTTGGGAGGAATCCAGTCCCAGGGGACAGAAGAGCCCCCGCTTGCACCCCCCAGCTGCACCCCTGCCTGCCCCGCCCACACCCCCACCCCACCAGCACTTACTCAATCGCCTCATGTTTTCCGTTAACCTATGAAAAAGGGGGGTGGGGACGTGTCACCAACACCCAGCAGTCCGGGACAGCACGGGGACTCGGGGTGCAGGAGCTGGCCCCCAGCGAGGACCCCCTCCCCCAACCCCTCCCCGCCCCGGGCCCCGCCCCCGTCCCCAGTCTCGAGAGCCAGGCCTGGCCTGTCGGACCCCCCGCTCGCCGGGTCTGCAGCGCCACTGCGTTCCCAAGTTGGAACCCCGCGCCCCGCAGGCCGCCCCAGGACAGGGGCCCTGGCCCAGGAGCCGCGGCAGGGCCCGGCCGGCCTGGGCAGGATTGGAGTCCCGGCGGCCCCCTCACCTGCGGGCGCTGAGGGGCTCCTCCGTCTCCACCGTGCTCTCCTCCGGCTGAAAGCGGAAGTCCTCCACGTACTCCCCGAACCTCTCGTAGAAGAACTTCTGGAAGCGGGAGCACAGCCCCTGGCCCCACCGCTCTGCGGGTGAGGCCGCCTGGTGAGGCCGGGCGGGAGGGGCCCCGTGGGGGCTCGCCCGACCGCGTCCATCACGTCCCCACGTCCAGCCTGGGACCCCGTGGGGCCTGCACGCCGCCGGGCAGCAGGCACCGCGGATGGGCGGCCAGCAGCTGTGCACGGCCCCGCACTGTGTCCGGGCTGGCGGGGCCGGTGAGAGTGGGCAGGGGCAGGGGCAGGGCGGGTCTGGGCAGGCCTTTGGACAGCCCTGCCCTCGGCTGCGAGGCCAAGGACTCTGCGGTCACTCTGCCTGCTGCCGGCAGGGGGCGCTGCCCGGCCACAGTTAAGGAGCGGATGCGGGCGGGCAGGCGCAATGGGCAGGTGCAGAGGCCTGGGCTTTGGGCAGAGGCAGGGCCGGGCAGTAGCCCTGCAGGGCGGGCTGGCCAGCCCGCTTCTCGGTGCGGCCGTGCAGTAGGGCGGGCCGAGGCCCAGAAACCGCCCTACGGACACGAATTTCAGCCCCAGCGGCACCCCTGGACGCGTGGCGTGACTGAGGACAGAGCCAGGTGGGCAGGGCAGGCTCTGGGCCCTGGCCAGGGAGGGCGGCGCTTCCCGACCGTGGCTGCCCGTCTCTCGGGGAGGCCCTGTGCTCGCGGCGGCCACACGTGGTGCCAGAGGGCCCCAGCGGCCCCGTGAGGACCGGTGCCAGCAGCGTCCAGCCCTGCCCGCCGGCCGCCCCAGGGGCCTACCTGCTCCATTACTGGACGGTGCCGGCCCTTTCGGGGGCTGCTGAGCTGCCTGCTCCTCGGTCCTTGCGAAAGGCGGCGAGAAGGGAGACCTGGTCAGTGATGCCCCACGCAGCACGGCCCTGCTGGCCGGGCCCCGGGCCTCCCCGATCGCAGGCCCCAGCTCTGTCCCAGGGTGCCGGCCCGCAGGGCGTGGCTCTCGGGGCAGCGTGTGCTGGCTCTAATGGCTTGCCCGCCACGGCCGCCCTCCCCTGCCCACTGGCAGCTGCTGCCCACGGTGGACCGGGGCCCAGCGTCCGGTGGGGTCAGGCACGTCTGCTGGGAAGACGCTGGACACGCCTGTCCAGGAGTGCCGTCAGGCTGTGGCCCTCCCCACGGCCCCCCAGGCCCTGCACGGCCTGCATCGGCCACCTGCTGGCCACCTGCCCCAGCCCTGGCACCCGTGCACCCATGCAGCCCCGTCCTGGCCTCCCTGTGCACCTGCCGGGGCTGGGAGAGCAGAAGCAGGAGGGGCAGGGCGCCCCCAAACCGCCCCCGGGACGGGGCGCCTGGCCCCGCAGGAGGCAGCGGTCAGTGGCGGGGGCCAGGCGCGAGGGGGCCGAGGCGGGCCGCAGCCTCCGCTGCCGGCGCTCACCTGGCCCGCAGCACCTCCTGCACCTTCTGCTCCAGCTCCGCCCGCCGCTGCCGCTCCCGCTCCAGCTCCTGCCGCAGCACCTCCGCGTTGGCCTCCTCCCGCAGCTTCCGCAGCTCCTCCTCTACGGGCCAGGTGAGTGTGGGCACGGCGGCCGGCCTCCCACAGGCGGCCCCCGCCCAGCCCGGAGCAGGAGGGTCCCCGACACGGGCGGGGCAGCAGCTCGGGCTGTGGGACCGCGCTCACCGCCCGAGACGCGGCTCTTCGTGGGGCCAAACCCAGGGGTCCCTCACCCGCAGCAGCATCGTGTGGGGAGCGTGTCATGGCACCACCCCAGGGGCCGGCCGCGCCGCCCGGGCCCTCCCCACACCTCCCTGAGCCCAGCAGCTGGCCGGTGGCCCGGATACCCGGCCCCTGGGGACGCTCGGCTCATGCCCGCCGCAGGGGGCTGCAGCTCCCGCCCCCGCCCGCGAAAGTCACGGGAGGAAGGAGCGCGGCTATTTTTGAACCTGCAAAGCAGAGCTCTGCAGCAGGAGCCCCCCGCACGCGGGCCCAGCACAGCCAAAGATAAGACCAAGCGGTGACCCTTAGATAAAGCCGGCCGGCCAGCCCGAAGAGCTGGGGCGTGCCCGCGGGAGGCCGCACCGCCCTTCCCCCACCCCCCGCCCCTCCTGCAGGGCGGCCACCCCAGAGCTGGCTCTGGGCTCTGGCCGCTCACCCGGAAGCGCCTCGAGGGCCGACTTCCACTGCCCCGCGCGAATGGACACGTGGGAGGGTGGGCAGACTGGCCAGCAGACAGGCTGAGGACCCTTCCCGGGGCGGGCAGTGGGGCGTGGACGCTCCCGCCAGGTGACGGCCGAGAAAGGGGCCCCAGCGGCGTCTCCACCGCCAGCAACTCCAGGAGCCCGTGCAGCCCGGGGAGAGCCGCGGCCGTAGCTCCCCGGGAGCCCGGTGCCCGCAGAGCGGCTGGCCGCGCCGGCCCACGCACAGCCCAGACGCCGGTTCTCCCCGGGGCCCTGCGGTGACGCCCGGCCTCCGCTCCCGTCTCCAGGCCCTGCTGGCCCACCCACCCTTGGGGCAGAGCCCGGTGGGCCAGCAGCACCGGTCAGCGGAGGAGCGGCCGGCGCCCAGAGGCCAAGCACCCGACCTGCCTGCGCCCGTCTCTGCCGCGGGTGGCCGCGGCGTTCGGCAGCCCTGTTGGGGGAGGCCGGGCCAGGCGCCCCTCCCCGGGGGCTGGACGACGGCCCCAAGCCCTCCAGAGGGCCAGGGCCGCCCAGCTGGCAGGCGGGGGCAGGTCTGGGCCCCAGGGAGACCCACGGAGCCAGGGCCACGTGACAGTGGGGAGGGACAGGCTCACGGCGCTGAGCCAAGGCGGGGTCTGCAGACACCCTCCAGCCGCAGGGCTCTGGGGAGATGGCCACAGCCGGGAGGCGCCTGCACTGGGCCCACCCCTCGGTCAGCAGGGCGCGGGCGGTCACACCAGCCCCTGGCCGAGGGAGGCAGAGGGCCCGGCCTCGGCCTGGGCCGGCAGGGAGAGGGGAGGCGTGCCTGCCTCCAGCTCGGGGGGCACGGACAGCGTCTCCCCTGCAAGGCCTGCGGGACGGACGGACCCCGACGCTGGACGGCAGCGTGGGCTGTGGGGTACCCGGGGACGCCGCTCCCCACGAGCACGAGACCTCGGGGCCACAGACGCTCCAGGACGGAGAGGACGGCACGCCCGCACACGTGCCGAGGACACCCCAGCCCGCGAGGCTGCTGACCCGCGCCGGAGAAGCAGCCACGAACCCCGACTGGCCGCACGGCCAGCACACCACACGGGCACGGCGGCGGCGGCCCTGGGGCAGCGTGACCTGGGCCTGCTTCTGCCACTGGCCCCCCCGAGGTCCTGGCAGTGGACGGGACACGGGACAGTAACGGAGCAACCGCGGT
The DNA here is from genome assembly GCA_019455555.1 of Galemys pyrenaicus. Classification (NCBI taxonomy): domain Eukaryota; kingdom Metazoa; phylum Chordata; class Mammalia; order Eulipotyphla; family Talpidae; genus Galemys; species Galemys pyrenaicus. The sequence continues at coordinate 2,821,088 of JAGFMF010011642.1, read as the reverse complement.
GGGCAGCGGGTGGGGGAAGCACGGAAGCAAGACGCCCGTTGGGCACAGGCTGCCGAAAGCACACGGGTTCTCGTCACCCTGAGACTGGCGTGCACTGAGGTCGTGGAGGCCGGCACCGCGGGGAGCCAGGGCGCCGGGCGGGGCCAGGACACTCGGCACTCGGCGCCGGCACCGGGCTGGACGCCTGTGCGGCCGGGGGCAGACCCCAGGCCCCGGGCCAGTTGCTTGAGGGGCGCAGGGATGGACCTCACACCAGCCGGGGTAGGGTGCAGGCGGGCCCGCCGGAGAGGAGGGGTGTGGGGCTTCAGGGAACCTGCTGGGCCGCCAGCCACCGGACGAGGACCCCAGGACCCCGACAGGAGGGCCCAAGGTAGCAAGGCAGAGACGAAGGTGGAAGGGGGGCCCCTGGGGCTGCGGCAAGGAGGTGCCTGCACTGGGCCCACCCCTTGGCCAGCAGGGCGTGGACGGTCACACCAGCCCCTGGGCCGCTGCCCGCTGCAGTATTCACAGGTGCCACACAGGGGCTGCGGCTGCAGGGCCCCGCTTCGGGGCTGGGCGGGGGGGTGTGGCCAGAGGCAGGGGTTGGGGGCAAGGAAAGGCTGGGAGGGCGGTGGAGGGACCCCAGGAGAGGGGAGCAGCGCCCCAGACAGGCTGTTTCTGTCTATCCCTCTGTCCGGACACAGGACGGCCACCTGCCTTCTGCTCGAGGGCACCCCGTTGGCCAGGCGCCCCCTCCCCCACTCCCAGGCCCCTGGCTGAGGCGCCCTGGGGCCGGCCTCCTGCCCCTCCTGCCGCCCCGCTCTGGCAGGGAACCCCCACCCCGGGGCCTCCAAGCTCCCCTCCCAGGCCAGGAACCGAGTGCCCCACAGCACCCACGGCCCCTCCTGGGGTGCAGGCCAGTGCGGCTCTGGCCGGGGGGCCCCGCCCCGCTGGGGCCCTGGTGCAGCCAAGACAGCAGGAGGATCTGCTCACTGCAGGTCGCCCTGTGGGGGGGGGCAGGCCCGCACCTGCCGGCAGCCACGACACGCGGCCCGGCTCGGCACGCGGCCGCAGCCCCGCCCCAGCACACCGAGCACCGCGAGCCCCGACTCTTCAGCCCCGAACTCCCGCGCCCGCTGCGGCACCGGGCTCCGGGGGCTGGGACGCGCCTCCCCGAGGCGCCCCGAACCCCAGGGTGTCCGCTGAGGGCCGGCTGCGGGGCTCGGCCCAGGCACCCACCCAGCCGCAGCTGCCCCAGCGAGCCCAGAGATGCCAGGCCGCGCCGCCCAGCCCACTCACGCAGGAAGTGCTTCTCCAGCAGGGCGATCTCCAGGTGGCCTTTGATCTCGTTCAGCCGGTCAGACTCCGTCCGCGTGAAGTCCTGGATGCCCGCGGCCATGACCAGGGAGCCGGGGCCGGCCTGGGGGGAGACCAGGACTCAGGAGTCCCCGGCCTGGCCCACCCCGCCCAGCTCTCAGCCCAGCGTCCGGGAGGGCCGCCACAGGCCACGCGGTCACCTGGCCTCCCGGGCCGGTGGCAGGGGCACCTCGGACAGGGGGACGTCCCGGAGCCCCGTGAGGCCGCCCGCAGACTCGATTCAGGAGCAGACGCCCCGTCCATGGGTGGCCACCCCAGGCGCAGGGGCAGGGGCAGGGGCCCCCCGCGACACGGGGCTATGCCCGCTCAGCCACAGGCCACCAGCCTGCGTGGACCTCGAGGACAGGGCCCGAGGCGTGTGAACCCCGAGGCGTGTGAACCCCAAACTCCGGCCTGCCTTGCCCACAGGCTGCTAAAGCCGCCACCGCCCCACAGGACGCCCAGGGAGAGGAGGCTCGCCCGACAGGCGCTGGCCAGCAGGTGTCCGGCCCCCCGACAGCCCTGCCAGCTCAGCCCCCGGAGGGCAGCCTGGCCCGGAGGGTGCGAGCGGCGCGTCCACTGTGTCTAGCGAGGCCCCCCCAGGGGCACGGAGCCCTCCGGCTGCGGGGCCAGGCCAACACCATCACTCCTGTCTCCAGACTGGACTCGAGCTCGGCCGGAGCCGGCCTGGAGCCTCAGGGTCCCCTGCGGGGGCCCTCGGGGTGTGGGGCAGACTGCGGTGCAGCAGGCAGGGCCCGCTGGCCGGTGAGGACCAGCCCCGCACGCTGGCCAGCTGGCGGGGCGCTGAGGGCAGGTGGGGGCGCTGAAACCGCGGGGCCTGAACGTCAACGAGGCCTTTGGCCCTCTAGGGTTGGGGGCAGGGGCAGGAAACGGGGTCAGGCTGTGCTGGGGTCCTCTGGGCAGGCCCCACGCTGCTGCCTCTCCCCCTGGCCTCTCCAGACCCGCGCCCCCAACTCCACCCGCCGGTCGCCCGCGGCCCCCAGGGCAGCCCCAAGTGCGCCTGCGGCCTTTGCCTCCAGCCTGCCGCCTCACACGGTCAGGCTCCTCCTGGCACCAGTCTGGCCCTCGGCCACCGCAGGAGCTGGTGCGAGCAACTCACACCCATGCTCGCTCACACCTGTGCACACTCACGCCTGCTCCCACGCTACGCCCACGCGCTCACCTACTCACGCTTGCACTCCCCGCTCCTTCCCCCGGAAGCCCACAGTGTTCTCGCTCCGGGAAGTCCACCACCCGCTGGGCCAAGGCCCACCGCCCCCGGCCCGAGGCCCACGGCTCCCAGGCCGGCCCGGCCAGCACAGGGCCGCCCGCTTGCCTTGGAGCCCAGCCTGGGTCGGACTCACCCTGCACCAGGAGCCGCCCAGGGGCCCCACCCGCCCGGGCCCGGCGAGGGCAGCAGAAGCCCGGGCCTTGCACACAGCCCCCAGCGGCCGGGCAGCGGGGGCCGGCTCGGAGGGAGTCCGTGCAGCACCCCGCCGGGAGCTCAGCACTGGGGCGCTGGTGACCGGGGCCGGCTCGGGGGTCCTGCTGGGCATCCACACTGCACCAGGTGGCCCTGGGCAGGGCTTGGGCTCCCGTGGCCAGCACCGGTGCAGAGGGCCGGAGAGCCGACCCGCAGGACGCTCAGCCCCAGAAGCCAGCAGGGCCCCAGCGGCCATAGCACAGAGCCTGCCCGGGGCCACGCCGACCCAGCCCTGGCCGGCCGGGGCCTGCAGGCGACAAGACCCAGTCTGCGCCCTTCAGGGTCCTGGACGCCCGGCCGGGAAGCAGCACCCTACAGCCCTCTCCCTGCGTCCGCACCACCGCCCGGGGTCGGGCCGGGCCTCGGGGGCTTTCCGCGGAGGCGTGCGACGGCCCAGAGGGACCGAGGCGGGCGCAGGACCGCCCAGGACGAGCGCGGAGGCCGGCAAGCCGCTGACCAGCCACGCGCCGGCCACCACGGGCCCACAGGGAGCGCCCCGGCCCCGGCCCAGCGGCGGCACTCACGGGGTCCCTCAGCTCCTCGCCGTCCCGCAGTGAGGCCCGAGGGGTCTTCAGGGGGAGCTCGTCCCCACATTCAGTGTCCGAGGCGGTCGGGGACTCGGCCAGGTCGAGGAAGTCGTCTCTCTTGTGACCTCTGAACCTGATCTTGTCCAGCCTCCTCAGCATGTTCAGCACCGAGCCCCTCTGCTTCACCTTGACATGACGGTCGGCATCCCTGGGGAGAGGGGGGATCAGCGCCGGCCGGCCACGTCCCGCCCCTCGAGGGACACCCGAGTCCGCGGGCTCCCAGCCTGCACCGCCCGCTCCGGCCCGGCCTTCCCGCAGTCCCTCCGGCTCCCGGGGAGGACGAAACCAAGATCTCGGCCAGACCCTCCTGGCCATGGAACCGGCTGTGCACGGCGGCCTGGACGCTGGGCAGGGAGCGAGGACACGCCACGAGGCCTGGCGTCCACCCCACGGCAGCGAGCCTCCGGGCACCACGCGTGCCGGGCCAGGGTCCGACGGGCCCCCGGAACTGGGCCCCAGTCTTGCCGCCCACCCACGGCCTGTCCCAGGGACACGGCCCTAGCAGCTCCCTCCCAGACACTCTCCGCTGGCCCAGGGGCCCGCTCCGGCTGGACCTGCCCATCTGCACTGGGCGCAGGAGCCCGGCGCCGGGCGCGCTCCTAGCAGAGTTCAGCCGCAGGCACTGGGCCGGCCCGTCCTCCAGCCCGGCGTGGCCGGGCCTCAGGGCCGCACAGGGTGTGTGTCCACATGTGTGGACACTGGCAAGTCCAGCGCCAGCCCACCCAGGGGCCGCTGCTCTCCACACCTGTCCGCAGCGGCCAGGACGACCGAGGGACCCAAGGCCTGGGAGGCTGGTGGACTGCTGCACTGAGGACGGGTTCAAGGGGCCAGGGCACCCCCACCCCGGCTTCCACACGCGTCTGCAGGAGGGCGGGCGCACACCGGCTCAAAGCCTCTGCCCGAGCCACCTCTTCGCCTCCGACACCGGGCAGACAAGCTGGAGCGTCCGGGGACTGGCGGTGACACGGCCGTGCAGGCCCCTCAGTCCCCGGGACGACGAGGCTCACAGCACCGGGGGACCCACCACCGGCACCCGCCCGCCGGGCCCACGCCCAGGAGCCCCCGCCGACCTGGCTCGCCGCCCCTCTGGGGCGTGCCAGGACGCCCTCTGGTCCCACAGCAGAGCTGGCTCGGGACACCGCGGGGGGCCCGACATGCCCGGGCAGGGCCCTGGGACCCACGGCCGGGACAGGAGCCCAGGGTCACAGCGCCGTGGGCGGGAGGGGCGTCCACTGCCGGCCCGGGACTCGGCCAGCGGCCTGCAAAGGCCTGTGCCTGCAGGACGGGGCGGCCAGCTGGGCTGAGCCGACGCAAGCACTAGACCCCGCGCCCACAGGAAGGGGAAGCTGAGCCGGTGCAGCTGCCGTGGGGTCTGCGGAGGGCCGGGAGCGGCAGCGCTGAGGCCGCGTCCACTCAGCCCGCGGGGGGCCGGACGAGCACGGCCGACGGCCCCACGAACGGGCTTCCCCACGAGACGGCCTCGACGAACCGCCGGCCCGAGCAGAGACCGCGGCCAGAGGTCACCCCCACGGCCCGAGCGTCCACCACACCGAGGCAGGTCCAGGAGCAGACCCAGCGTCCACGCGAGCCGTCCGGGCCCAGCAGCCGCCAGCCTGCCGGGGCGGGGCCTGGGGCCTCCACGCACGCACCCGTGAGCCGGGCAGGGCCAGAGCGCGGCCCGAGGCCCCGTCATGCCGCGGACATTGGACGTCGGGAGAGCCCGGTGACCGGACAGACGGCCCCAGACGCACTCGGGCGGCGCCTCCCCCGGGGCTCGGCCTGCAGCATCCAGCCCACCTCCCTCCTCCGCTCACAGGCCCTGTAGCCGCTGCTGGCCCCTGCCCGGAGGACGTCTTGCCCAGAGGGCTCGGGCGCCGGTCACTGCGGGAGGACAGCGGCCCGTGGCGGGGCAGGGCTTGGACATGCAGGACACTGTCGCCGCAGACGAGAGCAGTTGGTGCCGCTCCCAGGGCAGGGGCGGGCCGGCGGGAGAACCAGGCCCAGGCCGCAGCCCCGGAGCCCCGGATGCCGGCTGGGGAAGACACGCCCAGGTGGTGGAGACAGCAAGGGGCAGACAGAGAAAACCAGACCTGACCTCGGACCCGGAGGTAATTAGGATAAAACTTACCCACTCTCTAGGGCCTCCCTGGTGGCGCAGGGGTTGAGCCTTGTACTAAGGAGCATCCGCAGCCACAGCAGCACGAGTTCGATCCCCGGCCAGGGGACCCCCAGGGCGCAGCAGACCTCTCCTGCCTCCCGCTGCTCCCTCAGTATGTTTCAGTCCATCTGCCTGTTCTGCTCCCCGCTGTCTCTGGGGAGTCCTCTCACCCCTGCACCCCTGGCCTGCGCCCAGCTCGTGTGCACACATAAATCTACTAATGAAAAGTAAACAAAAGCCCACTCTGTGCGGCTCTCACGATGACCGGGGGTCTCCTCGTCAACACACGAAAGGGTCAGGCAGCAGGTGCTGAGGCCGGCGGGGCTCCTGGGGTGCCCTGAGGCTCCCCCCGAGCGGGGCTGAGTCAGGCCCTCCCTTCAGGGCCCCTCCTTCCCAGTCAGCCCCTCAAGCGAAGGAGGGGCCGGCCGGGGCAGTGGGCAGTGTCTGCCCACGCAGAGGGCAGTCGGCCTGGCCGCGGCCGCCAGCAGGACACTCCCTCCCGGCAGCCTCCACCCCACGCCCTCTGTCCCCGCCGCCCCGCTGCGCTGGCTCAGGACCGACCCCCGGGAACGGGTCCCCCGAGACCCGGCCCGCGAGCCCCCGCCCAGGAGGCCGCGTTCCCAGGGCCCAGGCGCCACCGCCGTGAGGGCAGTCCACCCAGTGTCCTCGCCCGCTGGGCGGGCCAGGCACGCCATCTGGGGCTGCAGTGAGGCCGGCCGGCCGGCGAGCCCAGCTGAGCAGTCTCACCCACACCTTCAGTCTTGCCTCCCGGTGCTGGGGGTCACCTGGGCCCCAGCGGTGCCCCCTTCACCGCCAGCCCCCACCTCCGGGTGCCCGTCCCTCACTGCCCACAGCCAAGGGGGGACCGACCGCCGCAGCACCCTCCCGGCAGCGGCCCCTGCCTACACCGGCCCGCCCTGGGCGGCTCTCTGTGGGCCCACCCCGAGGCAGAGCCCCTCGGCATGGACCCGCCGCCCGCCGCACCTGGGGCACCCCCATACCTGCACGTGGGAGTAGAGCCTGGGACTCTGCAGCGTGGCCCAGCCAGACCCTCGGAACCAGCACAGGGAGGGCCGGCAGGCCGCGGGGAGGGCTGGGCCGGGCCGAGGCAGGCGACGCCGCCCCGCCCGGGCCCTGGGCAGCCGGGCTCTGTCCCTCTGCCGCAGGCCTGCGTCCAGCGGAGCCGCCCGGGGCACGCAGCATGCTGCGCTGGAAACCCGCTGAATTGCTCTGGGCACAAAGGCAGCAGTGTCCAGGAGGCCGGGCCGGCCAGCCACGAAAGACGCTACTTCACGCCCTCCCCCAGCCGAGGCTTAAAACAAAAGTGGTTCCCGGTCTCCGGCGCTTGCCACGTCCCTGCGTGCACGGCTCACACCCCCCCGGGGACCAGGCCCTGCCCCCACCCCACGTCCTGCCGGCCGGCTCGCGGCTCCAGGGTAAACAAAGCCTGCTCTCCCACGGAAAGCGCCCCGTCCCGGCCACACTCCCAGGGAGTCCCAGATGTTGAACAAGAGCTGAGGGCTGCCCTCCACCCCGGCCCAGGCCAGTCCCTGCTGACCTCCTGGCCGCTGGCCAGGCCTCTTCCTCCGGGAGGACAGCCCCGGAGCCCCAGAGCCGGGCGGCCTGGGGGGCAGCTGCGGGCGGGAGGCTCTGCATGGGCCAAGTGTCCGTCTAACCAACACCCGCAGCCCCCGCCCGTGCCAGTGCCCCGGGGCGCCAGCAAGGACCCCCGGGCGGGAGAGGCCTGTCCAGGAGCCAGTTTGGGGTCTGTCTTGCCACGTGGGGGTGAGGAGCCCCCAAACGCTCTGGCACAAACACCAGGGGGTGCTGCCGGCGTGGCCCTGCACCTGCTGCCCCCCGGGAGCTCCGCTTCAGAGCGTCCACGGCCCGCTGGTCATCTCGGTGGCCGGGGACTCAGCACAGAGCGGCGTACCCCGCCCTTGGTGCGAGAGCAGCTGCTCGGCCCGGGCCCAGCTGCAGTCGCATCTCCAAGCAGGTCCTGCACCGCTCCTGCCCGCACCTCCCCGCCCCGCCGGGCCCTCCAGCCACCACTGCAGGTGCCCCCCCAGCCCCTCCGCAGGCTGGCCCTCGGACGTGCGTCACCGTCTGCTCTGGCTCGAGTCCCGGGACGTCCGGCCAGCACCCCGCTCAGGGCCACCCTGCCCACCTGCTGTGACAGCCGGCGGCCATCTGGGGAGGCAGGGCAGGCCCCCGGCACTCCCTGGGGGCAGCACACGCGGGCGAGGGGAGGGACCAGCTGTGCACACAGCCAGGCCCACGCCGGCCCCCCAGGCGGAGGGACCTCAGAGCCCAGGCCACCAGGGACGCTGCCCTAGTCGCGCTGGCCGCCGCCCTAAGTCCCTGCGAAGTCACGAGAAGCTGAACGCCGAGGGCCGGCCACGCGGTGCTTCTCAGGAGGGGGCGGCTGTCTCCGGGGCTCTGGCCCCGTGCAGGTCAGCGAGTCGGGCCGCAGCAGGAAGGGGCAGACCTGGACACGGCCCAGCCCGGGGTCCATGGCCGGGTGGCCTGGGGGGCGCGGCAGAGGGGTGGGGAGCAGGCGGGTCCTGCTGAGGCGTCAGCCCCTCCTGTGCGAACGGGTCACATCTGTCACCTTAAGAAGGCGGCGCGAGAACCTCAGCAGCCCCCCATTCACACACACACACACACACCCTGTGCCCCCAAGCAGACAGAGGCAGCGGCTGGGACTTCGAGGGCCTGGCAGGCCAGTGCTCCAGCGTGGAGCCACCCAAGTGGCCAACAGGCTCTGATGGCGCACCTGCGGGTGCTCACCTGCGGGCGCTCACCTGCGGGCGCTCACCTGCAGGACAGCGCGCTGCAGTGAAGGTGGCGAGAGCTGGGACAGCAGGTGTAACAGACGGAAGGAGACGGCCGGGCCGAGCCTGTAGGTCCGGGATGCCGACAGCCTTGCCTCTGGGACTGCGGCCAGGCGCGCCACCCCAGGTCTCCGTGGCACCCCGCCACGCGTCCTCCTGGCCACACGTGAGGCCCGGCCGGCACGTGTGAGGGGCTGGGCGTGCTGGTGCAGAGGCCCGCAGGGCGGCATGGTGTGGCCGGCATGTGCTCTGCTGACACCCCGGGTGTCCTGGGCCGGCAGAGTGCCCGCACGGCCCTCCCTGGTGGCACGGCGAGGCGTGTGCAGCCGCTGCAGCGCGAGTTCCACCCCACGTGACCACAGGGCGCAGCGGACCTCTCCCGCCCCCCGCTGCTCCCTCCACAGTGTGCTCCAGCGGACCCGCTTGTTCAGCTCCCCGCTCTGTCTCTGGGGAGTCCTCTCACCCCCAAGCCTCTGGCCTGCACCCAGCTCTGGTGCATAAACAAGTAAGTCTGAAGAAATACATATGTGAAGGGAGCGAGCCCAGCAGGACACAGCCCGGAGCGACCACAACCTGGCCTCTCACGCACACCACCCGAACTCAGCCGCACGCGGGGCCCTGGCGGAGCCTGTTTCCAGCTGCCCGTCCCTCGGCCACCAGGACCTGGGGTGGGGCAGCGAGGCGGCTGTAGGGAGCCCCTCCGGATCCCGGCACGCACCGCGGCCCCCACCCGGGTCCCTGGGAACTGACCACGGCGGCTGGCCGTGGCCGCGGCCCGGAGCAGGTGTCTGCGGCGCCGTGAGCTCCGAGCGCTGCAGGGGGCCGGGAGGGAGCCCCTGTGCGGGGGCGGGTGGCCAAGCCGCACTTGTGGCAGCGCTGCGGGCGAGACGTGGTCTGGAGACGGGGCGTGCGTGTGCGTGCGTGTGCGCGAGCCGTTCCTTCCATGCCGCTCCTTCCTCCCCGTCCCGGCAGACACACGGCCCATGAGGGCTCTCAAATGGGCGGCGCCCTCGCCGGCCGAGCGCCGGTGCCTGCGGCCTCACGTGGCCCACCACAGCCGCGGGCAGGGCCAGGCCTGCAGAGCCCGGGCTCTCTGGCGCCAGGACTCCAGCGGGGCTGGCTGGCGCTGTCCACCTGGGCTTTGTGCCAGGGCCTCCTCGCCTCGGCCCGCAGAGGCAGAGGGTCGACTGGCAGGTCAGCATTGCCAGCACAGAGGAGCCGTCCATCCCTGGAGGCCACGGCCCCACTGCGGGAGCTCGGGCCGAGCCCCCTCGCCCACAAGCCAGCCACAGAGGGGAGCCAGCCCGAGCCACCTCGTCCCAGGACTCCCCGCCCGCCTCCACGGCGGCCCCTCCCCGCACCTGGACCAGCTGCCCCGCCCCAGCTCCCGCCGGCAGCCAGGGAGCAGGGAGCCGCTCTGGGGAAGGGCCCGGCCCTGGGAACACTGCAGCACCCAGCTGACTGCCTGGCCAGAGCCCCGCATCCCTCAGCTGTTCCCTCTGTGGCCTGCGCAGCGTTCCCAGGCCCCACGTGGGGCTGCCCATGCAGGCCTCTGCGCTTACAGCAGGCGCGGGAGCCCCGCGCCCCAGCTCGTTGGCCTGAGGTGCAGTGCTGTGTCCCCACTGCAAACCCCGAGGCCCAGCGCAAGAGGAAACGCCAGGAGCCAGAAGCCCTGGGGTCCCCTCGGCCCCTGCTCGGGCAGCCCGTGCCGGGTGCAGCTCTGGCCTTGCACTGGGGCAGCGGGGACACCCGCCGCTGCAGGTGGACGGGCGGCGGGCTCCTGTGTGGACGGCTCGCCCGGCCAGGGGGCGGCTTTCGGGCCTCTGCAGGGGGCAGGGCGATGATGTGGAGGGGGCAGTGGTGAGCGGGAGCGGTGGCCGGAGGACAAACCCGAGGGGCCGGGGACGAGGGCCGGCAGCGCTCCTCGACGGGTGGCCGCGGCCGGCCTGGGCCCTGGGATTCCCGTTCTGCAGGGGACAGCGGGGGCGCCGGCCGCTGGCGAGCGCGTGGCGTGTGCTGCGTGTTTAGACACGCCCGGGGGATGCGGAGGTCTGATCTACAAATGGAACGTGACCCCACTGAGGAACTCCAGAAGGGTTTCACCTCCAGAAGGGTGACAGGGGGCGCGACGTGAGCCCCGGGTTCGCAAGGGAAGCCGAGGAAGCTCTGCGGAGCGGGACCGGGGGCAGCGGAGGACGGACCGGAGCGCAGAGCCCGCCGGGCCCACCGTGACGGGGTCCCCACGGGAAGGGCGGTGCGGCCCTGCCCCACCCCGGGGCGCAGTTGAGCGAGGGCACACGATGAAGGGCTCGGACAGAGCAGCCGGGCTGGAGCCGAGACGGGAGGCGCCCTGCTGGCTTCGTGGCCCGGGACTCGCTCCGGGGGCTCGGGGGCACGGAGGGGACACTCGGAAGAGCTGGACGCGGGCGGGAGCCCGGGGAGGGGACGGAGTTGCTTTCACCTTCCCGGGCGCCACCTGCCCCTCTCCTCTCCCCTCCGCCCCTCTGGCCTCCCCCGGGCGCCGCCGGGCGGGCTCGGCCTCGGGCCGCTCTGGGCCAGCCTGCCTGGCCGGCACCCGCCCGCAAGGGGACGTTCGACGGGGGCTTTCGTGGGGACGCTGCGACCCCTCTCTCCGCACCGTCCCAGAAGGGCCGCCCACGCTGCCACGCTCGCCTGGATGCGGCGGGGGCAGAGCCCACGCACAGCGGGCAGGTCCGGGGGGCCTGGGGCCTCAACCCCGCCCACCAGCCCCACGTCCCCATTCGCTCCAGCAGCCCCGAGGTGGGAGCAGGTGACAGCACAGCTGATGCCCGGGACAGGCGGCCACCCGGGCAACCCTGGCGCGTCAGAGGACGCCATGGGGGTACGGGCAGGCCCAGGCCGCAGAGGGGGCAGGCATGCACCTCTCAGGGAAGGCCCCAGGCGCCCAGGGCTGCCGCTGCCCGAGGGCTCCCGCCTGGGAGGCGGATGGTGCAGCGTGTCGCACGACCACGCGAGCGGCTGGGAACCAGGGACCGGGCCGGCGGACGGAGACGTTGGGGCCAGCGGGCTCGGGAGCCCGCAGACCCCTCCCGCGGCGACGAGGGACCAGCGCGGGCCGGGGGGCTGACGCCCTGCACGGGCAGAGCCTGGCAGCACCTGACCCTGCTGGGCCGAGCTGGCCCCAACAGCCCCAGGGCACCGCAGCCCGAGAGACAGGGCCGGCTCCCAGGGCCCCGAGGAGCCTCCTGCAGCTGAGGCCCCTGGCCCCCGGGCCGACGCCTGGTGCAGCGCCCACCCGCCCGCCCGCCCGCCCGCCCGCCCGCCCGCCCGCCCCACCCCGGCACGCCGAGACCCACTTGGCCGCCCCCCGCAGCCCTCCAGAACAGCAGGTGCACGCGCGCCCGCACACCCTCTCTCCCGGGCCCCACGTGGCAGAGCCGGCGGTCCTCCCTCAAGGAGCCGGGGACAAGCGAGCCCCTGCTTCCGCAGCGCGTCTGGCGGTGCAGCCATGCACTGGACACGCCTGCCAGGCCCAGGCCGGCCCCGCCCCGCGCCTCGGCCTGAGAGGCCCTGTGGTCCCACCAGGCTCACCCTCCACACCAGACGGGCCCCCGCCCGGGCCAGCCCCGCTCACCGCGTCATCGCAGCCCACACGCCGAGGGCGTCAGGCGCTTCTCTCGGAGAGCCCGCGTTCACGGAAACAGCTCGCGGCCGGGGGGGCCGGGGGCTGGGGGCCGGGGGCTGGGGACGGGCCAGGCAGCTCTGCCCACCTCCAGCATCCAAGGTGACCCGTCCGCTCTCTGCCAGGCCCCCTGCCCGGCCAGGCCCCGCGGCCTGGCAGGGGATCCCAGGGCAGGGCAGGCACGTGGGAAGCGGCCTGAGCTGGCTGAACCAGACCGGCAGGTGCAGAGGAGACGGGTGGGCGTGGCCCCGCTGCCCCCCCCCCCCAGGCCCTGCCAGGGCGGGGGCGACAGGGACCCACCCCGACGTCCAGAGCGTGGGTGCTTGGGCGGGCGGGCGGGGAGCACAGCCCCAGTGCGAGGCGCCGCCCCCACCTGCAGGCTCAAGGCGCAGGGCCAGGGCCGGACTGGCTGCGGGCGTCCTGCCCACTCACAGCTGTGCAATCTGCCGCTGTGGCCTGGCGGCCGAGCCAGGTGGATGCCAGCCTGGGCCTCTCCGCAGGAGGAGGCAGTGACCAGCCCTGACCCCCGTGGAGCAGGGGCTGCGCCCGGGGGCTCACCTGCCACGCGGCTCTCAGCGACTCCCCGGGGTGTGTGGGGAGGGCACTGGGGGCTGGGTTCCCCGACACCCGATCCTCGGCTCCCTGGTCAGCCCGGGGCGGGGGCAGCAAGAGGAAGAGGCCCCGGCGGGTCAGAGACCGGAGCGCTGGACTGCCGCGTGGTCAAGCCCACTGGCCACACCTCGACTGGATGGGGAGCCCTGGCTGGCTGGGGGCCAGGCACAGGTGGCCACAGCGCCGGTCCCCTGGCACGGGAGGGGCTGGGGGGCGAGCGGGCCCGGCTGACCGGCCTGATGGAGCCAGTTTCCTCCTGGATCCTCACTTGGGCCGGGGCCTGGAGCAGCCTGGATGTCCGGACACTGCCTGCTCCCCAGAAGGCGCCCGTAGAGGCGTGGGGTCCCTCCCTGCTCCCCAAGAAGGTACCCCAAAAGGCGCCCTTAGCAGGGTGTGGTCCCTCCCTGCTCCCAAAAAAGTACCCCAGAAGGCGCCCTTAGAGGCGTGGGGTCCCGCCCTGCTCCCCAAGAAGGTACCCCAGAAGGCGCCCATAGAGGCGTGGGGTCCCTCCCTGCTCCCCAAGAAGGCACCCCAGAAGGCGCCCGTAGAGGCGTGGGATCCCTGCGGGTGGGAGTCACAGCCGGGGAAGGCCCGGCCCTGCAGGAGAACCTGTCCCACGGCCTGTTCCCGTCTCCTCTCGGTGGCGTGCCCCAGGAGCCCAGGCAGCGCCCCAGCCCTGAGTCACCGCGTCTCCAGGCAGCTGAGCCCGCCGCACAGCTCAGACACCGGAGGGCCAGGCCGAGGCCCGGCCTGTGCCCGCCCGCTCTGGACAGCCCGGGGTGGGGGGCGCTGCCGACGCGTGACCCTGCCCCATCCCGGTGCGGCCTGAGTGCGGCCAGCGTGGCGAGCAGGAGCCCAGACCCGGCGTCCAGGCGCCTCTCCAAGCGGAGCTGCGTTCCAGGGGGCAGACTCTGCGGCCGGGCGGCCTCCTGGGGGGCTCTCGAGTGCTCCCCTCCCTCCGTGAGCGGCCTTCCGCCATTCGCGCTGGTCTACTTTTACCCGTGCAGCAAAGGCAGAGACAACGAGGTATGAAAAGCGTTTCTGGCCTTTATTCGGGGCCCAGATATTTTGCCAACGGCCGCGTAAACGTGAGCTGAAGCGCTGCCTCACGACAAGCCTGGGACCCTGGTGTTCCTTCCAGCCCAGGGCAAGCCCAGAATGACCGCAACAGCGGCCCGTGGGGGGGCCCACTTCCCGCACGCTCTGCCCACAGCGGCCCCTCCTGGCCTGGAGAGGGCCCCTGGCTGGGCCCAGCGGGGAGGCCCCCGCACCCCGGGGTCATGTCACTCCGAAGCACCTGTCCTCCCTGGGGCTCACGCCCAAGGCGCCCGCTGCCTGGCCCACCCCGCCGCCCTGCACGCCCTGCACGCCCTGGCCCAGAATGCGCTGACGCCCCCAGCCCAGACCATGCCCACCGGCCGGCCCGTCCAGTCCCCACAGCCAGGGCGGGCGTGCCGGGAAGGCCCAGCGTCCCTCCAGCAGGGCTGGAGGCGCCCACGCTGTGAGCACCGCTGCGGGACGGGCTGGACGCGGGCGTGTCCTGGCGCAGCGGGCCGTGAAGCCCTGTCGCCCAGCGGGCAGGTCGCTGAGCAGGAGAGGGGCCGGCGAGGCTCAGTGCGGGCGGCCACTGGCCTCGTGCGACCCATGCCCGGGGCCAGGAGAGCGGATGGGGAGGACAAAGCTTCCACCCCCACAGTCCCCTCCACGGGGACCCCACCCCAGGACCTGTGCTGCTGCGGAGACTCGGCCACGAGGCGGCGCTGCCCAGCTGCCCTGCAAGGCCCCACAGTGGGCTTGCGAACTGGGCCGCAGGGCGAGGGCCGGGTCGCCTGCCTCACCCAGCCACAGCCGCTCAGCGCCTGCAGGGGGCCCCTCGGCCCAGAGTGTGCCCCCACTCCAGGTGAGCGGGGCTGGGGGGGCTAGGGGTGCCGGGGTCACCTGCCGAGCTCCAGGTCAGCAGTCCATGCAGTGGGGGTGGCAGGACAGGGAAGGTCAGGGTCACCTGCCAAGCTCCAGGTGAACGGGGCAGGGGCGCCGGTGTCACCTGCTGAGCTCCAGGTGAATGGGGCAGGGGCGCCGGGGTCACCTGCTAAGCTCCAGGTGAATGGGGCAGGGGCGCCAGGGTCACCTGCCGAGCTCCAGGTGAGAGGGGCTGGGGCACCGGGGTCACCTGCTGAGCTCCAGGTGAATGGGACTGGGGAGCCTGGGGTCACCTGCTAAGCTCCAGGTGAATGGGGCAGGGGCGCCGGGGTCACCTGCCGAGCTCCAGGTGAACGGGGCAGGGGCGCCGGGGTCACCTGCTGAGCTCCAGGTGAATGGGGCAGGGGCGCCTGGGGTCACCTGCCAAGCTCCAGGTGAGAGGGGCAGGGGCGCTGGGGTCACCTGCCGTGCTCCAGGTGATGCCCTGCAAGGCAGGCGGGGAGCAGCCAGAGATCTTCAGCCTCTGGCCACACTGACCAGGACGGACTCCGGGGAGAGGACGGGCTCCCCCGGCAGAGCCCTGGCCGGACGCCCAAGCCCACCGCCTCCCCACCTGACTGCCCCTTGTTTCTGCTCGACGACTCCCCAAGCCCACGTGCCGGCACGCTCTCATCTAGGCCACGTCGCGAGCCGAGTGCACGGAGCAGCCCGTGTCTTCCAGCGACAGAATCCAGGACACCTGTCTGCGCACGCCTCCGAAGCGCCTCGTAAGTAGGTCGCTGTGGACTCTTCCCCGCCAAGGAAGACCCCGTCCTCCACACCGGCGGCCTCCGCGGGCCGGGCGGGCAGCAGGCGGCAGCAGGTGGGCTGGCCTCCCCTCCGGGCGCCGGGCCGGCCGGGCCCACACCACACCAACCGCAGGCCGGTCCCAGACACGCTGGCCGCCAAGCCCATCTCTGACACTGGCTCTCGAGGCAGCCCAGAGGGCCAGGGTCCTCCGGCTGGACACGTCAGGCCAGCTGGTGTGCACGGGGCAGCCTCCGGCCAGGCAGCCCAGGCCTGTCCAGTGGCTCTGTGCCGGGCTTGAGGACAGGACCCCCGGGCCCTCCTCCAGCATAGCGGGGTGCAGCCGGCCCTCCTGGCGCCCTCTGCCGTCTCCCCTGCCCCGGCACGCTGTCCACGCTGGCCCATACGGCCCCAGCCCAGGGCTTCCCCCACACCTGGGGCACCCCCACACAGCCAAGGCTCCCTCTTCTACGATGCTGGGGACAAGGACCCACAGCGGCCCCTGAGGACCCGGTGCCTGCCCGAGCAGCCCCCCAGCCACAGGCCCCGCCCCACCCACAGGAAGAGCGCTGGGCCCCAGCTGCCCTCGGCCCCTGCCCAGTCCTGTCCCACCTCCTGGGCCCGGCGATGGCCGGAGAAGGGAGGGGCGGAGCGAGGGCAAGGAGGGCGGCCCTGTCCAGGCGCGGGCAGCTCAGAGACAGGGGGGC
Source organism: Galemys pyrenaicus (assembly GCA_019455555.1). Taxonomy (NCBI): domain Eukaryota; kingdom Metazoa; phylum Chordata; class Mammalia; order Eulipotyphla; family Talpidae; genus Galemys; species Galemys pyrenaicus. The sequence continues at coordinate 2,805,002 of JAGFMF010011642.1, read as the reverse complement.
GGCTGCAGGCGGACACTCAGGTAGGACCCCCCTTCTCCCGCTGCTGCTGGCATCTCCGCCCGGCAGGGAGGTGCAGGAGGCGGCAGCCTCACCTGCAGATGAGGTGCCCACAGGTGTGCTGGGCTGGCCTCTGGGCCCGTCCCGTCCTGACAGCAGACGGCCTCACCACCCCCAGGGCCCAGCTCAGTCCAGCTGCAGCTTGGGCCTGGCTGACCCCACCCTGCGCCCCTTGGGTGGCGCCGAGCCCCGCCCACCTGCGGGCGCACACACAGAGCAGGCCTCCGGCCAGGGCGGACCCCTGCTGCCCGCACCCGCAGCCACAGCCAGCCAACGCCCTGCGTGCCCAGGGCCTCGGGCTGAGTCACGCTTCCTCCCCACCAGCGCGGGCCGGGTCTGAGGGCCAGGCTGGGCCAGAGACTGTCAGTGAGGTCCTCCTCTGGCCCCGCACCCCTGGGTCCCCCACGCGGCCTGGCCCGCCACACCAGGTGTCGCGGCTCTGTGGCTCTGAGCAGGGCTGCGGGAGCCACAGCGTGAGTCCCACGGCCCGGCGCAGCAGAGGCTGCACAGCGACGCGCCCTCCTTCCGAGGGGGGCCGGCTGCCAGGGACGGGCAGGGCGGGGCCAGCGCCGGGCACACCCTGACCGCCCGCCCCCTCTGGACACACGACCGGACGCAGGTACTGGCGTGGAAGCCAGCCCCGAAGGACACGCCGGGGCTCTGGGAGACGACAGCACAGCCCTAGACGCCGGCGTCCCTCGGGACCGCGGCCCGCCACCCGCCCACCCCGCGACGCCACGGCTCGTGCTGGACGGGCTCGAGGAGCCCCACGCCCGCTGCGCCCTGGCTGGGCCGGGCCCCAGTCGGCCCGTGGGCGGCCCCAGCACGGTCCTTTGCCTGGTCTGAGGCAGCGGAGGTGGGTGCATTCCCTTGACCGCCCGCCGCGCAGGGCTTAGTGAGGGCACGGGACGTGGTGACCCGGCTCCACCAGGCCCAGAGCCCAGTGTCGGGCCTCCCCCGCCTCCCGCCTCAGGCCAGGGCTCAGCCAGGCTGCGCTCACCCCAGGATGCAGCTCGGGTTCCCGGGCAGGCCCCGCCCAGACAGCGGTCACCAGGCAGCCAGCCGCCAGCTCTGCAACCAGAGAAGGGAAGGCATCCCGACGGCAGCCTCCGGCCATCACACGGGGGTCAGCGGGGCCCAGCACACTAGGGACACCAGGGTGGGGGCACCCAGCCCAGCGCAGGCCCCACGCTCTGAGCCCCCGCCGGGGCCCTGGCCCAGTCCTTCCCCAGCAGGGGGGCACGCGTGGCGGGGTGCCCTCGGTGGGGCTGGCCCCACAGGCCCACGTGAACCGAGCGCCGGGAGGGCAGCCCAGGGGCCAGAGGTCTCGCCTGGCTGGGCTGTGCCCATCCTCCGCGACCTGCCAAGGGGGCGCTGTGACGCCAGAAGAGGCCGGACTGGCGGTGGGAGAGGGACATCTCTGCAGGCGGGTTCCCTCGGAGGACGAGCCCGCAGAGGGGGCGCTCCCTTCCTCAGCGCCCCCTCAGTGGGGTGGCACAAAGAGGGGGGCTGGGAGCCGCAGAGACACCCCCAGTCGGGTGAGCCAGGCCACCGCCAAGGTGGGCACGCAGACAGCTGAGCCCTGGGGGGTGGGCGGGCGGGCCTCCCCAGACCAGCGGCCACGCGAGGTCCCCAGATTCCACCAGAACTCCAAGACCCACACGTCCCCAGCGTGGGGCAGCACGAGGCAGCTGACCCCGAGACAGCCAAGGCCATCGAGAGTAGGGGGAGCCAGGAGCCGCCCCCCGCGGCCAGGCGGTGTCGGGGTGGGGCGCAAGGGCATTGGGTGAGAAATCAAAATCAAAGCCGCCGGGCGCTCAGCAGCCAGCCTGACGCCGGCCGCAGCACGCGACGTTCGGGGTGCCAACGCCGGGCCGGGCGGGCGCCGGGAGCCAGGCCAGGGGAGCCGGCGCTACTCTGCGAATCTCTGTGAATCCAAAGTTCTGAATCGAAATGACCCGTCTACTCAAAGCAAAGGGAGCCACGCCCTCGAGGCGCCCTGGGGGTAAGACAGGCAGGCGGCAAAACCAGCTACGGTGGGGGGTAGCGAGGAGCAGAAATACGGGGTGCAGGGTCCTTGAGCTGCAACCGTGCACCCCGACAGTCTCCCTCAGGCCAGCCAGGGAGCCAGACAAGGTGGGGCCCCACCCCCCAGGAGCTCAGAAGGCAGGTGGGCCAGCAGACAGCCAGACACAGGACCACCAGCACAAAGCCCTGACTCGGGCATGGGAAGGCCAAGAAGGCTGCCTGGAGGAGGTGACCCACGTTTGACGAGATGAGACGCGAGGAAGGGTGTGTGGCCCCACACAGTGGGTCAGCTGGAGAGTCCAGAAGGGGCTGCCGTGAACCCAGACCCGGGGCGGGGAGGACACAGCCCACCAAGACTTCCCAGACGTGGTCCAGGCCGCCGGGGCTGGGGCGGAGGGGCCGGTGCGGGGCCACGTCCCCAACGGACACATCGAGCAGAAGACCAGAGCTGGGCACTGACGGCGCTGCGGGAGCGGGGACAGAGACGGGGCGAGGGTGGCTGAGGGCATGGGTTTCTCAGGGTGACGGAATGTTCTAAGTCAGACCGTGGCAAGGGCTGCAGGAGCTGAGAATTCACTCCGCGCTCGTGAGCACACACTCCCTGAGGAGAGAGCCTTACGCTCTCACAGAGATGCCTAAGAATCACACACAAGCCTCTCTCACCCCCGGCCCCCCAGCTTGGCTGCACCTCCAGGCGGTCCCCAGGGCCAGGAGCTGCTGGGGAGGGCAGAGAGAGGCACAGAGAGCAGGAAGGAGAGCGGCCCCAGGCGCCCTGCCCCCAGGGAGCTGCAGGCAGGGGGCAAAGCTGCCCAGGGGCGTCTGGGTCTCTGGGACGGGCGCCACACTTGGGGGCTCCCAACAGGAGCCAGGAGACAAGGCGGTGCCCCCAAACCCGCAAGCTCTGCTGGCAGGGCCAGGGAGGGGTCCCGTCTCCTCCTGCACCTGCCCCACAGCCCCCGCCCCGGGCCAGAAGCAGCGCCCTTCCCACTGCTTGTGGGGAGCCCGATCACGGGGAGACGCTTCCCCAGGGCGAGGCTGCCATGGCCTGGAGGGGCACGTGTGGAGCCCCCACCAGTGTGACTTGGCTTCGGTGGCCCGGGGGGCCGGGGTATGCTGGGGGAGCCGCTCACACCCCACCCTCCAGGGACAGGGGTCAAGCCAGCACCACGGGTCGAGTGCCCCACTTCACAGAGCAGAGCACCCCACTTCACAGAGCAGGGGTGGCGCCCGCATGGCTCCAGGACTCAGGCCCTGCCCCGGCACCGGCTGGCGGGGGACACAGCCTGCCCCCTCCTCCTGAGTCTTCAGCCTCCCCATCGGCCTTCCACACGGACCAGGTCCTTGGCAAGACCCTCGCTTAGAAGTGACCGCTGAGACCAGAGAGGCCACGGCCCCTGCGAGGAACAGCAGCTGCCCGAGGCCCGGCCCTCCCCGGGGCCGAGCTAGGCACGGAGACCCCAGGGCTCGACCCGGCTCTGCCACCCTCGCGCCCGGCCGGGGCCGCTCCGATGCAGGGGCTGGGGCCGGGGGCGGGACGAGCGAGGGCAGCGGCTGTGACCGTCACCGCACAGCTGGGCAGTGGGGCCAGAGCTGCCGGCTGCTCCAGGGACCTCCAGGACTCTGCTCCCTCCCAGTCACCCCTCGTGTCTCCCATGCACCCCAACTGCGCCGCCCCGCCCCGCACGGAGGTTCCAGAGGCCTGTGGCTGCAGCCCTGACCCCAGCCTGTGAGGCTGGGGGTGCACAGGGCCAGGCAGGGGCGCAGCCCTCCGAGGGGCCTCTGCCCTCCTTCCTGTGCTCTCGCGGCGACACGCCCGCCTTCCGGTGCAGCCGCGGGCTCTGGCCACGGCCCCCAGAATCACAGCCCCAGCCCACTCCCGCCCGCCCACGAGGGCCAGCCCACCGCCCACGCCCAGGCCACGAGACTCCGCTGACGAGAAGAACTGGGCTTCCCGGGAGAGGACTCAGGTGCCCGCGCGAGGTCGAGCAGCCGCCCGCTCTCCAGGGCCAGCCCGTCTCCCCACCCCAAGCCCAGAGCAGGCTGAGAGCAACACTCCATCCAGGCTCAGCCCGGCCCCTGGGACAGCCTCCCCAGCCCAGCCCAGCACCGGCATGTCCAGGCGGCTCCCCCCCGCTTGGCCAAGGGGGCCAGGGCCGCTGTCTATGGAAAGGTCACGGGGAACGGACCTAAGCCCACCCAGGGCCCCGCGCCCCAGGACGGCCCCAGCCTCCCTGGCCCAGAGGCCGCCACAGGTCACCTGGGCCAGCAGTGACCCCTGTCCCCGGCCCGGCCCCCACTGAGTCAGCTTCTCTAGGGTGGGAAAGCCATGCCAAGGCCCCAGGCCCCAGTGGCGCCCCAGCAGCCGGCAGGCGCCAGGCCCGCGACCCCCACGGCGGACACGGCAGCCTCACGGCCCTGTCTTGAGGAGAGAGGTGCAAACACAGAGGTGGGGCACGAACCTGGCACCCCAGAAAGGCTCCCTGAGTGCCCACCAGGGCCCAGGAGACCGCACCCCATACAGAAGGGGCCACACCCCGCAAACCATGGGCCAGAGCCCGAGGAGGGGGACCCAGAGACAGCGCGGGCGGATCGGGCTCCAGGGCACCAGGCACCTCAGGGTCTCGGAGACACGGGCATGGGGGTCCCCCCAGCAGCGCCGGGGACGACGGGGCCCAGCGGGGCCGGCCTGGGCTGCCCGGGGCTCGGGGCCACGTCCTACTTCAGCCCGCCCCATGGCGGACACGGCCAGCAGGCAGGCGTGGGGGCCCTCCCCTCTGGCCGCTGCAGGAGAGGCCAGGCAGATGCAGGGCAGGCCAGGGTCACGGGCGCCCACCCCAGGCTGGGAGGGATGAGGAGGAGGAAGGCTCAGACGGGGTTGGGGGCGGCCGCTGGGGACCACCCAGCTCCTCCTCTGTGAAGGGCGTCCCACCGGACAGAAGGCGCCCTGGACAGACGGCTGGGTCCACGCCCCAGACCCTCTCGTCGGTTTCCAGGAAACGCTTCCCGAGTGCTGGCCCATCCCCAGGCCGCGCCCGACAGCCGGGGCAGCCCAGAGCAGGGAGGGCAGAGCAGGCTGGGCGTCCACCGGAGGCCGGGCCCTCCCCAGCCCAGGACGGCACAGCAGCCCTAAGCCCCGCGCTGGCCGGACTGGGGGTTCGCAGAGCTCCAGCATCGGGGCCAGGGAGGGGGCCTGGCAGGCTGGGCCCCTCCCCAGGCCAGCAGGGGCTCAGAGGAGCATGCAGGAGGGAGGAGCAGCAGGCCCCGCCAGGCCTCGCCAATGTCCTGCTATGGTCCCACCCAGGCAGAGGCTGGAGCACCCCCGGACTGTTCTGAGCTCATCCTGGGTGCCCACCAGCAAGGGACCCTCCCGAGCTCATCTAACCCTTCGTCGGCTCCCTTCCTCTAACTGGTGGGGAAACTGAGGCACAGGGGACCGCCAGCCTTCCTGCCCAAGGTCACAGAGCAGCACCCAAGGTTCCTGTAAACCACTGGCCGCATGGCCCTGGCCCTGGCCGTCCTGTCAGGCCAGCCCCACACCAACGGCAGGCCAGGCCTGCAAGGGGCTTTCGGGGTGGGGGAGAGGCTACTCTGTCTCCTCCCCCGCAGGAGGCAAGAAGGGAACCCCATGTCACAAAAGGGCTGAATGCCCCCTGCCTGCACCAACACAGGGGCTGGCAACAGTGCCAAGGGCAGCTGGGCAGGAGGGGCTCCCCGTCGGGCTCTGCGGGCTCCTGCTCCTGCTGCTGCTCAGCCTCCAGCATGGACAGGGCAGCCCGTGAGCTCTGGGCAGCAGGCACCAGCCTGGACAGGTGCAGGGCCTGCTCCTGGGTGGGGGGTTGCTGCGCTAAACCGACCCCCGACCCTCTGTGAGGGCCTGGGCCTGGGGGATCCCTACCCCCTAAAAGTCCCAAACAAAAGGAGAGGAGTCAGACAAAAAGTGGGGTGCTTTGAGGGGGACCAGTGCCCACAACTTTTTGGCAGGGTGGTCTCTGGGATCGCAGGGATCAGGGACTCCCTGGCCTCTCCCGGGCTCCCAGAGAACGGATGGAGAGGGTGACATTCGCCCCACCCACGTACCCACCTGTCCTCGGTGGTGCTGGCGGGTGACCCCCACCCGGCGACCACCCCCCGGGCCGGGCCAGGGCCCTGCGTCCCCAGGACGCCCTCCACCCGCGACAGGCCCGGAGAAGGCCGGCCCAGCCGACGCCGCTGACCGTGGCGCGCGCGGGGGGTGGCCGTGACGCGCGCCCCGGCCCGCGCGGGACCCGGGGGCGTGAGCGCGGGGCGCGCCCGCGCGGGGCCCGTCTGGGAGGGTCGCGGCTCCTGCGCGGGGATGAGCGTGACCGAGCGCGCGGCCCGGCGGCCGATGACCGGCGCGTGTCCTGCGCCCGCCGAGGTCCGTGTGGGCGTCCGCGCGCGCCGCTTACCCGGAGCGAAGATCGGGGCCAACTCTCATCCACACGCCGCCGCGGCGCCCCCCTCGCCGGCCGCCCGGCCGCGCTGCACCTGCCGCCCGCCCGGGAGCCCAGCGGCGCCGGGGAGCGCGGAGGAGGCGGCCCCGCGGGTCCCGGCCACGAGCGCGGAGGCGGCGGCGGCGCCAGGTCGCGCGCTCGCGTCCCGCTGCGCGGAGTCTGCGCGCGCCCGGCCCGGCCTGCGCAGCCGCCGCCCCGCCCCGCGCCGCCCTCCCCGCCCCGCCCCGCGCCGCGCCTTAAAGGGGCCGCGCCCTTCGCGCCGCCCGCGCCCCTCCTGGCGCAGCGGGCTCGGAGCTCGGTCACGCGACGCCGCCTTTGTTTGGTTGACCCACGTGCGTCCGCGCCACCCGCACCCACGCGCACGCGCGGCTCCTCCGCTCGCCCGTCTCGGCCGCGCCCACGCGGTCCCGCGCGTCGGTCCCCGCGGACGCTCCGGGCACAGCCACGCACACGCACGCACGCTGCTGCCGGCCCGAGGCCCCCGGTGGGCACCCGGGGGCCGCCCCGGCACCGCCAGTGGCCGGCGGCGACCACGTCACTCAGGGAGCCGCCCTGCCCTGCTCGTCCCACGGAGCCTGCGGCCGGGCAAGGCACCCCGTCCCTGCAGGCCCGGCCAGCAGCTGGCAGAGCGGACCGCTGGGCCAAGGGGCTCCCTGTCCTCAGGCTGCGGGCCTGTGGCTCCCCGACCCGCCACGTCTCACCTTCTCCAGGGAGTCTCCGGAGCGAGGCGTCAGCAGAGGGACCCAGAGGAGGACACTGGGATCCTCCAGGAAGAACCTGCTACTGTTGGCGGTGGGAGGGGCGGGGCCAGCGCTGGCAGCTCCCAGGTAGAGGGGAAGGCCCTTCGCCACCCCGCAGCCCTTGCCCTGGGGCGGGCCCCACTGTCAGCTCCCTGCCCAGGTCACACGGGGTGGCTGATAGGGCTTGGGCGGGGCAGGAGGCACGGAGCATGGAGAAGGTCTCGCTGTCTGTCCAGCCCTGTCTGTCCAGTCCTGGGCCTCAGGCTGGGCTGGGTCCTCTGGGCCCTGCCCTGCTTTCGCTTTCTGTGGGCACCGAGTGTCCAGCCCAAACCTACCCACCCTGGGCTCCTCCGGCACCTGCCACCCAGTGAATCCAGCCTCCCCTCCCTCACCCCAGCTTTGCGAAGCTCCACCAGGGCCCCAGCCAAGGGACCTTGAGACCCAGGGCAAGATTTGGGGGGCCCTCTTTTATCCTCCGCATACCCCATTCCCTGCCTGCAGAGGCTGCCCTGGCGGGGCCTGGGGGTGGGGGCAGGCACCAAGCTGGGGCAAGGGGCGGTGTGTGGGTGTGCGTCTGACACCATTTCCTGGCTGCAGGATGGAGGACCCGGATTTCAGAGTAAGCAGGGAGGGGCCCAGGGTGCCACCACAGGTGGGTGGTTTCGTGGCCTGGGGACTTCAGGGTGCTGAAGGGAGCAGTCTGCTTGAAAGGAGCAGTCTGCTTGACTGCCCCCTCCCTCCCTTGGGGTGAGTGCTCCGGGTTTCCATCAGCTTGGGTCAAGCCCCTGCGCCCCCAGGCTAGGTGGTGGGACCCCCTGGTTCCTCCAGACTCCCTTGCCCGGCTTGGGCAGGAGGGATGTGGGCCTGGTGTTTCTGCCAACACCGCTTCTTCCTGCCCTGGGGTCATCACTCCTTCCTGCCTCCTCCCCAGGAGCCCTCTCTAACTCTGGCCAGCAAGCCCTGGCCCCAGAGCCCCCAGCTCCAGGAAGCCGTCCTTGGCCTGCCTGGCTAGCAGTGGACCTGGCCCCCCCCACCAGCCAGGGGCCAGGGACTACCCACGTGGCACCACCACCTCCTGCCTCCTCCCCTGTGCTCTGGCCTCTTCTCCCCACTCCCCCTTGGACCCAGTGGGGGATGCACCCACAAGCAAAGACCCAGATCACTCCCACGTGCCCCCTGGCCAGACAGGGAAGTGGTGAAGCCTCCCTCCCCACCCCTGCCCCCCACCCTGCAGCTACAAGTGCCAGCCCCTCCAACTTCAAGGCATGGGGTGGGGTGCATGGGCGGGGAGTGGGGGTGATCTTTGAATACAGGGCCAAGTCCAGGTGGAATCCAAAGGGCCCAGAAGGGAAGGGGTGGAGAGAGGCTGGAGAGCCCAGGGTCCACACCCTCCCATTAGGCCCACCCTAGTCACTTGGCCCGCCCTGTGCCCGGCTCTGCTGGGAGGGTCACCGCCAGGCAGGGAGGCAGGTGGACAGTGGGCTGACATGGCTGGACAGAGGCCAGAACAAGCAGGGGAGGGGCGGGAAGTGGGAGGTGGCCCAGCTGTGAGAACACAACGGTTGGCGGGTTGGCCGTATGTGAGGTCCGGGCCTGCCAGTGGGGCTCCGTGACCTCAGGGGTCAGACAGAGCCTCCCCAGGGCCCTCTCCCCAGGGCAGGCCCCTGCAGCCCAGCTGGGCACCACGCACTTCCTCCTCCCCTGCTGACTGTGGGCTCGGCCTGGAGCCATCCCCTCACCCTCACTGGCCCTGGGCGCCTCCCTGGACCAGGCGACCCTGTCCCCTCCATCCCAGCGCCAAGCCCCCAGGCGGGCTTTCCCTGGGCACTGCTCCTGCCAAGCCGACCTCTGCGTCGGCCACACCTGGCCTCCCGTGCAGGCCCAGGCCCCTGCGTAGCGGCTGTTGGGCGCGCTGTCCCTCCACGAGCCGCGCCTGTGCCGCTTCTCGCCCCTCTCGCCCTCCCGTAGCTGAGCGCTTCTCAGCCCAGCAGGGGCAGGCGCCCCCTCTTCCAGGAAGCCCCTCTTCTGCGAGCTCCCCCAGGTCTGCTCAGCCCACCAGGGACCCTTCCGGAAGAGCCAGCCGCTCCCGGGCCGCGCCCAGCCAGAGGCCCCGCCCAGGGCGCCCTCATTGGGCCGGCGCCTCGCTTTGCGCCCGCCCCCACCCTTTGAACTTGACCGCCAGCTTCTTCGCGGACTCTGAGCCCTGGGACCTCCCTCCTGGGCCGCCCCCACCCCGGCCCGAGCCCGTGAGAGCCCGCGGTCCCCGCTGGGAGGTCGGGCAGGCCAAGCGCGCTCCCCATGGCGCGCGCGCCCCAGGGCCCCGCGGTCGGGACCGGGGTCTCCCACCCGATCGCCTGGCTTCACGGAGGTGGGGTGGGGGGCAGCCCCCAAGGAGGGGCCGCGTTGGAGGCGACCGCACAGGCTGGGAAGTGGCGCTGGTGAGCGGCGGACTCCAGGTCGGGGTGGACATCGCCCGTGCCCTTCAGATGCGCGCGTGAAAGGGGCCCCCGCCGTCCCCCGCGGACCCGCAGCCTTGGGGGCGCCGCCCGCCTCCCGGTGCCTGTGCGCCAGCGCGGCCGCAGCCCGCTGCGGCTTCTGATGGCGGCACCGGGCTGGGGCGCCGGGCCCCGACCGAGCGCTGCGGGGCCCGGGGAGGGCAGAGGGCGGCCCCCGCGGGGGTTGCGTGGGCCCAGCGCACCTGGGGCCCTGCCTTCCGAGTCCGACGGAGCGCGCCACCTCGTGGCTGTGCGCGGCAGTGCAGTGGCCCTGCGCACCCCTTCTCCAGGTCGGGGTACACGCCCGCTACTCCCCAACCGCCCACCAGGTACCGGCACCCCCAGGCCCACCTGAGCAAGCCCAGCCCTGGGGAGGAGACAGCACTGCTAGCCCCCCTCTAGCCCCTGGGTCTTACCTCCACCTCTCTGTGCTTCAGCTTCCCTACTCCGCAGGGGTGGTGCGCCCCTCCTTGGCCCTCATGCCCTCTGCAGGGGTATAGCCAGCACCCAGTAACGCCTGACCCTCAGACCTTGTTGTGGGGAGGGTGACATCTGTGGGGCCTGCCAGCCAGGGTGGGACTGGGGTTTTCGGAGGAGGGACCTTCAATGGGGGAGCTGGCCTGGCAGAGGCCAGAGGTTGGGGAGGTGGTGAAGGTGGGGCCCTCTGTGCTCCTGCCTGAGGGTGGAGGGAGCTGGGGGCTGTGGGCAGAGGTGGTGATGTGGACGGGAGGGGAGCCGGAGGAGCCTTCAGGTACAGTCTATATATATATATTGTGGGCTTTTTAAAGATTTATTTATTTATGCACACAAGAGCTGGGGTGCAGGCCAGAGGCACGGGGGGTGAGAGGAGTCACCAGAGACAGAGCGGGGAGCAGAACAGACTGATGGACTGAAACACACTGCTGAGGGGAGCAGCGGGAGGCAGGAGGGGTCTGCTGCGCCCTGTGGGTCCCTCCTTGGCCGGGGATAGACCTCGCGCTGCTGTGGCTGTGGAAGCCCCACAGTGCGATGCTCAAGCCCTTGCGCCACCAGGGAGGCCCCCAAGTGCAATCTGAGGACCCCCAAGGGGAACCTCATGCTGCATCACTCAGAGAAGGACACGCCTGGGGTGAGAGGTGCTATTAATAACTCGCAGGCGGAGGCGCCTGTCCTGGTCATCAGGACCCGCCAGCACCGAGCTGTCCGCACCTGCTGGGGTGGGCTCTAGTGCGTGGTCACGCTCTTCACATCCCCGCACGGAAGGGAAGGTGGCGGCGGTCCTCTGTGGGCCACGCTAGACCTGGCATCCACCTGGCTGACCGGCCCCCTGGGCCTCGCTGCCTCGCTGCTTCCCGGCCTGCCCGTGCCTGTGGACACTCGGGGGCACCATTGTCCTGAGGAGAGGCTGTGTGGTGTGGGGAGCAGCGGCTCCTGCCGGATCCACGGGTAGTATTGGGGGGCAGTTTCCCCAAAGCGGGGCAGGAGCGTGGCATGGAGCAGAGACGGGCACACACGGCTCGAGCGGAGGAGCAGGCGCCCTGGCCACAGCGGCGGCCCTTCCCTTTGGTCCCGGGGCCAGAAGCCTGCAAGGGCCAGGCAGCCCATTCCCGTGCGCGGGCGAGCAGCACCTGAGCACCCCCAGCCGTGCCCCTGCCCCCTGAGCTTGCCACCTCCTCTGCCCACCTTCTGCCCAGCCCGAACTGATTCTCAGCCCTGGGCTTACCCAGCCCTGGGACGTGGGCGGGTGTGACTGTGCCTGGCCACAGGCCAGGACAAGAGGAGGGATTCTAAGGAGCCCGGGGTAGCGACGGCGACGGTGACACGATGCTGGGATAATGGTGACGTGAGGACAGTGGCGGTCATCCGTGATGGAGACTGTGAGAGGCTGACGAGGGTGGGGACGAGGAAGGCGGTGACGGTGGGGATGGCGGAGGGTGAGGGGATGAAGGTGGGGATGATGGAGATGGTGGTGGGCGTATGGAGATGGTGGTGGGCGTATGGGGGTGATGGTGAGCGTATGGGGATGGTGGTGAGCGTATGGGGATGGTGGTGAGCATGATGGGGATGATGGTGAGCGTATGGGGATGATGGTGAGCGTATGGGGGTGATAGTGAGCGTATGGGGATG
>JAGFMF010011642.1:2759269-2792933 GCA_019455555.1 Galemys pyrenaicus | reverse complement strand
GTATGGGGGTGATGGTGAGCGTATGGGGATGATGGTGAATATATGGGGATGATGGTGAGCGTATGGGGATGGTGGTGAGCGTGATGGGGATGATGGTGAGTGTATGGGGATGGTGGTGAGCGTGATGGGGTGGTGGTGAGCGTGATGGGGATGGGGGTGAGCGTGATGGGGATGATGGTGAGCGTATGGGGATGATGGTGAGCGTATGGGGGTGATGGTGAGCATATGGGGATGATGGTGAATATATGGGGATGATGGTGAGCGTATGGGGGTGATGGTGAGCGTATGGGGGTGATGGTGAGCATGATGACGGAGGAATGATAATGGGGAGACTAATAGGGATGGCTAATGTTTCTGGGGCGCTGGGCACCCAGTGGACATTTCGCAGCGACACAATTAAGGGGGTGGTTGCGGCGTGAGAGGAGCTTCGGTGACAAGGGCCCTCTCACGTGGTGTGTGACGGGAGCATGTTCCCTCTCCCCACACAAGGCTGGTGAGTTCTGGAAGTGTGCGCGTGGGGGCAGAGTGTGCGGCGCGCCCCTCGTCCTGGCTGCAGAGGTCTGGTTGAGGGCCATCGCCTTGGGGCACCTCCTCACAGGGCTCAGGGGAGCCTGGGACCCCCCGGGGCTCCAGACACGAATGACTCAGGCGCTTGGGCCCCACTTCACTCCCCTGAGGCGCTCGCTCCCCCAGTCTGCCAACAGCCCCTGGACCCTCAAAGTCTCTCCAGGGATCTCCCTAGACTCCTTAGGGACCCCCATGGTCCTCCAGACCCCTCAAGGTCTCCTAAACCACCCCACAGTCTTCTAAAGTCCCCCAAATTTCCCAAGGTCCCCCAAAGTCTCTAGAGCCCCAAGCTCCCCAGGGCCTGCCAAAGCGCAAGAACCCCCCCAAGAGTCCTCATACCCTGAAAATTCCACAAGGTCCCCAAAGTTCTAATGGTCTCTCGGACCCCAAAAATTTCCCAAGACCACCCCTGTCCCCACGATAGCTCAAGGCCCTCATGTCCTGCCTGGCCACTAAAGGTACCCCAAAGTTCTCCTGCATCGCTCAAGATACCCACAGCCTCCACAGAACCCCAACTCCCTAAGGACTCTCAGGCCCAAGGCCCCCCCTGCCCCCTGTTCCTCCCGGGTCCCTCAAGACCCGCATGCCCCCAAGGCCGCGGCACCTCCCGATGCGCCCTCCAGCCCGCTGCACCGCCTCTTACGTCGCTGGGCCCCAGGGACTAAGGCCAGGGCCAGCCCCGCACTTCCTGGTCAGCTGTTGGTCCTGGGCCATCTCGCATCACGTGCCCACGCAGGCAGTCACATGGACTCAGACGGGGCTGCCCACAGCTCCTGCCGCCGGCAGTTGGCGTGGATTCCCCAGGCCCAGGCTGGTGGCCAGTGAGTGGCCGTCCCTGCTGGCTCAGGCCTGGCCCGGAAAGCAGCGGTGCAGGCCAGGCAGAGACCGAGGGGGGCTGGACCCCTTGATGAGACCCCAGGTCCCCTGGAGCCCCCACTGCCCTCCTGGGGCGGGGGGGTGGTGTCTCTCTTAGCTCAGCGGGGTGCCGTCCTTCATCCGCTCCTCACCCCGTGCATGAAGCCCGTCCCCATCGGCCAGCTGTGCGCGGGGCACACCGGCCACTGCAAACCCGGCCTGCCCTGTGCCCAGCGGAGGAGGCCGGCCGGCCCTGCTCGCGGAGGGGACTTGCCGTGTCTCCAAGGGAACCTGCGGGCACAGGCTGCTCTCCAGCACCCAGGCCCGGCCTGTCTCACGAGCAATCAGAGCTGCGAGGTGCCGAGGGCGGCAGAGACGCTGCCCTTCCCGGCGGCCTCATGTCCACTCTGCATGGCCCGCTGGTATGCGGGGCCCGGGGCAGCTGGCACGGCTCGGACAGGCCGCAGCCTCCGTCTCTGTGCCTGGAGCGCTCCTGTTGAGTGGGGTCGGCACCGCCACCAGGCCCTTCTGAGTCAGTGTGTATAGAGCGCTGAAGCAGTGCCTGGCCATGGCGAAGGGGGAACGGGAACCCCAGAATTTCCTCCAAGCCTCCATCATCACCGGGCAGACACCGCCGGGGTTGGTGCCAGCGCCTGGCTGGGCCGGGCTGGCAGAGGTGAAGGGCAGGCCTCAGCCGATGGGCTCGTCACATACCCCCGTCACCTGGCGGTGGCAGCCGTGGAATCCAGGTTCAAAGGGGCACAAGCCCGTGAGCCTGGGGTAGTCAGGGAGGGCTTCCTGGGGGAGGGGCCGTGGCAGGGCTTGGAGGCCCGGACTGGCAGTGACGGGCACAAAGCTGGCTGACCCGCAGGAGCGGGACCGTGGCTGGTGCCGGGTCTGCTGGGACCAGGGATTGGAAGTGACCCCCTACGGAGCTACAGGTGGCCCCCTCGGCCCACTTACTCTGCTCACCTACAAGCTGCACCGGCCTGTCCCGATGCCCCAAGGGAGGTCTGCGGCCGCACTGGAGGTGGAGCCTGGCGCCCCCAGCACGGCCGGCTGCTGAGCGAGGGGTCCTGACACCAGCACGACCCATGAAGCAAGACCCCTGGGGGCCGGCCAGCACCACCCCACGCACTGCCTCGGAGGCATCAATTATTCAGGCCTCCAGCCCTTGCCAAGACGCTGTGGGAACCAAACCCAAGCCCAGGGCCTGCCTGGGCAGGGAGCGCACCCAGGAGCCAGGGAGCTGCTCCGCCTCCCGGGAAGACAGCCAGCATCTGCGCCAGCCTGCCCAGTACGGCCCTCTCCCCCAGCTAGCTGTGACGCAGGCCTTAAGGCCCCAGCATCACCTCCTCGGCCTGGCCAGAGGCTGCAGCCTTGGGCCTCCCTCTACGACCTGGACGGGCGAGGAGGCCAGCTCAGCCCAGCCCTAGCAGCCAGGGAGCTGCATTCAGGCAGCGGCGTCTGGGTCCGGCTTCAGGCGTGGCTGCATCCAGCGCAAAGGGCTCTGCCTCTCTTTGTCTTGGCTCCAAGCCAGGACGGTGCCCGCCCACATCCTCCTGACAGGTCCCCGCCACCGCTCCCGGCAGACCCGGGCCCTCCCGCAGGCCTCGGGCTCCAATCACATGCACCTCGAGCTCTTTCACACCACCCTCCTGGCCTCCTGCGCCTTTTGTTTTTTCCTCCTTGTCTCCTTGCTGCACCCGGGACTATTCTTGAGCTCGTTGCTCCAGTTCACTGAGTTCACCTTTTCAGTATTTGTGTTTCCATCATAACCCTGTTTGTTTACAATTGTCTTTTTTAAATAGGTGCTTATCCCTCTTTTGATCTCTTTGCTTCCTCTCTTGCAAACTTTCCAGCATCTGGCGTGGGGGCACCTCCATCTGGTTACTGTGATTGGCCGGCCTTGGGGGCCAGTCCCCCGTGCCTGCGGTGGCCATATCGGCCGGGCTTCGTCTGCGGGACCCCGGGCGCCCAAGCTGCGTGCGTCCCCCCGGAGGGCCAGCCGCCCTGCTGGTCACCAGGGGCACTGCCAACCCGGAGCGTTGCCCTTCCAGTCCTCGCTGGGCACTGTCTGTCTTGGGCCTGGCCTCAAGCCCGCCCGCACAGGAGCACACAGGCCTGAGTTCCCGGGGACGGTGAGCACAGGAGCCTTCTCTGCTTCCTGGCACGTCCCTCGGCAGGCAGGCAGGCAGGCAGGCAGGTCTTCTGCAGGGCTCGCCTCCTGTGAGGATTTCCGTGCAACGGCACCGTCTCAGCCTCTCCTGGATGCAACCGTGCCTGAAGCAGGCCCCGGACTTGGCATGCCGCACACCTTGTTGCACCGTCTCCATCTTTTTCACAATGCCCAGGAAAAGCTGCCTTTTCTCGTCTGTTTCCAGCCATCTCTTTGTTGGAAGGGGCTGTCCTGTGGTCTGGGCAATGCAGTGGAGTTGCCTGCAACACGTACCCAGAACCTGCAGCAGGGGGTGCTGAAGGGGGACCGTGTTTTAGGCTGTGGCGCTGGAGTTAACTCACCAACTCTTTCTGGGTCATGCTCACAGCCGCTGATGTGGGAGCGTGGGGGCCACCGAGGCTCAACTTGCATTTCTGAAACATTGGTGGCTGGAGAAGGGACCGATGGGTTGTTTAGGCCTGTCCTTCCAGGAGATAGATATTTTTTAATTTAAATTTATTGGTAGAAGAACTGGGGTGCAGGCCAGAGGTGTGGGGGGTGAGGACTCACCAGAGACAGAGTGGGGAGCAGAACAGGTGGATCGACCGAAATCCAGTGCTGAGGGGAGCAGCGGGGAGGCAGGAGAGGTCTGCTGCGCCTGTGGGTCCCTCCCTGGCCGGGAATTGAACTCGCGCTGCGGTGGCTGCGGATGCTTCACAGTGCTGAGAGTGCCTGGTCTCTGGCCTCCGGCAGGCGGGGTCAGATACATGCGTTGTCTCAAGCTGCTAAGTGCGGGGGCCGTTGCCCCCTCACCCCAAGCCACAGAGGACAGCGCAGAGAGGGGCAGGCAGGGACTGAGAGCCTGGCTCTCTGTGGGGCCCCTGGCCTGCCCACCCTCAGGCCGCTTCTGCAGAGGCGAGAGGGCGGAAATGGCCAAATCCGCCGCCCGGACTCCAAAGGCTGGTGGACCTGTGGCCAGAGAAGCGCCGAGCCCTGACCCTCATAGAGCACCAGCAGACCAGCTCGGACAGACTTGAGCCCCGCAGAGCCCAACGCCCTGACAACCACCGCCCAGGCGGCCTCGTTGCGCCTTGGCTGGCCCCAGCCGCCCCTCCTGCACCCGGAGGAGGCCCGAGTCCTCATTCATCTTCTCTCCTTCGATCAGGGCCTTAGCTGTGGCTCACAGCGCACTGGCGGCCCAGCGGGGGGCCGCGCCTGCCAGGGGCCTGCGCCCCGCCCCTCGGGTGCCTCCTGGCCAGCCTGGCTTCTCACCAGACCCGCCAGGAAGGACGCGCTCTGGAAAGCCGCTGTCCTCAGCTGTCTCTGCTGCAGGTGAGGCTGGTGTCTGGAGCTCCCCAGCGTGGCACTTCCCGTCAGATCCCAGGTGCTGCCCCAGGCGGCCCAAGTGTCCACACTTCCTGGGATCTGGGAGTCCTTCCAGGCAGAAGCTCCCACCCAGGGCCCAGGCCACCCATGTGCAGAGCGCCCTGGGCCCCGTCCTGCCCTGCAGCCCAGCAGCCGCCCCCCCATTCCCGTGGTGACCCTGCAGGCCTGGACCGTCCCCCACGCGCCAGCAGCGAGCGGCGCTGGTGCTGAGTGCCATGGCCCCTTCCAGCCACTGAGCCCGCGCACCGGGGGTGACACTAAGGTCCCCGGAGGGGGGATGCCCGCAGAGGAGGAGACGGGTCAGCTGCCAGCATGGGACAGGTGGGAGAGATCTTGTCTGATTTTTTAATGTTGAAAGGAGGTATCACTGGGTTGGGGGCTGCCTGCCCGGTGTCTGGGTTCCCTCCATTCCTCGCACCCAGAAAAGTTTTGCAAGTTGAGCAAGAGAAATCAACAAAGTGGAGACTTCTGGGTCACCCTCTTCTCAGAAAGGACCGTGGGGTGGTGGGAGTGCCCTCAGTGAGACTGGGGCCTCCCCACGGCCTTCGGGGTGCTGCATGCGCGGTACCCAGGACACATCACCCCCAGGCTCCGTGGTCCACAGAGGAAGGCGCCGTGTGGACCCCGAGGCGGCGGGAGGGAGCGGCATGGAGCCCGCAGGGGCGGCCCAATCCTCGGGAAACCAGCGACTCTCCTCCTCCTCCGTGCAGCCCCGCTCCTCCCACCCCCCCACCCGGTCCTGCTGGCCCCAAAACCTCAGTGCAGCTCTGACCGCTCATTGTCCCTTCCCCATGGCCCCATCAGACCACAGGAGGCCTGGAGCGTGGCCCCCCCTGCCCCTCCACCCGCCCGAGAGGTCTGGGCGCACTGGTCACCGTGCCCTCCCCGCCTGCACTGGACGCCAGCAAACCAGGGTCCTGGCCGCCCGGGGCCTTGCGCTCGCTGCCCTCCGGCCTGGGGCTGGCATGGACAGGCGCCCCCAGGGCGGGCTCCTAGCCCCTACGGCCTCTCCCCAACAGCCCCCCGGTGTCCTGCGTTATTTCGTCCTTCTGAAGGCCGTGCCTGTGTCTGCCCCGCTTGCCTCCTTCACAACAACCCTCTGCCTGTGAGGGCCGCATGCTGTGGCACTGGGTGAACACTGAGGCTTAGAGAGTGGACACTGAGGCTTTGAGGGTGGACACTGAGTCTTAGAGGGTGGACACTGAGGCTTAGAGGGTGGACACTGAGGCTTAGAGGGTAGACACTGAGGCTTAGAGGGTGGACACTGAGGCTTAGATGGCATTGAGTGGACACTGAGGCTTATAGGGTGGACACTGAGTCTTAGAGGGCACTGAGTGGTCAACGAGTCTTAGAGGGTGGACACTGAGGCTTAGATGGCATTGAGTGGACACTGAGGCTTAGAGGGTGGACACTGAGTCTTAGAGGGCACTGAGTGGACACTGAGGTTAAGAGGGTGGACACTGAGGCTTAGAGGGCACTGAGTGGTCAACGAGTCTTAGAGGGTGGACACTGAGGCTTAGAGGGTACTGAGTGGTCAACGAGTCTTAGTGGGTGGACACTGAGTCTTAGACAGCATTGAGTGGACACTGAGGCTTAGAGGGTACTGAGTGGTCAACGAGTCTTAGAGTGTGGACGCTGAGGCTTAGCAGGCACTGAGTGGACACTGAGGCTTAGAGGGATCTAGTTATAGGCTCGGCCACAGGGTGCTCCTGCCTCTCAGCAGCTGGGGTCAGGGAGGAGGGGCCAGGAGTGTCCCCGGCTGACCCGCCAGGGCAGGAGCTGTCCCCGGAGAGGCACGGGTGCTGCTCAGCCTGCTGCTCCCCCAGCAGCTCTGGTTCTGCTCCCTGAGCCCAGCAGGAAAGTCCCTGGAGCCACGAGTGACTGCGAGACCACGGGAGACGGCAGAGTAGGTCAATAAAGAGGCCTTCGGCACAGGACTGCGCTACCGGTGCTGGGAGAAGGTGGCGCCCAACTCTGGGCCGCAGGGAGCCCTGAAAGGAAGAGAGGGGACGGCAGTGCTCCCTGCCTCGGCTTCACCACCACGAGGGTGTGGTGGGGGTCAGGAACAGCCTCGGTGAGGAAAGGGACAGTAGGGCCCTCCCTGGGGGCGCAGCGGGGTGAGCACTGCACTGTGAAGCATCCGTGGCCACTGCAGCTGCAGCGCGAGTTCGATCCTGGCCAGGGAGGGACCCGTAGGGCGCAGCAGACCTCTCCTGCCTCCCGCTGCTCCCCTCAGCAGTGTGCTTCAGTGGACCTGCCTGTTCTGCTCCCCGCTCTGTCTCTGGGGAGTCCTCTCACCCTTGCACCTTTGGCCTGCACCCCAGCTCTTGTGTGCATAAATAAATAAATCTAAAAAAAAAAAGAGAGACAATAATTACAATAGCAGTGGCATGGACCTCCGAGGTGCACCCGGGAGGCCCTGAGCTCCCCTACTAGCCCCGCTGGGCCTGCTTCCAGTGTCCTGCCCTCGGGAGCCCCGCGGCCCTGCCACCTCTCCAGTGCTGCCCTCTGCGTCCAGGCGCTGGCCCTCGCTGTCCGCCAGCTCAGCTCACTGTTGGGAGGCCGGGGACCGGGTGCAGGCGAGAAGGCCCCGTTTGGGGGCCCCAGCCCCGTGCGTGGACTCTGAGCTTGCTCCCAGCCCCCCTTGGCCTGGGCCTCGACCCCCAGAGGCTGTGGGACCGGCCTGCCGGGCCAGAGGCTGCACCCCGCCAGGCTGCATGGCCCACGGGGTGCTATGGCCACAGAGCGAGGGCTGGGCCCGCTCCTGTCCGAGCCAGCTGCTCAGGATGCTGGGGGAGGCCCAGCACCTCCAGTCTATGCGGGCGCAGACCGTGCTCGGCCACTAGAGGCCAGCACAGCCCAAGGTGGGCCCCAGTGGGCTGCCCTGGCTCTCAGAGGGCCTGCCTGCAGGAGGCTGGGGACCCCTCCCCCCCCTCTGTGTCCCCGCTCCCTCCCAGGGCCCAGAGCTGCAGCTGGGGTCAGGAGACCTCTGCAGAGCCTTCCAGAACTTTCCTGGGGCCGAGACCTGTTTGGGGGGGCCGGGTGCCGGTTTCTCGAGGAACACCTCCAGGAGCGGGGCACTGGGTGGGTGGGAGCGGGGCGCTGGGGTCCCACCCAGCGCCCCACTCCCTAGTCCAAGGACCTGGAAGCAGTATTAGTATTTAGACAGGTTCTGGCAACTTCCAAGCAGAAAACAGTGCTCTATTTTGCCATAACGCTGGCTCTTTCTGGGAGGCCTGGCGCCCAGACCGTGCCCCACGAGGCGCAGGCTCCCCCTCACCTCCTTGTGCCTGTGAACACCCTAATTAGACCAAGCGGCCGCTTTTTGTCCCCCTCTCTGACTTTCGCAATTTTCCACAAGTCAAACCCACCGCAGGCTGGGGTCACAGGCAGGGGAGAAGAGCGCGGTGAACTCCGCTCCCCAGCGGCTTTTCCCTCCCAAGGGGCAAGGACTGGCCGGGACTTGCTGGGGCCCCCGTGGCTGGGCGCTCATGCTCTGCACCTTCAAAGCTGCCCAGGAATGTGCTGCAGAGGAGTCCAGGGTGCACGCCTAGGGCTCCTGCCCCCTGCACGAGCACCGCGGCTTTTAGAACAAGTTCAGCGGCAGAAAGCCACAGCTTCAGCTTTAAGGAGACTATTTCTAAAAGTGGGGCGCTGCTGGGCCTGTGGGAACTGTCACAGCAGCAGGTGGCAGGCCAGAGTGAGGGCAGTGCGGGGCGGCTCAGATACCTTCAGACGTGCGCCCCTGCAGGGCTGGGGGGGCCCCTGTGAGCCCATGAAAGAGCAAGGGCCCTGAGCGGGGTGGGGGGTGCTGCCTGGGGGGTGGGGGTTGCGGGGCGAGCACAGACCCCTGGGATGGGGTCCCCTGCAAGGCTGTGCCTTGTCCTGAAGTCTGTTCCACCTTTGCCCCAAGGCAGCCGAGCACCTCCTGGGCCTCCCGCGGGGTGCCAGTCCAGGGAGCGGGAGGGCAGCCCCCATCCAGGCCGCACCAGCCTCTGAGATGACCTCATCCAGGCTGCCCCCAGACTATTGTTATCTCAGCAGAAGGGAGCCGGGCAGCGAAGGTCAAGCAGCCAGTGGCAGGGCGGAGGAAGTGCCCCTGCGGCGCCCGGATCGCCCTGCGGGCGCAGGGCAGGTTGGGCTCGGCTCCCCGCTCGGCACCGGGCTCGCGGGAAATCAGGCGTGTGCGTGCACCCAGGACCCCTGCCGGTCACCCAGTCAACACCTGCGGCGGACAGACACGCGCCCCGCCCTGCTCCCCGCCCGGGGCCCCACCAGCTCGGGCTTTCCCGAGCCACTCTCCGGCCCAAGCATTCCCAGGAGGGAGGGAGGGCAGGCTGACTGGGTGGGGCCAGGGACGCCCCGCCCTTGGCCGCACCCCCTACTGTGCCGAGTGTCCCCTCCTGGTTCGCACCGGGAAGCGGGCAGGGCGGGCACGGGTGTCTGGTTCCAGGAAGGCAAGTCCCACGCCCCAGCGCTCTCGCTGCATTTGAATTTTCAAAACTAGCAAGTGCAGGGCAATAGAACCTTCTGTTTATTTAAACCCAGCCCGCCCCTTTTAAAGTCCTATTGCGAAATCAACACTTGAGGTTCTGGGGGGGGGGTACCCTGCTTTCCCTCTCCCTCTGCCTGGCTGGAAGGGGGTTCTTCCACTGGGGGGTCCCCCCTGCTTTCCTGGCCCTAAAACTCCGGCCTTCTGACCCTCCCTGGCCACGAGGAAGGGCAGTCCCGGAGGTCCCACTGAAGAGATGGACTTTCCTCCTCCCCACCCCCTTTTCCCAACAGCTTTCCCCAGTGGGAACCCCCATTAAAAGGTTCCAAATTCAACCAAGCTTGTCGGTCAATGCAAACATGGTGGAACCGTTGCCAACGGGAGGAAATCGTTCAGTTGGCTTCAGCTCCCAGCCAGCAGTCTCAGCCACTCGGGGCAATATTGGCCGAAGTTATCTATTTGACCAGGCCCCAGCTCTGCCAGTGCAGCTGGGTCACGGGGCGGGAGCCGGCCCCTCCTTTGTCACAAGGACCCCCCAGAGTGGTGTGAGTGACTGGGTCCAGGGCCCCTTCTATGGGGCCATCGGGCTGCCAGCAGGAGTCTGCCCACGCCCATCCCACCGGGAGGCCGAGGGGTTGAGCCCCAGACTCAGTGCCCAAGCCCCCCTACCTCCACGGGGGCGGGGGTCTATGCTTAGTGCTCCAGCCTCCTCCCTCCCCGCAGGAGGCCGCGGTGTGCACTAGAGTTCTGAAGTCCCCTCCCAGCTGTTTTCCGCAGGAGCCCAGAGGGTGTGTGTGTGTGTGTGTGTGTGTGTGTGTGTGTGTGAGCGCGCGCGCCCCCCACTCCCGTTTCCCGCCCCAAGCCGCCTTCGGAACCCGCAGACCTGGCGCTGGCGGCCGCATTTGGGGTGCAGCGAGAGGCTCTGGGACCCGCCCGCGCGCGTGCGGACGCTCAGGCCGGGTCGCGCGGGAGACGAGCTGGCCTCTGCTGTCCCCACCCCAAACCCCAAGTCAGCCCGAGCAGCTGCTTTTCTTTCCGTTTAGAAGGTGCGCTAAACCACGCGGGACCCGAATTCGGAGAGCTGCCTAGTGGGGTGCAAAGCCCAGGGAAGTTCTTGTCGCGGTGAAGAACTTTCGTTCCAGCGTTTGGCTGGGAATGCGGAATCGCCCCCAGTAGTCGCCACGGTCCCTAATGGGGGGCGCGCGCCCGATCTCCCTCCCCGGCACCTCCACGAGCGTCCCCGTCCTTCCCGGAACCAATACGAGCGGCGGCCCGGGCGTCCGCTTCCGTGGATCAGCTCTGCCGCGGAGGGGGGCTCTGGGCCGCCGAGTGCCCGGGCCCCGCGGAGCCACCGCCCCACTGGTAGCGGCAGCCGGGGGCGGGGGAGGGCACCCCAGCCCCGCCTTGCCCCGCCGGGCCCCCTCGGCCCCGCCCCCCGTGGAGGCTGCAGGGCAGTGGCCCGGGCCCCCAGCTCCCGCCCAGGCTGCGCCCCCGCGTCTCCATAGAGATCCTCCGGCGCGCACCTCCAGGCCCGCTCCCCCCGGGCTGAACAATGCGCAGCGGGGCCGGGGGCGGGGCGGAGCCGGCCAGGGGCGGGGAGAGCGCCGGCGGAGGGGGCGCGGGCAGAGCGCACCGCCCAGGCAGCAGCCGGCCGCCCGGGTCTGCGCGGTGCGGAGGTGCCCGGCCCGCTCCGGAGCGCTGCCCCCGCCCCGCGCCGGGCCCGCCCCGCTTCCCACGCCGCCTGGCCCGTCTCGCGCCGGAGCCACCTGGAGCAGCCAGAGCCTCCCGCCGCCACCGCAGGTTGATGCGCTGTGCCCTCCCGGGACGCGCGGAGGAGCCATCTTGAAACAACTTCGCGAACTTTGGCAAAGTGCTCTCGAAGTGGAAGCTGCGGGAGAGGCCGGGCGCGCGGCCCCTGCGGTCCCCACCGGGGCCCCCGGGGAGGCGGGGCGCGGGCTTCCCCGAGGGCCCAGCGCGGGGCGTGCGGGTGCCGCCTCCCGGCCGCGCCGGGTGGATGCGGAGCCGCGCCGGGTGCATGGATTGTGCTCGGGCGCCCGGCTCGGGCTCGGGCTCTGGGCCATGGCGCCGCCGCCGCCGCCCGCGCTGCCCGCGCTGCTGCTCCTGGCCGTGGCCGCCGCCCTGTCGGTGCTGGGGCCTCGGGCGGCCGCCTGGGAGCTGCGCGTGCCCGGCGGGGCCCGCGCCTTCGCCCTGGGGCCCGGCTGGACCTACACGCTGGACACCGCGCGCACGCCCCGGGCGCTGCGGGAGCTACTGGACGTGAACCGTGACGGGCGGCTGGCGGGGCGGCGGCGCGGGCCGGGCGTGGGGCCCCGGGGCTGCGCGCGACTGGGTGGGCGCCCGCTGCCGCTACTTGTCCGCCTGGCGGCCCGCGCAGCCCCGACTGCCCTGAGCCTGCGACTGCGGGCGCGCGCCCACGGCCCCGGCTGTGGCGTCCGGGCCCGGCGCGGACTCGTGCCTAGCGCGGAACTGCGCGCTCGGGCGGTGCTGACCGTGCCGGGTCCTGGAGGGGCGCTCTGCTTCCCGGCCCCTGGCGGCGGCGGGGCCGCGCTGCACTCTGCTCTTGCCGCCCTCACCACTTTCCCTGTCTGCAGTTGTCCGACACGTTCCGGGTCCCGCTGCCCACGCCGCCCGGTCTGCCTGACGCCGGGTGCTTCGGCCCGCCTGCGCCTGCTGTGCGCCCTGAGGCGCGCGGCGGGCGCCATCCGGGTGGAGCTGGCTCTGGAGGCGGCCGCCGTGACGCTCTCCCCATCTCAGTCGCTGTCGCCCAGCCTGTCCCCCAGCCTGTCCCCGGCAGGGGCAGGGTCGCCGCGGCGGGCCCGGCGGGGCGCCGGCGGCAGCGCGAGCCCTCAGTTCCCGCTACCCAGCTACCAGGTGTCGGTGCCCGAGAACGAGCCCGCGGGCACCACGGTCATCGAACTGAGGGCCCACGACCCAGACGAGGGCGAGGCGGGACGCCTCCGCTACCAGATGGAGGCGCTGTTTGACGAGCGCTCCAATGGGTACTTTCTCATCGACCCCGCCACCGGCTCTGTGAGCACGGCTCGCGAACTGGACCGGGAGACCAAGGACACGCACGTGCTCAAGGTGAGCGCCGTAGACCATGGGTCTCCCCGGCGCTCGGCCGCCACCTACCTCACCGTCACAGTCAGCGACACCAACGACCACAGTCCTGTGTTCGAACAGGCGGAGTACCGCGAGCGCGTGCGTGAGAACCTGGAGGTGGGCTACGAGGTGCTGACCATCCGCGCCACCGACGGGGACGCGCCCTCCAACGCCAACATGCGCTACCGCCTGCTGGAGGGCGCGGGCGGCATCTTCGAGATCGACGCGCGCTCGGGAGTGGTGCGCACGCGCGCGGTGGTGGACCGCGAGGAAGCGGCGGCGTACCAGCTGCTGGTGGAGGCCAACGACCAGGGCCGCAACCCGGGCCCGCTCAGTGCCACGGTCGTGGTGCACATCGTGGTGGAGGACGAGAATGACAACTACCCCCAGTTCAGCGAGAAGCGCTACGTGGTGCAGGTGTCCGAGGACGTGGCGGTCAACACGCCCGTGCTGCGCGTGCAGGCCACGGACCGGGACCAGGGCCAGAACGCGGCCATCCACTACAGCATCGTCAGCGGGAACCTCAAGGGGCAGTTCTACCTGCACTCGCTGAGCGGGAGCCTGGACGTGATCAACCCGCTGGACTTCGAGGCCATCCGCGAGTACACGCTGCGCATCAAGGCCCAGGACGGGGGCCGGCCTCCGCTCATCAACTCCTCGGGGCTGGTCTCGGTGCAGGTGCTGGACGTGAATGACAACGCCCCCATATTCGTGAGCAGCCCGTTCCAGGCGGCCGTGCTGGAGAACGTGCCCCTCGGGCACTCGGTGCTGCACATCCAGGCGGTGGACGCCGACGCGGGCGAGAACGCGCGGCTGCGCTACCGCCTGGTGGACACGGCTTCGGCCCCCGCGGGGGGCGGGGCTGCGGGGCCCCAGGACCCCGCGGTGGCCGCGGACTTCCCCTTCCAGATCCATAACAGCTCCGGCTGGATCACCGTGTGCGCGGAGCTGGACCGCGAGGAGGTGGAGCACTACAGCTTCGGCGTGGAGGCGGTGGACCATGGCTCGCCGCCCATGAGCTCCTCGGCCAGCGTGTCCATCACGGTGCTGGACGTGAACGACAACGACCCCGCCTTCACCCAGCCGGTGTACGAGCTGCGCCTGAACGAGGACGCGGCGGTGGGCAGCAGCGTGTTGACGCTGCGCGCGCGCGACCGCGACGCCAACAGCGTCATCACGTACCAGCTCACCGGCGGCAACACGCGCAACCGCTTCGCGCTCAGCAGCCAGAGCGGCGGCGGCCTCATCACGCTGGCGCTGCCGCTGGACTACAAGCAGGAGCGGCAGTACGTGCTGGCCGTGACGGCGTCCGACGGCACGCGCGCGCACACCGCGCAGGTCTTCATCAACGTCACCGACGCCAACACGCACCGGCCTGTCTTCCAGAGCTCGCACTACACGGTGAGCGTGCGCGAGGACCGGCCGGTCGGCACCTCCATCGCCACCATCGGCGCCACCGACGAGGACACGGGCGAGAATGCGCGCATCACCTACGTGCTGGAGGACCCGGTGCCGCAGTTCCGCATCGACGCGGACACCGGCACCATTTACACCACCACCGAGCTGGACTACGAGGACCAGGCGGCCTACACGCTGGCCATCACCGCGCGGGACAACGGCATCCCCCAGAAGTCGGACACCACTTCCCTGGAGATACTCATCCTGGACGCCAACGACAACGCGCCCCGTTTCCTGCGGGATCTCTACCAGGGCTCCGTGCTGGAGGACGCGCCGCCGTCCACCAGCGTCCTGCAGGTCTCGGCCAGCGACCGGGACTCGGGGCCCAACGGCCGCCTGCTGTACACCTTCCAGGGCGGGGACGATGGCGACGGGGACTTTTACATCGAGCCCACGTCCGGCGTGATCCGCACCCAGCGCCGCCTGGACCGCGAGAACGTGGCCACGTACACCCTCCGGGCCCTGGCCGTGGACCGGGGCAGCCCCGCGCCGCTGAGCGCCTCGGTGGAGGTCCAGGTGGCCGTCCTGGACATCAACGACAACCCGCCGGTGTTCGAGAGGGACGAGCTGGAGCTGCTCGTGGAGGAGAACAGCCCGGTGGGGTCGGTGGTGGCGCGGCTCCAGGCCCACGACCCCGACGAGGGCCCCAACGCCCAGATCATGTA
Organism: Galemys pyrenaicus; assembly: GCA_019455555.1. Taxonomy (NCBI): domain Eukaryota; kingdom Metazoa; phylum Chordata; class Mammalia; order Eulipotyphla; family Talpidae; genus Galemys; species Galemys pyrenaicus. The sequence continues at coordinate 2,778,229 of JAGFMF010011642.1, read as the reverse complement.
CCAGATCGTGGAGGGGAATGTGCCCGAGGTCTTCCAGCTGGACCTGCTGAGCGGCGACCTGCGGGCCCTGGTGGAGCTGGACTTCGAGGTCCGGCGGGAGTACATGCTGGTGGTGCAGGCCACGTCCGCCCCGCTAGTGAGCCGGGCCACCGTGCGCGTCCGCCTCCTGGACCAGAACGACAACCCGCCCGTGCTGCCCGACTTCCAGATCCTCTTCAACAACTACGTCACCAACAAGTCCAGCAGCTTCCCCTCCGGCGTGATCGGCCGCGTCCCGGCACACGACCCCGACCTCTCGGACAGCCTCAACTACACCTTCCTGCAGGGCAACGAGCTGCAGCTGCTGCTGCTGGACCCCGCCACGGGCGACCTGCAGCTCAGCCGGGACCTGGACAACAACCGGCCACTGGAGGCGCTCATGGAAGTATCCGTTTCTGGTGAGTGGACGCCCGGGTTGGGGGGCGGGGGAGCAGGAGGGGGCAGGGAGGAGACCCCCTCCCGGCCTGGGCTGCCTGGAGAGCCGCAGGGTCCCGCCTGGCGTGCCAGGGCGGCTCTGGGAGTCAGGGCCATGGTCAGTGTGGGGCTGGCCGCGGCCAGTGCAGGGCTGGCCGCTGTGCTGGGCCGTGCTCCTTGCAGGGCCTGGGCGGCGCGAGGCTGACCACCTCCCTCTGGATGGAGCCGTGCGCCGGACCTGTGCTGTAGTCCTGGCGTCGGGGTTATCTGCGTGGCCGGGGTGCCGGTGGGGCTGTGTGCCTGTCTGCAAAGATCAAAGGTCACTGTCTGCCGCAGGTGCCAATTAGTCCCGGGTGGGACCGTTGGAGACTGCCGGCTGGCCCCTGAGTCACCCGCTGCCCGCCGTCTGCGCGGGGCTCGGTCTTGCCGCGCGCTGGCCTGCGTGGGAGCCTTTGAAAGCTTCTCCTCATTTGATCTTGGCTTCTGCCCCTGGATACGGGCTTATAATTTGGGTGTTACCTTGGGGCTGGCCCAGGTTGGCGATGGAGCCAGCCGCACCTGCCCGCCGGCCGGGGGTGACTGGGGCCGTCTGCTCGGCCGGCCACGCTTGGCAGGGAGGGCCCAGTCCTCTGGGCTGCTGCCCCCGGGGCCAGGTGGGACCTGCAGGGCGGGGAGAGGGGGCACGGGCGGGCGTGGGAATGGGGAGACTGGGAGGGAGAAGAGGAGCGGGGGGAGGGCCGGGAAACACTCGAGGAACCCTTGACTCCCCGAGGTAGGGGATCTCAGGAGATCCAGTCTCCTGAGAAGGGGGTGTCTGGGCCCCCCACAGCGCATGTCTTAGTGCCTGGGAGCAGGAGGAGTATCTTCCTGTGTCTTCGACGCTCAGCTGCCTGGGGTTTTGACGTGGGGCCCAGGGCTGGGCTGGGGGCGGCGTCACATGGGCGTGGAGCGTGGGCACTCAGGGCCGACTTGGGGTCACGCACGTGCACAGGCTCGGGGTGTCTGTAAACCGGGCTGTGGATGTTCTGCACGACAGCCTTTCACAAGCCTCCCTCCTGCACCCCGTTTGCGGTTTCTCGTCTCCACCGACCAGTGAGGCCAGTGGGAAGCTCGGGCTCTGCCGGGCACAACTTGGCGCTTCTCCCGCCGAGGGCCTGCGGGCAGCGGGGCCTTCCGGGAGCTGGATGCTCTGTGGGCCTGCGGCAGCTGGAATGTGCCCCCCCCCCCCCCCCCCCCCNGGCCCCCCCCCCCCCCCCCCGCAGGTAACAGGGCTTAGCAGGATTCCGCTCAGAAGGAGCTAGGGACTCCACCGCCTGGCCTCCCCGGTGGGCCTGGACCACAGTGGAAGGTGGGGGGGGGGTCCGGGCACCCTCCTGGGGGCGGCACGGGGCTCCAGAGGCCACCCCAGGCCAAGGCTGAGCGGTTTTATTTTCTTCTTTTTCTTTTTTTAAAGATTTATTTATTTATGCACACACGAGCTGGGGTGCAAGCCAGAGGTGTGGGGGTGAGAGGACTCCCCAGAGACAGAGTGGGGAGCAGAACAGGCAGACGGACTGAAGCACACTGCTGAGGGGAGCAGCGGGAGGCAGGAGAGGTCTGCTGTGTCCTGAGGGTCCCTCCCTGGCCGGGATCGAACTCGCGCTGCAGTGGCTGCGGATGCTTCACAGTGCGGCGCTCAACCCGCTGTGCCACCAGGGAGGCCCCTTCTTCCCTTTTTACTGCCGTCTCTGTGCGTGTGCACATGTGTGTGCATGTTTACATGTGTGTGCACAAGTACCTTACCTTTCTTTTTTTTTTTAATTTATTTATTTATGCACACAAGAGCTGGGGTACAGGCCAGAGGTGTGGGGGTGAGAGGACCCACCAGAGACAGAGCGGGGAGCAGAACAGGCAGATCCACTGAAACACACTGCTGAGGGGAGCAGCGGGGAGGCAGGAGAGGTCTGCTGCACCCTGTGGGTGCCCTCCCCGGCCGGCAGCAGGGATCGAACTCGTGCTGCAGTGGCTGCGGTTTGCTTCGTAGTGCGTTGCTTAACCCACTGCGCCACCAGGGAGGCCCAGCACCTTACCTTTTTATGGTTCAATAGAAATATCTAAATGATTCTTGAGTAAGATTAAACAGCCACTAGCTCAAACCCAGTCTCACGCCGTGTTAGCTTTTGGAGATAAGGACTTTCTCACGGAGCAATAAACGTTCATCACCGGGCCAGGTGGCTGTGCCCGCCGCTGCCGGCCGCCTGCCCGCACGGGTGTCTGCACCGCCGGTCGCCTCCCAGCGCTGGCCCGTCTGCTGCCGGGCAGCGGCCTCGGGGCCTCCACGTGGCTGTCAGATCCTGCAGGTGAAGGTCTAGTCGCCAGCGCACCTGGGGCTGCACGCCGGGGGCGCTGGGCGTCTCGGGTCGTGGCTCCTTGGGGTGCTGTGGGACTGCTGCGAGCGTTGGTGCCCAGGGCCACTGAGGAGGCCCCCACCCTCCTTTTAAGCTGGGCAAAGGCCAGAGCTCCTCCAGGAGACAGTGGCTGTGGGCACCGGCCGGGCGGAGGCCGGTCGAGGCCGCAGCGAGGGGTGACGCCAGCTGGTCCGGAGCAGCAGCTAGAGAGGAGGTGAGGAGCTGGCCGCTGGGTCCTGACCGCAGCCGGGAGCCCTCAGCATGCCCACAGGACCGGACTACAGAGGGAACGCTCGAGCTCTGTCCAGGGGCGGGTTCCGGTTCTCCAGGGCCCTGCGGCCAGTGCTGCCCTCTCAGCTGTGTCCTGGCCCCCGCAGCAAGAGGGATCCCCGCTCCTGGGAGCGTTGTGTGGTGCATGGGGGTCTCCGGTGTTGATGTGCTGGGAACTGCACGCGGGCAGGCCCCGGGCGAGGCCGGACCCTGGCCCCTGGCCCCAGAGGCCGGGCAACCTCGGAAAGCCAGAGCGTCCGGTGGACGGCGGGCAGTGGGGAGCAGGATGGCCGTGTGGGGACCCCGGGCGTGTCCCCATGCCGTGACCAGGCTCAGGAGTCAGGCTGGGGCCGGCAGGTGCGGGGGCCGGGCAGGTGCGTGGACGAGCTCTCTGTGCAGCCGGCGGCTCCAGAGAGATGGCTGAGCGACGGTTCAGGGCTTCTGGGACTCTGTCCTCTCCAGTCCCCGATGCCACCTCCCTGGTGGCCACTGGGAGAGGCGCCTGGCTGGGGTACGCAGGACCCCGAGTCCTGCAGGGATTAGAGGGCTGGGCTGACTGGGGCACACGGGGGAGACATGCAGCGAGGTGGCCAGGGCCCGCGGAGCTGGGGCAGGGCAAGTGGAAGGTGGCCGGGTGCGGCGGGGTGGTGGTGTTGGGGTAAGTGGAGTGTGAGGTGCCGGCGCAGTCCTCCGGCCCCGATGCTGGGCTCACGGGGGTCGGGGTCAGGGCCCACTGGCCCCTGTGGAGGTCCCCGCAGTCTGTGAGGTGCCTCCTGCTTCCTGGGGAGCTTGCCTGGCCCGTGGAGGGGTGCTGGTGGGGGCTCTGCCTCGCTCCGCACTGCTCCGTCTGTGCAGCTGGCAGCTTCGGCTTCGCGCAAGCCCTTCCAGGCAGAGCCGGGGCCGGCGCCGGCCTCTGCGCCAGACTGCGACTGGCCAGCTGGTCCTTCCGGCCAGTGTCTGGCAGGGTCTCTCGGTCCACTCCCTCTTGGCTCTAGACCCCCGGTATCAGCATCCTGGGCCGCTGTGGCCGTCCCCCAACGGCAGGACACAGAAATGGACTCTGGAGGCCACAAGCCCACAGACGAGGTGTCTGGGGTTGCACACCTCTGCGGCTTGGGGGGACCTGCCCCTCGGCCTGGTGCTGGTCCCCACGTGGCTCCCCATGGCCCGAGGACAGCCGCCACACTGAGTGAGGGCCTGCTCCAGGACCGCGTCCTCCCGTACACTCTCATTCTGCTGCAGGTTCCCCACTTCCCAGTCAGCCGCCTTCGAGGGGCTTGGGATGTCTGCACGGCCTCGGGTAACATCAGGCCACTGGCTGCCCACCTCCACATGCGTGCGCGGGCTGGCACCTGCCGGTCACGGGCGTTCTGAGCCCTCGTGGGCCCGTTGACCCCTGGGACAGCCCCCACCTCCCGTGCCCTTGTAAGCCTGGGACCAGCCTGCCGCTTCTCCCTCCAGCCGCTGCGCAGGGTGGGCCGCTCGGCCCCGACCCCCTGAGTGACCCCCTGAATGCTCGGCAGCCAGAGGGGCGCGGCCTTGGGCGCAGGGGGAGGTGAGCGGTGCCGAGGGGGTGCCGTGGGGTGCAGGGCGGAGGGGGCGCCCCTTGGGTGGAGGCCTGCCTCCAGACCCCGGGCTGCCGCTGTGGGCCTGGCTCTCCAGCCCAGCCCTCTCTCCTGCATGGAAAATTCTCTGTCGTGTCATCAACCGTCCCCCCCCCACCCCCCCGTCTTCAAAGGGGAGGCGGTGGAAAATATGGAGTTTTATTGTTCTGAGAGATTTCCTGTGCGTCCGGCGTGCAGCGGCGAGGTCGGGGGAGGCGCGGGGGTGTGTGGGTCTGTGTGGGTGTGCACACGATGAGCGGGTGTGTGCACGTGCGTGTGTGCACGTGCGTGTGTGCATGGTGGGGGCGCGTGCTCGGCATGGGGGCTGGGTGTCCCGCTGGGGGCCTGCGGGTGTGGGCGGCCTGCCCTGGACCCCCGCGGTCGGGAAGCAGACTGGCCGCTGTGGAGAAGGCGGCGTGTGCAGACCTGGGTGTCCAGGCCTGCGGCGGGTCGGGCAGGACGCTGGCTTGGGTGCTGCGGGCGGGGACAGCTGTCTGGTGCCCGCCGGCCCCGAGAGCCACAGCGTCCGCTCGGCGGAGCTGCTTCCTGCCTCTGTCTGCCGCCCGGGCCTGGGGAATGTGCAGCAGCCTGACAGCCGTCCGGGCCCTCCTGCCTGCTCCTTGCCTTCGAGTCGGGGAAACCGAGGCAGGGAGTGTGGGGAGGGCCGTGAGCCCCCTGTATCCTGGGCCGCGGGCAGGAGCCGCAGCGAGGGGGCTCTGGGGTCTTCTGTGGGGCCAGGCGGCTCGCGCCTCTTGCTGACGTGGCTCCTGGGCTTTCTGTCCCTCCTGCTCGCTCCTGCTGGGCTCTGGGGGGCCTGCAGACCCCCTGCGGTGGAGGGTGCTGCAGCAGCGCCCGGCTGCTGCTCGGTGCCCCGAGGATGGGACTGGCTGCCCCAGTCCTGGGCTGGGCCCCTGCCCCACCCTGACCCTTCTGTGGGGGCTCCTGCCCTCTGCACAGATGCGGGTGCAGACTTGTGCCCACTGTAAGCCTGCCGCTTGTACACCACTCCTGGGGTCCTCAGCCTGCCCTTCCCCGGCCGGTCACCCCGAGGGTGAAGGCCCCGCGTCCCCGTCTAACGAGGCGTCCCCCTGAGACCCTGGGCCCCGCACATCCTGGCGCCCTGGGCCGCCGTGGAGCCGCGCTCCCCACCCGCAGGGCTGGGTGTTCCGGGGGGTCCAGGGGATGGAATTCTCCAGCGGTCCTGCGCTGCGTCCAGGCGCTCCGGGCGGGGAGGGGCTGCTCATGCGCTGGCGGGCCGGGGCGCCCCCTCTGGGGCTCAGCCGCGGGGCTGGAGCTCGGTCGAGGTCAGGGTTGAACACGGTCCACCCCCTGGGAAATCGTGGGTGAAAGAGGAACCTGTTGTAGCTGGAGCCCGGGTGGCGGGCTCAGGGCTGGCGCTGACCCTTGGGGCCTGTGGGGGGCCCCGCCTGCCTCATTGGGTCCGGGGTTCACTGGGTCCCTCATCGGGGTGTGGAGCTTGGAGAGGAGCTGGACGGCCCAGAGTGGTCTCGGGGCTCACCGCCATGCTCGAGGGGTGCTGGGTGCAGACGGGAGTCCCGGGGTACGCTGGGCTCTAGGTGTCTCCTGTGCGGCGTGCTCCTGCTGGACACCGGGGTGCTGTGGGGGGTCCCAGCCGGTGGGAGGCTGAGACGGGCCAGCTGGGGCTTTGTTGCTCCTGGCGCGCTGGGGGGGCCCCCCAGAGTTAGGTGCAGCTTGGGGCTGCGAACAGAGGTGGGGAGCAGGGGCGGGGGCAGCCGTCCTGCCGTCCAGCGGTCTGCTGACCACACACATTGTGGGGCCTGGACCTCATCCCCCCAGGACTGGTCTGGCAGCCAGCGCAGGGGAGCGGGACGCAGACTGGACCTTGGCCGTTGGCCCTCACTGAAGGGGCCAGCTGAATGTGGGGCCTCCGGTCACCTGCCCCTCAGAGCCACAGCCGGGGCCCCAGCGGCCTGCCAGGGTGTGAGACTGCAAGAGGCACTGAGGGTGGCCCTGCCCTCGGGCGCCGTCCGTGGAAGGACTTTGGTGGCGGGTCCCCCCATGGGGCGGCGCGGGAGGGCGTCCTGGCGGTCAGAGCCTCCTGGCTGCACCTGGTGCCCGCACGCCAGCCTCGGACGTCCCTTGCCGGGGGTGGCCAGGCGCCCCCGTTGCTGCTGTCAGCTCCCGGAGCCCCCGCAGCCGGGGCGGGGCCGGGGCTGGGGTGCAGCCAGGCTGAGCCAGCCGGGGACTGGGGCGGAAATGACTTAGGCTTCCCGGAGGCGAGGATGCCGGGCGTGTCGTGGCAGCGTTGAAATTGCTGATGCTGCGAGGGAAATGAGCGGTCTCTGTCACCCCGCAGTTATGTGGCGGCACGGGATGCTGCCACTTAGAGCCTGGGCCGGGGTGAGGACAGAGGCGGTAGCTGCGTCTAATTACCTGGGCCGCAGGGCTGCGGCGGGGGCATCTCCCAGGGCTGCCGGGGGCCCCCTGTGGCCCTCAGTCTGGCTCTCGCCCTTCCCTGCCCCCACCCCTCCTCGGTGCACCCTAATACCTCGGGGCCCCAGGGCGAGTGGTGCTGTGCAGTGTCAGCCTCAGGCCCTGGGACCTTAGCTGGGGATCCAGGGTCGGCCCTGGGCAAAGGCATAGTCAGTGTTTGTTGAGTGAATGCGTGATGGTAACGACATAGCGACACCATCCGGTGCAGTAACACAGAAGGAACGCTCGGTCCCTCTGGGGGAGCCCAACCAACAGCGCTTGGTTGGGGGCTCCTGGGGTGCCTGTGTGACTCCCTGCTGGGGGTGTGCTTGGCCCAGGCCCTTGGCCAGTGGTCATCAGGGCCTCTCGGTGGACTCCCTCTGCCTCCCCCCAGCCCGTTCTCTTTCAGATTGAGGTGGGGTTCTCAGCGCCAAGCGGGGCTGGGTCACCCCTCTTCGGGTGTGTCCCCCTCTCCTGTGTTCTCGCCATCCGGATGGCCGTGGAGCGGGCAGTGCGGGGAAGGCCAGCTGGTGTCTTCACGTTTTAGAGCTTTGCTGCGTGTGGGCTATGCATCGAATTTGCTTTTTCTGAATCAAACGTTCCGTTTCTGCACCGGAATAACCACGCTGGTGCCGGGAGGCTGTGGCCGCAGGACCAGCACGAGGGACAGCTGGGCAGTGGCCGCCAGGGCCGGCGTCCACCTGCAGCCAGGGGTCCGGTCTAAGCCACAGTGACTCCCTGCCCCAGATGTCTTGTGCCCCATGCTCGGTGAGGGGTGGGTGGCTTCCTGCTGTCGGGGTGCCCAGGGGCATTGGGGTGACCTAGGCCGAGGCCCGGGGGGCTGCCCTGAAGGAGCCCTGAGTGCCAGGCAGTGGGCCCCAGGGCTGTGTGGGGCACCCCGGGAAGGGGTGGCTGTGCCCTAAGGGGGGCACTACAGCAGTTCTTGTCCTGGTGCTGTGGCCGCGGCTTGGGCCATGGCTTGGCCTTCGTGGGGGACTGGCCTGGATCGGGAGCTCCCGGGACCCTGGAACTGTGGCCGCAGCTGAGGGGGCCAGTGGGGGGCTGTGGGGTGCTGAGCAGGCTTCCCGGGCCGCTGCCCTCCTCATGGCCGTGGAGCGCGTGCCGCTGGCTCGGCAGGGGGAGCCCCGCCCGGCTGTGTGCAGTGAGGGGCCTCGCCGTGGGGCCCCGCCAGCCACCCAGACCTCCGCTCTGGCCCCGACCGCTGCAGGTCCCGGGTCCCCTCTGTCTGTGGCAGGCACGGGGGCAGGATGCTGGCCCCGCTCTGTGGGGCCTCTTGGGCACCCCGCTGCTGCCCTGGCCTGCCCCGCCGGGGTCAGTTTACACTCGTCTGCGAAGCCGTCTTGCCACGGGCCTTGCAGCCCAGTGAGAGAGCAGGAGGGCCGCTCCTTGGCCGTGGCCCCCAGCCCTGGCATCTTTCCAGAGCATTCTGGGCGCGTCCCCGCGTGGCCGGCGCCACCTGGCCCCTGAGGCTGGAACACAGCTGCCGCTTGAGGCCTGCCGGGGCCAGGTGCAGCTGATTGTGGATGTTCTAGAAACGTCCCCCGAAGAAGGCGGCCTGCGGGTGGGGAGGTGCAGGGGGTGACACCCCAGGACGTGTCGGGACTTGGGGGCAAGCTGGGGCCGAGGGATTCGGGGCTGCCCCTGTGCAGCTGCACCCTCCCCAGGGAGGATCGGCTGGGTGGGGGCTAGGCTGGGCCTGGGCGGGACCCCTGAGTGTAGAGGGGGCACGTGCCGTCTGGCTGGCAGGGCCGCTGCCCCCCAGGTGCCGGTGCACTGTGTGCTGGGGTGCCAGTGGGGTGTGAGTCTGGGGGTACCAGACTGGGGGTGCCAGCTGGGGTGCCAGGGGGGTGATGGGTCAGGTGCCAGGTGGGGTGCCGGGCTGTAGACACCGCCTGGGCGCTTGGCCACCATGTTCTATAGCTCCTCCCAGAGCAGCGAGCGAGGGTGCCTCTTAGGGGGAAGGGCGAGGGTGGGAAGATTTATGCTAAGAAAATAGATTAAGAAAAATAGACTTATGCTAAGAAGAAACCTTAAAAATCTTTTTTTTTGCCATTTATTGTGATTCAACTTATATGTAGCAATGTTTTTCTTAAAGCATTCAGCTCTTTTTTTATATAAATTTTTTTTAATTTACATATACTTGACATCAATTGTCATCCCCATGTATTCCCCATCACCATATCACCAGTGCACCATCACCTCAGTCCCCTGTGCTCCCGTCTGCCCTCCACCCTTCCCCTCTTCCCTCCCCACCAAGTGTACCCAGTTTGTCTTTGTCTTTTCATTTTTGGCTTTTGAAAAACCTTAAAAATCTTATCAGCCAAAAAAAGTAAAACAGGGTCCTTCTCGTGGTGCAGTGGGTTAAGCACCGCACTGTGAAGCATCCGCAGCCACTGCAGCGCGAGTTCGATCCCCGGCCAGGGAGGGACCCACAGGGCGCAGCAGACCTCTCCTGTCTCCCCGCTGCTCCCCCCAGCAGTGTGTTTCAGTCCATCTGCCTGTTCTGCTCCCTGCTCTGTCTCTGGTGCACCCTCTCACCCCCATACCTCTGGCCTGCACCCTAGTTTTTGTGTGCGTGAATAAATAAATCTTAAGAAAAAAAAAAAGGTAAATCAACCTGGGAACAATTCAACAGTCAAGTCTCCAAAGTCAGCACTTTCTGCAGCACCGTCTTGGGTTCTTCCGGGGGCGTGGACACCCGGCTGTCATCCGCGTGGCTGTCCACAGGTGCCTGCGGCGTCAGGCCTTCCTGGCCTCTGGTGCTGGCCGCTGGGTGTGCTGGCGCCCCGCGGGCCTCGCTGCTCCTGCCCTGCCCGGGGTCTCGCCCGGGGCTGGGCTGCGGTGTGCGCTTCATGCTGGATGTTCTTTTTTTTTTTTTTTTTAAAGATTTATTTATTTATGATACAAGCACTGGGGTACAGGCCAGAGGTGTGGGGGGTGAGAGGATTCACCACAGAGAGCAGGGAGCAGAACAGGCAGATCAACAGAAGCACACTGCTGAGGGGAGCAGCGGGCACAGCAGGAGAGGTCCGCCGCGCCATGTGGGTCCCCCCCCTGGCCGGCAGCAGGGATCGAACTCGTGCTGCAGTAACTGCGGTCTGCCTCATAGTGCGTTGCTCAACCCACTGCGCCACCAGGGAGGCCCCCATGCTGGATGTTCTGGCAGCCAGTTCTCCGAGCGAGAGGCTGCAGCTGTGGGCTGGCTGTCCATCTGGGTCAGCTCGGTTCCAGTCAAGTGGCTGATGGACACCAGGACGTACCCTCCATGTTGGGGTCGCTGCTGGGAAGAGGGGCTCGCCGGGCCTGGCCCGGCAGTGGGAGCGGGGTCCCCCATCGCCTGGGGAGCGAGCGGCCCTTTGTCTGCTTGCAGCTCCCCGTGGGCCTGGCCAGCCGCCGCGCGCCGGCTGCGTCTCGGGGCTGGCACTGCTGTGCTGCACTGCACACGCCGGCTCACGTCTGCGGTCCAGCTCGGTCTTGCACACGGCTTCGAGTTTCCCTCTTCCTGGGACGCTCCTAGACTTGACCTCTGCGTGGTCTCTCCCGGCAACCGAGGCCCCGGGCGCGTGCGGCCCTGAGCTGCGGCTTCTGCCTGTGCGGGGCGGGACCGCGGCCCTCGTGGGCTGTACGGGGGTCACATGCACGCTCGAGGCTGCCGTCTGCGGCGGTTGAGGCCGCTTCTCCTGGCCCGCGTGGGTGACGGAGGGCCCACACCCTCGCCTCCAGCCCCTGCCTGCCGGCGCCGCTCTCAGCCCGCAGCCTCTGGCCTCAGTCGTGGGGGCAGGTGCAGAGTCCAGCTGCAGACGCCACAACCCCGGGCGCCTGGGGGTGAGCGGGACACCTCGGGGCTCCGCTTGGGTGCCGGCTGGGAGTCTGCTGGGTGCAGGTCCTGCAGCGTCACAGGCTGCACCCAGTGTATCAAAGCCCCCCGGCCTCCGTGCAGGCCCCTGGACCACAGAGCGAGGGGGACGGCAGTGGGGCGTATCCAGGAGCTGTCTTCGGGCAAGGGGGCCCAGCTGGAGCCCCTCAGATGCTGGCCCAGTGCCCAGAGGGTGGGTGCCCCAGGCTTGGAGGAGGCGGCTCCCTGGCTGTGGCTGCCCCCCAGTTTGCAGGGGCTCTGACTTGGGTCTGAGGACCCGTGGCGGCGGGGAGGGGTCGGGGTGCTCCTGGCCGGCCCCTGACCTCTCCACCATGGGGTGGGGACACATTGGTCACTTTCGCTTTGAGACAGCCATGGGCGCCCGGGCAGCGGGCACAGAGGCCGCGTCCAGCAAGTGGGCTCTGGACGAAGGGCTGCGGTCCTTGTGCAGCCCCCCAAATCAGAAGGCGCAGGTGTAGGCCAGCCCGACCGAATTCCGGGCGCTGTCCCCGCCCCTGGGAGGCGGGCGCCCTCCCTTCACGCGGCCTTTGTGTGGGCGCCCGTCCGCCCGCCGCTGCGCCTGGGGAGCCGGCCTGGCTGTCATTGTCCCGGTTACTCATCAACCACCTTCTGCCTGAGCGGGCTGCCAGTCGCCATGGTGACGCAGTCCGTGAATGTGATCTGGGCCCTGGGGGAGGGCCCGAGCTTTGCATAAAAGGGAATCTCCAGTGGGCACTGAAACCCTGCCCGCCGCTGGCCTGCGTGCCAGCTCTCCTGCGTCCCCTGGGGCTGTGCGCGCCGGGCAGCGGGGAGGACTGGGTGTGGCCAGGGGCCAGGCTGGGGTTGCCCAGGAGCGCCTGGACCCTGGGAAGGCATCCTGCCCTCGCTCCTGGGGAGGGCTTCGGGAGGGTCAGGCAGGGGAGCGGCTCCAGCTCAGTGGGGTCAGAAGGATCCAGAAGGGAGCTCCCGGCAGCCAGGTGCATCCCTGTGTCCAGCAGGGAAATGGAGGGAGTGTGTTATAGCTGCAGACGACCAAACACCAGAAATAAATATAATAAAAGCTGGTGGAGAACTATAAAATGCTATTATGAGAAATCCAAGAAGATTTAAGTAAACACGGGGATCAGCCACGGTCTGCGCGGACTCCGGCTGTAAAGAGGGTTGTGTGGATCTGGTGCAAAACGAGCCAAACCCACAGGGTTGTTAGGGGGGGCTGAAGAAATGTACAGGCCGATTATGAAATTTATATATAAACTTGCACGTACTTTTTTAGGTAAACAAAACCGTGCATTTTACATGTAAGCAGACGTTGCGGGAAGTGTCAGGGTATTCTGGGAGAGCGAGTGGGGACTCGATCTTGGCAGCCAGGCCCTGGAGCCTCGAAGCCAAGCCCGTGTGACTTCCAGGGTGCTCCTTCCCCCCCCAGGGGACCGTCTCTGGGTGGAGTCGCTCCCTCCTCTGTGGCACAGCTCCTGACACCACCTGCGAGGAAGTCTGCAAGGCGGATCTCACCTGCAGAGTATGGAGGGGAGCGGGGTCTGGTTCCCCACTGCGTCTGATTCTACACCCCCAGAGGCAGCACAAGCTCGAGAAGTGGGTGTCGACCCCCCCACCCCACCCTGCTCCTGCCTCCTCTCTCCCTTCTTACTCTGGTGCTGGGGCTGGAAGAGTCGCCCAGAACTTCTCTCCCTGGGAGGGCGGAGGTGCTGGCCCCCTGCAGCTGTTTGGTCCTCCCTGCTGGGCCAGGGACCCCCCGATCCTGGACCCCCACAGACCCACGGAGAGCCGGGGCTCCCCAGGCCGCAGGTCCCCAGGCAGGGCACGTTCCTGCACACCCGGAGCTCAGAACTCGCCCATCCCAGCTTCTCAGCGACCCAGAGCCCACCGGCGCTCTGCACGGGGAGCTGAGGCCAGCACCCGGGCCGGGGGGGACACCTGCAGACCCGCGGCCTGCCCGGCAACAGCCACAGCCCGGGGTGGCTCCGTCTTCTTGAGACGTGCCGGGCTGCGGTCCGCCTTCCAGCCTCCAGCCGTCACCAGGGCCCAGCTGTGACCTGGGAGGGGGCACCGGTGCCCCCGTGCCATGGGGAGGAGGCCCCTGGCTTGCCCCCAGCGTCAGGGCGGGTGACCACACTGGAGGGGGTGGCCCCGTTCCCGCTGCGCGTGCCCAGCCCCACCCGTGCGCCCCTGACGGCTGTCCCCCGTGGCCGTGCGGGCAGAGTGGCCGGCGCCTTTCCCAGCGGGGAGAGGGGTGTCCGCGCCCCAGGTCTGCGGGGGCCTGGACGTGGCCTGAGAGAGTGGCTCTGGCCGTCCGGGTTGAGGGGGCGCGAACCCCCTTCTGTCTGTCGTGGCCGCTGGGCCCTGTGTGCCGACCCAGCCTCGCCTGGCGCGCTGCAGATGCAGAGCAGACAGCCAGGGCCCCCTGGGCTCCCCGGCCAGTTCGCGGGAAAACGCCAAGACACCCCCGGCTGCGTTTCCTCGTGCAGCAGGTCTTGGGGGGGTGGCTCTGCCCCTGGGACCTCCGGCCACGTCACAGGGTGGGGGTGCCGCTGGCACCCGTGGGTGGAGGCCGGCACTGGCCGGTCAGAGTACCGCGCGGGCTGCAGACAACCCCCCAGGGCAGGGCGTGGGGGCAGCCTGGGGGGGCTGGGTGGGGTCAGAGAAGGGGTGCTCTGGCAGCCCAGGGCCTCCGCTGCGCCTCTAAAACCTCCCCAGGGGACCATGGGAAATACTCGCTCGGCACCTGTCTCGTGCGTAAATGGGGCTGCAGGCCTGCGAGTCCGAGGGGCCTGCTGGCTGTGGGAGCCCAGCCCCAGGCCACCCCGCTGGGCTCGTCCCAGCCCCCGGAGGCAAGGAGGCCGGTGAGCGGGCCTTCCCCGGGCGCTGTGGGCGGGCTCGGTGGGAGATGCACGGCCCCGGTGCCGGCCTGGCCTGGCCTGGGACTGTCCCCGAGCAGATGACAGGGTCAGCGGCAGAAGGACAGGTCAGCCACGGCCCTGAAGCCATGGCCGCGGGGGCAGCCCAGCGCTTTCCTCCCTTCTCGGTTGGCTGCGGACACACTTCCCGGCAGTGAGGCGCCCCCTCGCTGGCTCCCCAGAGCCCCGGTCAACGATCTGGGAGCACTGATGCTTCCTGGCGAACTCATGCTCAGTCAGCCTCTCGAAATTATGATCGGAATTTTCTCAGCAAATATTTAACTGGGAGAAAGCGCCTTTGCCTCTCTGCCTCGTGGTTGCGGTGCTGGTTGTGAGTTCACAGACGTCTGGGCCAATATTTGGCCTTTTCACTGGGAGAGAATCGTCCTGGCCGCTCCCTCGGGCGGCAGAGCGCACCTGTTGCTGTCTGGAGCCGGCGGGTCCCGGGCAGCACACGGGCCCACGGGGCCTGGGTGGCCGCCGCAGCGCCAGCCCTGCCTGCCCCCCACTCAATGCGCCTCAACTTGCTCAGTGTGCGTGGAGGGGCCCTGTGTGGGGAGACTTGGGCCTCCATGCCCTCGTGCTGGGGCCTGTCCCCGAGGAAGGTGGCGCCTGGGGCAGCTGCCGCCACAGCTGGGGGATCCTGCTGGCCCCACTCTGCGGCCCGCCCACCGAGCGCGTTTGCTCACCCACCCCTGCCCCGGCGTTCTGAGGTCCTCGGGGTTCCCTGCAGGTGTGTCGAGCCGGGCCGGGCCGGGGCCCGCAGGTGCGTGGGCTGGCCAGGAGCACGGGGCGGTTCTGGCTGGAGTCGCTGTGGCCCCTGTGCTCAGACTCACCTCCCGGGGGCAGCGTCTGAAGTGCCCGCTTCCAGGTGCCTTTGCTGCTGCTCTTTGCTTTAAATAGGTACAAATTATCGGCATTAGAGCCCCCGGCTCCCTCTCCTCATTAAGCCTCTGCACTTAATAACTATTTTCCTCGCACATAGCCGCAGACGCGCGGAGCCCCGGTCTTGTCTCGCCCCAAAGCTTGTGTCCTGGGCGCGGCCGCTGCCCCTCTCTGTGCCCTGGCCCTTGTCCTGGGGAGCAGGCGGGTACCCCCGCTGTGGGAGCAGAGAGGTCGTGACTGGAGCAGAGGCCCGGGCCCAGCCGTGGCACGCGGTCTGGGGGACCCCACCCCCATCCCTGATGGGGAGGCAGCTCGGCCTGCCCAGGCCACAGCAGGTGGTGCAGGCCCTCGAGACACCTATGGGCCTTGGGTGACCTGTTGGTGGGGCCGGTGGCCACGCTGTCCTTGGTGGAAGGCTCCCAGGCCCTCCCCGATCGAGAGGAAAGGGACAGGGGTCTCCCTTGGGTGGGCGGCTGCTGAAGCGCACGTGTCCGCTTTTTAAAAACACCACAGTCATCAAACCCCTCGTGCCTAGAGAGAGAAAACCCCACCTCGTTCCGCAGTTCCTGGCCCTGACTGGTCTCCCCATTCCAGCCTGAAACCTTGGCTCTGTCTCATGCCTTCTATCCAGCACCCCACCCCACCCCTATCTTATTGTAAAGTATTTTTGTTATTGTTTCACTGGAGTCAAACGCACAGGTCTTACAGGGTTTGCACATCAACCTCGTGTCCCCACAGCCCACCCGTGTCCCCATTGCCCCCTCTCCCCTCCTTGCCTCCCCCCCACACCCCAGTCCTGTGACGTGCTGTGTTAGCTACTGAGACACCACTGGTCCCCAGCCCTCCTCTTCCCCCCACAGCTCAGGAAACCCAAGTGAATTTTGGGGAAATTCATCTGGTGGCAAAACTTGCCCTGGACTAGCATGAGACAGTGGACACTTGAGGTCCCGCTGGTGTGAGGATGCCCAGGTGTGGCCACAGCAGAGTCTGTATTTGTCTGTGGGGCCGGTGAGTGTACCATGTACCTTTCCAGTTCAAAGAATTCCAAACTCCACGGCCACCCAGACCCAATGGCTTCAGAGGAGATTGGTCCGTTTTCACAGCTGCATAGCATTCCACTGGGTGAAAACACACACATACACACACACTCTATTGTACTGCTTGATTTGTCTCGGATAGCCCTGTGCAGGTGGGCATGGCTTTCCCTCGGTGTTCTACCTGGATTTGCTGGCTCTCAGGTGTGGGAAGGTTCCCCGCTCTTAGGTAACTCCGGGTGTTTTGTAAAATGGTTGGGCCGCTGCACATTCCCACCAGCAGTGAGTGAGCGTTCCTCCACCTCACCCCTGCCGTCACTTGTTGGTATCCTGCTTCTTAATTCCTGCCAATCTGTGGGCGCAAGTACCATCCCCCTGTGGCTGCGATTTGCATTTCTCAGATCACTGCTGGTGCTGAGCAGCTTTTAATTAGTCCCCGGGTCCGACAGCTCCATGTGTGGCTGGTCCGGCATCGGCGTTCACGTCACTTCTTGTATAGCATGTCCAAAGCCTGCGTTTCCCCCTTTCTGTCTGTTCTCCGAAGACATCCTCCCCTACCCGGGCCGTCCGTGCTTCTGTTAGCTCTTTCCTGGACTGGCTTTGTTGTGCGCACTTCAGCCCTTTGCTCCTGGAACCGAGCTGTTCTGGACAGCAAGGACCCCACGTCCGTGGGCTCGCAGCCCCGAGGCCAGCCCTCCCCCTGCCCGTTCCCCGGCTGCCGGCCTGCTCCACGCCCACACGCCCTGGTCTCCCCTCCCTCGCTGGAGCCAGCTCTGCCGCCTCCGCGAAGCCGCCCTGCATTTCCCAGGAGCACCCCGACTCCTCCTGGCAGCACCCTGCGGCTGCTCGAGGGACTTTGAGAAGGAAGGGGGTGAGTCTGACCGCTTGAGAACGGCCGCCTTGCCCGCACGAGCCCCCCTGCCGGGGGTGGTGCTCGTCTCGGTGCCCTGGGTGTTTTCTGGCACGCTCAGCGCCGGTGGTCATTAACACGACTTTCTGGTGCTGTCATTTTGTCCCTGTGCGGACGTCTGTCCAGGCATCCCTCCGTGCTGGTTGTGGGAGCCCCTCAAAGGCAGGACAGCCCAGAGCACCCCAGACAGCCTGAGCTTTGAGCTTAAAATCAGCGTGACCATCGTGGGCTGGGCCATGACCGCCCCCCGTGGCCTGATGAGAAGGCTGTCCCGTAACACTTGGCCCCAGGACACGAGCAGAGAGATCGGATCCTTTCTCCTGTGTTATTTTTATTTTTTAATGCACACAAGAGCTGGAGCACAGGCCAGAGGTGCGGGGGTGAGACAGCGGGGAGCAGAACAGGCAGATGGACTGAAACACACTGCCGAGGGGAGCAGCGGGAGGCAGGAGGGTCTGCTGCGCCCTGTGGGTCCCTCCCTGGCTGGGGATCGAACTCGCGCTGCGGTGGCTGCGGATGCTTCACAGTGCGGCGCTCAACCCGCTGCGCCACCAGGGAGGCCTCTCTCCTGTGCTTTCTTAACGGGCCTTTGGCAAAGTGACAGGTGAAACTCCCAGCCAAAAAGAGCTTCCCGGGACTCTCTGGTGCAGCCGTCCGCGTGTCCGAGTCGGGGCTGCAGAGGGACCGGGGAGGCCTCCGTCCCCGCCCTGTCCCCCGCCCCCTCCAGCAGCTCCTGTGCCCGAGCGGCCCGGAGCACAGGCACAGCAGGAACAGGCCCTGCCGGGTCTCGGCCTCCCGGCTCGGAGACGGGCGTCAACAGACGGGGCTGGAGTCAGCCTCTGCTGCGCGGGGGGTTGTCAGGCACGCGTGGGGCCAGAGGCACGGTCCTCGGCCGCTGACCGCGGTGCACCCCCGCCCTGCGACTGGCAGGGGCCGGCTGTGCAAAGGGCCTGGCCGGTGGAGGGGCCGGGCGCCCCCCGGGGCACAGAGGCCGCAGGCTGGGCAGTGAGCAGCCCTGATTCTGGGCTGGCCCGGGGCAGCGTGGAGCTGGACGGCCACCGCCACCACCCCTGCTGCTGGCTCTGCCTCCAGCGGCTTCTCCCTCCGGCCGGCCCCTGTGAGCGGCAGCTGGGTCTGGCGCCCGCTTGCTCTCCGGGGCGGCCCCCGCCCCCGGTTTTGGCACCCCATGCCTCCCCGCACCCCAGCTCCGAAGCTGCCCTGTAGTCGTGTGAACTGAAAGAAAGAGTGGGTGCTTGGCAGCCTCTGCCGTGGCGTTGAGACAGGGGTGCAGGCCGGGCCCTCGGGTGTGGGGCGTGGCTGGAGCACAGTGACGAGGGCACCGGGGGCTGGGGGTCATGCGGGGTGCCGGGGTGCTGTGGCTTTGCTCTCCCACAGTCACGTGGCTCGTGGTCCCCCCAGAGGGCCTCGTGGCTCCCCAGCGCCCGAGAAGCACAGACCTAGGGTGCAAAGCTCCTGTGCCCCTGTTGTTCTAAGGCTGCCGGGGGACTGGGGTCTCACGTCGCATCAGCTGTGCCCTGTCTGGCTTTGTGCTCCATACACAAGTGGGTGACTTGCCCCCGGGCCCTGCTGCTTGGGCGGCACCGCCGGGCTGGGGCTCCGGGACGTGGGGGGATCCCCAGCCTCCTGCGCAGATGGCTCCTGCACCGTGCAGATGGGGGTGCGCTCGGGTCACAGGCAGCCTGGTCGGGCTGGGGCGGGGCCCCCCAGGGCGGCAGGGGCCTGAACCTGGACAGGCGGGGGCTGCGGGCCTGCGGTATTTCTCGGGGTCCCCTAGCGCCTTGAGGGGGCCCCGGAGGAGGTGAGGGTGCCTGGGTGGGGGGGCTGGCCCTCGTCGTCCTTGGAAGAGCCCTGGACAGCCCTCGGCCCCTTCGGCCTGTGCTCGGAGCGAGGTGCCTGCAGCCCACGCCAGAGGGTGCCTGGGCCTCAGCACCCACGTGGCTGCTTGGGGCCTGCTCACCCGCCAGCTGGGCAGTGGGCGGCTCGTCCTCCCCAGCTGGGCTGCGGAGGAGGGGAGACCAGGTGTGCCCTGGGCCGGGCATCCAGGACACTGGGGGGCTGAGCTGGCTGCCAGGACGGTGGGCTGGGGTCCCCCAGTGGCTGAGGCAGGAGGGCAGGCTGGGGTCCCCGGGGCTGGGACAGGGGGGAGGGAG
>JAGFMF010011642.1:2725572-2746581 GCA_019455555.1 Galemys pyrenaicus | reverse complement strand
TGACCCCGCAATTATGACCCTCCCACCCGAACCTTGCTCCACAACCCCCACTGTGACCCCCACCCGTGACCTCTGCCCCACAAACCCCAGTGACCCCAACCCCAGTGATCGCCACCCGTGACCCCTGACCTCTGACCCCTGTCCCGTGACCTCCCTGTGACCCCCGGCGGTCCCCTCTGGCTCTGCTTCGCTCTGCCCGCCCGGCCGTCCCAGTGCCGGCCAAGTCCGGCCCGCGGTGCTGTGTGGTGGAGCCGTCCCCGCGTGGGGTCCTGGCGTGGACGTCTCAGCACCTCCCAGCATGCACCGGGCTCTCTGGTGTCGAGCTGCCGCGGAGCGCACGCCGGGGCTGGGCGGGCACCTGTTGTCAGCTGGCACCAGGGCGCTGGCCATGGCGTCCCCACTCACGGTCCACGCCAGTCCAGCGCGCTCTGCGTGGCCGTCGGCTCCGTGCCGCCCGTGGGGCAGCCTGCTCTGTCCACGTCCTGGCCAGCCCTTGGAGGGTGGCCCTGAATCTCGCTGGTGTTCAGCGCTGGACGCGACCCCCATGATCCGGGCCTGCACCTCCTGGTGCTTGAACCCGGGGTAGGGCCGGGCCTTGGGGTTCAGCGTGGGCCACACTCGGCTGCGGTGGGCAGGACCGTCTGACCACTTCCCCCAGACCCGTGCTCTGGGTCCAGGTCACCCTGCCTCGCAGCAGGGAAACTGAGGCGCAGAGGGCGCGTGGGCGTTGCACGTGCCTGTTCCGGTCAGCCGGTGAGGCCCGGGTCCCCTCGCCCGGCCAGCGCCCCCAGGTTCTGCGCCCCTGACTTGCGGTCTGAGACCACCTTGGACGGGCCGGCCGGGCGGCCAGTGGGCAGGGCCCTGCCACGGTCTGTTCCTCCGGGCCCGGCCCCTTCTCGGCACTGGGGCCCACGTGGGCCCTGTCCTGCTTGTCCAGTGGGCGCTGGGTGTGTGCGTGCGCCCTGCAGTCTGAGCACAGCCCGTGTGCCTGGCGGTGCCCAGGTCAGCCCCCTCGGGCCCGAGGCCACAGCGTCGGGGCTGCGGTGGCTTCGGGCGTTGGGAGGGGCTGGCCCGAGTGCCTCTTGCGGGGCGTGCCCGCGTGAGAAAGGTGGGCTGGGGCGCCCGCGGCAGCTTGGGTTTCAGGGGCTTCTTTCTCGAGACGTCTCCTCTTTCTGGTTTCTGTCTGCCAGGCCTCTCCTCCCCCCACCTCGTCCGCTTTGTTCCCTCCTGCCCGGCCCCTCCAGGCCCCGGCTCGGTGTCCAGCCGCTCCCCTCCTCACGGCCCGTTCAGACGCTCCCCTGGGTCTGGCCCAGCTCTGCATTTTCAGCAGCACCATTCAATGCTTACCCCACCAGCCAGGGGCGCCTACAGCGTGAGCCCAGACTTGGGGGCTCCCGTGCCGACCCCTGCGGCCCCTGCCCGCGCTCACCCCAGCCTGGCCTCCACGCCCCTTGCACCTTTCTCGCCGCTTTTGCTGCATTCTGCGCGAGGCTTAGCTTTTCTGCAGCTCAAGGGGCAGGGCCGGTGCCCGAGGCTGGGTCACAGAGGCCTGCTGGGGGGCCGAGCCCAGGTCTGAGGGAGCAGCTGCCTCTGGGCGGTGGGGCGGGAGGCAGACCCTGCTTGGGCCCCGGAGAGCAGACGCCACGGCCTCCCCCGGGGGTCACACGCTGCACGCGTTCATCATTCCCTTTCCTCCCCCACCTCTCCTACGCCCCCTCTGCCCCAGCCCGCGCGCCAGCAGCCCCACTGGGTCACCAAGGCCGGTGCTTGGCCGCAGCGCGGCCCTGGGCTTGTGACGGCCAGGCGGTGTCCGTGGCGTGGACGGACCACGCCCCCGGGCCAGGCTGCACTGGCGGGTCCGGAGGGCCGCGTGCCCTCAGACAGCACGGCAGGGTGACTGCGGAAGGGAACTGGGGCAGGGGGCCGGCGGGGCAGCGGGGCGGGGCAGCGCCGAGCCTGAGCTGCAAGCGGCACGTCGGGTCCGGCCCTGGCAGAGGTGGCGGCGTAGCGGGGGCCCCGGGGCGGCAGCGTGCTCGGCCAGCCCCCGCGGCCTCGGCTCGCCGGGCCGGCCTGGGCCGGGGCGGCACTCCCTGTGCAGGCGCTGCCGGCAGCTGGGCTCTCCCGTGGGCCCCATGCGGCTGAGCCACGTCCCCGGGCCGTCGTGGCGGGACTGGGCTGACGTCGCGGCCGGGGTGGGCGCTCAGGTCCGGAGTGGGAAGCCTGCGCGGGCCCGGCCGGCCCTGCCCCGGCGCTCGGCGCGTCCAGCGCTGCCTGTGGTCCCCGGCGGGCCGCCTGCGCTTGACCGGCCCTGGCCCGCAGGTTCGCCACGCAGGACCGGGACGCGCTGCTGCTCTACAACGGCCGCTTCAACGAGAAGCACGACTTCATCGCGCTGGAGGTGGTGGACGGGCAGGTGCAGCTCACCTTCTCGGCAGGTCAGCCTCCGCCCGGGGCTCGGGCCTGGCGCCCGGACGCCCCCCAGCGCCCCTGGTGCCTCCTGCTCGTGGGGAGCCGCCTGGGCGGGGTCCGGGCGCATGGGTGTCCTGGGGTGCTGCTGGGGACGCGGCCCGGGAGGAGGCAAGCGGAGCCCTGGGGCACGGCCAGAGGACGCCGGGCCCAGGCCGCTGACGCCGCCTCTCCGGCCCGCCAGGCGAGACCACCACCACCGTGGCGCCGCAGGTCCCGGGGGGCGTGAGCGACGGGCGCTGGCACTCGGTGCAGGTGCACTACTACAACAAGGTAGGACGCCCCCCGGCCCCCGGGCCCCGAGCCCCGTTTGGGGTGTCACCGCCAGCCACGCGCTGGCCAGGGTGTGAGGGAGGACGCGCACCTGCTGGAGGGCTGTGGCACCCCGCGCCCCGTGCTGGGATGCGCGTGCCCCGAGAACGCCGGGCGGGACGCTGGGGGGCGCCAGGGCCACCCGCACCAGGGGCGGCTGCAGAGAGCGATGCCCGCAGCCGCCTGGCCACGCTGCGGCTGAAGCTCCAGGCCGTTCGGACTCGGGCCCGGCCCAGGCCCTGGCTCCCGCCCGGGGAAACCCGAGCGCCCGGAGTCCCGGGGGGAACGGCGCCCGGCGTGGGCGTCTCTGGTTTCGTTTGTCCTGCCCGTTTTTGGCTGAGGAAACTCGTCGGTCTTGCGTCAAGGTGCCCGCTTCCCTGGCGTGTCTGCAGACCCCGCGGCTCCGTCCCGGGCTCCCCAGGACTGCCCCTCGTGGGCCTGCGCTGGCCTGGCCTGTCCCCGCGTGGCCAGGTGCCCTCGCGGGCGGAACTCCACGCGCTGTGCGCGCTGCCTGCACCAGGCCCCAGCCCCCTGGCCTGCTGGCGGGGAGACCCCGGGGAGGTGGGCCCTGCAGGGCAGGCGCCGCAGCCAGCCAGTCTGGGCAGGAGGGGCCCCGGAGCCAGGCGCCACTGCAGGGAAGTGCATCCCTGCCCGCCCGCCCACCTGCCCGCCCGCGTGGCTCTCCGGCCAGCCCGAGGGCCTGGGCTGTGGGCGTGGCAGCTGGGCCCTCATGTGGCACGCTCCAGCTTTACCGGCCGCAGGCCTCGCTGACCGCCGTGTCCGGAGCCCAGCTGCAGGCCCCGCCTCCCAGGACGCCTGCCGGGAGTACCCAGGTTGCACCAGAGGGAGGAGGGGCCCCTGGAGAGGCCGGCGGTGCAGGGGACCCCGTCCCCACCGCTGACTCTGGGCAGATCAGGCCTCCCTGGGAGCCCAGCCGCTTCCTCCCCTGCCCGGGCAGCCGCCCAGCGCCACGCTCCTCCTGCGCCTCCTTCTGCGGCCTGCCCAGCCCTCGCCCCCCAGCTGGCTCTTTGGGGTGCCGCTGGAGGCTGCGACTTCGCCGAGGCCAGGCCTCCTCGGCCGCGGGGCTGTCGGGAGGGAGGGCCTGGCCGAGCGCTCGCAGGGCAGGCGGCCCTGGAGATGGCCCGCGAGGGCCGGTCGTTCTGTCCCCCACCCCGTCAGTGCGTCCGCGGAGTTTGCTATTTTCATCCCTCTTTCTTTTTTTCTAAAGATTTTATTTATGCATGCATGCAAGGACGGGGGTACAGGCCAGAGGTGCGGGGGTGAGAGGACTCACCAGAGACAGAGCAGGGAGCAGAACAGGCAGATGGACTGAAACACACTGCTGAGGGGAGCAGTGGGAGGCAGGAGAGGTCTGCTGCGCCCTGTGGGTCCCTCCCTGGCCGGGGATCGAACTCGCGCTGCTGTGCCGTGGATGCTTCACAGTGCGGTGCTCACCCCACTGCACTCCCAGGGAGGCCCCTCATTTCTTCTTATTTTAAAAACTTGAAGCGACTTTCTCCCTCCTTCCGAAATCACTGGGCGCTCCGTCAGCTGCTCCCAGCATCGCTGGAGTGTCCGGCAGGGGTGGGGGCTACAGCAGGAGCGGAGTGGGGGCTGGAGAGTGAGGCAGGGCCCGGCGGGCTCGGAGCATGTCCGAGGAATGAGGGTGGGTCCCGCGTGGACAGAGCTGTAGGCGCGGGGCCGGGAGTGGCGTGAGCTCGCTGCCGTGCGTGGGTGGCGCTCGCGGCTTTCAGGCTGCAGAGAACACAGTGCACACACGCGACTCGGGATGGGCCTCGGCCTCTGCCTGGTTGGAGAGGCCTGATGTCCTGGAGCATCCAGCGCCTGGGAGGGGAGGGTGTCCCCGTGAGACCCCGGGGCTGCAGCGGGGCGCCTGCCTCCTGTCCAAAACAGCCCGGCACAGCATGGCAAAGTCACCTGCTTTGGAAACAGCCGTTTCCGGACGAGGCAGCCCCGCCCGGCTTTATGTCCACGCGGGTTTCGGAAAGTTGCCGCGGGCTGGGGCGCCGTCTGGCAGGTGGCCCCTCCACCTGCCCACCTCCCAGCGCACCCCTTCGCCTCCCCCGGCCCCCACCACTGGGACACGAGCAGTGGCTGGGCTCTCAGGCTCACTGCAGGAGCGGGAAACCGAGGTACGGAAGCAGGTGGGGTGCTGAACCCCAGCGCTGCCCCACCCTCCCCTCTGCCTTCCCAGCCCACGTGCATTTTTCAAAAGCTTTATTCATGCACACAAGAGCTGGGGTGCAGGCCAGAGGCGTGGGGGTGAGAGGAGTCACCAGAGACAGAGTGGGGAGCAGAACAGGCAGATGGACTGAAACACACTGCTGAGGGGAGCAGCGGGGAGGCAGGAGAGGTCTGCTGCGCCCTGTGGGTCCCTCCCTGGCTGGGGATCGAACTCGCGCTGCTGTGCCGTGGATGCTTCACAGTGCGGTGCTCACCCCGCTGCGCCCCCAGGGGGGCCCTCCGTCTGCATTTTGTTCCCCCAGTTCAGCACCTGCTGGCACTTCATCTCTGGGGCTGCCGGCGCGTCACCCTCGGTGACCTGTGGGGGTATGGGGGAGGCCTGGGGCGTCAGGGGCTGGAAAGATGAAGGTCCACGGCCCCGCCTGCCGCCGTCCAGGCTCGGGGGACAGAGAGGCGCCTGTGAGGGTCCAGCCGGGCTTTTCAAGTTGGTGGTGTGAGCCGTGAGCAGGCGTGGGCGCTGGCGAGGTGCACGTCTCTAAGCCTTTCTCTTTCTCCCAGGAGGCTGTTAAACTGGAAACAAAGTCTCGGGGGGAGTCAGACAAAGAGTTTATGAGATGCCCCAAGTGGGGTTTGAACCCTGGGAGCCGTCCACTGTGAGAACGGCTCCAATAAACACAAGTTTGAACCTAGTTTATATAGGAAGGAGCCGTGACTCACCGGCATCAAGGACCCAGTTATTCCCGCCGGGAGCGCCGGGACCTGAGCTTTGTGGGCGCCACCTACGCGGGGAGGCGGGCGCTGGGCTGAGCCCTCCTGCTGGAAGACGCCTGGGGGGCCCCCCTGCGGCTGAGCTTCCTGCCCCGCCAGGGCGCCGGGAGGCCGGGTCACGGCAGGCAGCAGACTCTGGGGTGTGCGCTGGAGTCCGTGGGGGGCCCCCTTGGCCGGGAGTTCTCGGGGCTCTTTGGGAAGGTGACCCGCCCATCCCTGTAGCCGGAGATCTTGCCCTTGCCTGAGGGCGTCTGCCCTTCCTCTCCCGGGACAGTGGGGCTGAGCCCCAAAGCCCATCTCTGGCCCCCCAACCCCTCCCGGGCGCCCCAGTCTGTGCCTCTGGAGAACCCCAGTCGGCTGCTGCCACAGGCTCCCCGCCCTTCATCCAACTGGAAACGGCTCGTGGTGGGCCATGAGTGTCTCAGGGCCTGAGGGCCCCCTGTTCGCCTGAGTAGCTTCCCACGAAGGGCTGTGTGAACGGGGGGCCCTGGCTTTGTGCTGTCATCACTGGAGAAAGGACCCAGGGCGAATCCATGCAAAACACCTCCCCCAGGAAACCTCGGGCAGGCAGGGGCCGGGCCTGGCACCCTCCGCGGACAGAAGCTTGTCTGGTGACGGGCCTGGCCCGTGCGCGGCGGCTGTGCCGGACGGATGTTTTCAGAACAGTCATCCCACAGAGCGCCTGGTCATTCCTCACGTCTGGGGCTCGGTCAGCCTCTCTCTCAGCGGCCCCCGCCCGTCTGCAGAGCCCACCCCTCCCACCACAGGCACCACCAGCTGGCTGGCCCCGAGGAGCAGGGGTGGGTTCTGCGGGTGCTCAGGTCCAGCCCGCCGGAAACCTCCTCTTGGCAGCACCCGGAAAAGAGGTGCGGTTTTGGGGAGACGGCTCCGCTGGGGCCCCAAGGACCCAGAGAGCAGCAGGGACCCCGGAGAAGGGCCTGCCCCACCACGACCAGGACACAGCTGGGCCCGAACCAGACATGCCTGCGGGGGCGCCTTCCCCTGCACCCCATTCGGGCTCCCTGAGTGCGCCGGCTCCTCAGCGTGAGGACGCGGCCTGCGCCTTGCCATGGGTGTGCTCCCTGCCTCCACCCCTGCTGCGTGGGCCCCCCGCAGACAGCGGCCGGGACAACGCCTTCTGCCCCCACAGTGGCCGTCCAGGTGGGGCTGGGGGAACCTGGTGGGCGACCACAGGACACACTCAGCCACTTGGGGGGTGGGCAGGAGCCTCAGCCACCCTGTCCAGAGCTGAGCTGTCTCCAGGTGGAGCCCCAGGCCGTGGCACCCCAGCCCTGCGCGCCCAGTCTGCTCTGTGTTTGCTTTCCCGATTCTGGGCATCTCGTGCAAAGGGGTCGCATGCATGCGGCCTGCGGCGATGGGCGGCGTCTCACCGGGCACCGTGCCCGGGCCACCGAGTGGTCAGTGCCCTCTGAGTGCCTGGCCCTGCCGCTTCGTCCTCCGCCCTGCGGACACCATGTGGTTGTCCCGGCCACTTTACGCTGCCCTGGACACGCGTGTGCCGGCCAGGGCTGCCAGGCCCTGCGGTGTCGGCATTTAAGCGGCGAGGAGCTCCGCCCGGCGCCCCGGCCCCCGCAGGAGCCTGCCTGGCCCACGCCCGTCCTCGGTGGCCCGGCCTGGGGTGGCCGCAGGAGCACTCAGCGCTGGCCTCCTGCTCTGGCAGCAGCGGGGCTGGGCCGCGGGCAGGAGCGGCTCTCTGCTCCCTCCCTGGGCCCTCCCAGGCGTGAGCTGGGGCCGGGGTGTGGCCCAGCGGTCGGGAGTGGGGCCCAAGAAGCGGGTGTCGGCTGCGGCCCTGAAGTCGCCCCGTGGCCCTGGTCGGCGGTGCTGGACCCGAGCCCGGCCTGACCGTCCAGCTCGTTTGCCTCCTGCGGCGTTTCTGTTTCCTGCACGTTCCTGCCCAGCCTTGGGCTCTCGGGCACTTCCCGAGCCTAAGAGCTCTTGGTCCTGTCCTCAGCGTGCCTCACCGCCCCTCAGGGTGTGGCTGTAAGTTGCAGAGGTGGCAGGCGGCGTGGCTCGGGGGACACTCCAGCACCGTTAACGCGCGTCCGAGTCTCGCCTGGCGGGCCTGTGTCTTCGCCATCTGACTTGCTCAGCCTCAGCTGAGACCTCCGAGGGCACAGCCGAGCCGGTCGGGGACCCCTCCGTGGAGGCCGAGAGTGGGCTGGGCCCCAGGGTGCCGGGGAGCGTCCCCTCAGGGGGCCGTGGCACCTCTGTGTGTATGGTGACATCATGCTCAAGGTCCTGCGAACACGGCGAGGGTGTGTCTGCCACCTCCAGCCACAGGGAGACGGGCTGAGGATGGCTCCGCCCAGCGGGGTGCCCTGTGCAGTAGCCCAGGCTGTGCACTGCACCAGTCCCGGGCGCACACGCCCAGCGGTCACAGCCCTACTTCGGGACTCGGCCGCAGCAGCTCCGTGTTGGCCCCCAGGCCTGCGTCCCCACCGGGAGAGTCTTCTTTGCTAAGAGCCACAGGTTTCTTTTGGGGTGCACTGCGCTGCTGAGTCTCTCTGGGTGCTGAGGCTCTGCTCCTTTCACGGCTGCCGGCCCCCTTTCCTGGAGGAGCAGGTCACGTCTCGTCAGGACATGAACAGACTGACCCGGGCTCTTGTGAGACACTGAGGTCGTTTTGGGGGTGAAGGGCAGAACCCCACTAGGACTGGAGAGACGCCCTCTCTGTGGAGGGGGCTGCTGAGGCGGGGCCCCGCCGGTGGCCGTCTGCGTCCCGTGCAGGCTGGCGGTGGACCTGCTCTTCCTGTCCAGGCTGCAGGTGGGGACGGGCCCGGCCAGGACGCCCTACGCTGCCGGCGTGGGGCTGGAGCTTTGGGATCTGCAGGCTCCGTCGCGTGGCCGCGAGGGCGGGCTGTGGTCCCGCCGGGAGGACAGGGGCCCAGGGGCTTCTCGGGGTCGGCCAGCAGCCCTGGACTCGGGCTGTGCAGAGGGGGGACCCAAAGCAGGTGCACCCAAGCCCTGGGCTGCAGGGGTCCTCATGACCAGCCCCAGGGCGGGGGTGTGAGGCCTGCAGGCTCAGCTGAGGGGGGAAGCTGGGGGCAAGGCGGGGCTTGGGCGGGGCTCGGCCGTGGCTGGCTTGGGGCCAGCACAGGGACAGGCTGGTCACTGAGCCCAGGACAGGCACCAGCCCGGGAGCGACCGTGAAGCTGGCCTCCGGCACGGGGCAGCCTCCTGGGGTCCCCGCTCTGGACAGCTGGGGCAGGGGTGGCGGGGTGTGTGGCCCCGGGCCGGACACAGGGCTCAGGATAGACCAGGGCGCTGGTGTGACGTCATGGCCCCTGCCCGTGGCCCCATACAGCAGCGTCCCCGGTGTGGGCCGAAGTCAGGGCGTCAGCAGGGCCGGGCCCTCTAAGGGTGCTGGGGACCCTTCCCCTTCTTCCAGATCTGGGGGTGCCGATGGGCCCTGGGCCTCCTGGCTGGGAGCAGCAGCCTCTGGTCTCACTGGAGGCTCCTGGGCCTTTGCCGCCGCCCGGGTGAGACCCCACCGGGGGCCCGGGAGGAAGCCATGTCGGGGCGCACTGCTGCTTGGGACCTGACCCAAGGGGGGCTGCGGGCTGGGCTCCTTGGGCTCGTCCACGTGCCGGGCGGGGACCCCGGCTGGCGGGACACGCTGACGCCGTCTGCACTCCCCGACAGCCCAACATCGGCCGCCTGGGCCTGCCCCACGGCCCGTCAGGAGAGAAGGTGGCGGTGGTGACCGTGGACGACTGTGACACAGCCGTGGCCGTGCGCTTCGGCGGCTTCGTGGGCAACTACAGCTGCGCGGCCCAGGGCACCCAGAGCGGCTCCAAGAAGTGAGACCCGGGGCAGGCGGCGCCCCGCTCCGGCCAGCGGGACCCGGCGCCTGGGCCACCCTCGGGTCCCCTTTGCGTCTGGGAACCGCCAGGACGAGTCCCCTCAGGCGAAGCTGCCAGAGCAGCGTCCACCACAGCCCCGGGGTGGTGGCCGCCACTGGCGAGCCCGGAGAGCCGTCCGCAGCCCTGACTGTGGCCCCACCACTCCGCCCCGGGACGCAGGGTCAGCTGGTCACCCCGGCGCCCACCCGCCACTGCCCGGAGGCTGCGGGGCTCCCTGCTCAGGACACACCGGCTGACCGGTCGTGGTGGCTTCCCGAGGCTCCTGGCGCCTCCAGCCCAGGCCGTTCTCCAAGCTCCAGTGTCCTGGTGTAAAGTTGCGGGGCGCTTAGTAAGCCTTTCAGGGGCCACAGTCAGGAGGAGCTGGTCCAGCCCGGCTCCGGTGCGGCTGAGCGGCCCTGGCTCAGTGGACAAGGAGCGTCCACTCGTTCTGCAGCCAGGAGCGTCCACTGCCCCAGGCACTGCTGAGAGCCAGGGCTGCTGCCCGCACCGCCTCTCCTGGCCGCGGGGCTCGCGCTGGGGGCAGGCCGGCGGGAGGGAGCCTCAGACGGTCACCCAGACGCCCAGCGCCCTGGCTGCTGCCCAGCCCCCGCCCCGTGCGGCATGACCCTGGAGGGAGGGCGTGGGCGGCAGGGTCTGCTGTGCCCTGTGGTCTGCAGGGCCCTGCCCGCGCCTCACCGGCCGGCAGTAACACCCCCTTGCACCAGGTCCCTGGACCTGACCGGCCCGCTGCTGCTGGGGGGCGTCCCCAACCTGCCTGAGGACTTCCCGGTGCAGAACCGCCAGTTCGTGGGCTGCATGCGGAACCTGTCCGTGGACGGCCGGAACGTGGACATGGCCAGCTTCATAGCCAACAACGGCACCAGGGCGGGTACGGCAGAGGGCAGGCGGCCGGGCGGGCCTCGGGTGGGGCTCCCATGTCCCGGAGAGTCCCAGACCGGGGCCGGGCAGGCAGCCGGGCGGCAGGCCTGGGGGCTCCATGCGCCTGGGGCCCGGCCTTCCGCAGTGGCCGCTCAGCGCAGCTCCTCGGGCTCAGGGCCAGCGGCGGGCCCGGCCCCCTGGGTGCAGCCGTCTCGGCCCTCCTCCCTCGTGGTGCCCGGGCAGCCCAGCCCTGGGGCCCCCTGCGAGACCCCGCCCGCTTGCCCCAGGCTGCGCCGCCCAGAGGAACTTCTGTGAGGGCACCTGGTGCCAGAACGGGGGCAGCTGCGTGAGCCGGTGGAACACCTACTCCTGCGAGTGCCCGCTGCGCTTCGGCGGCAAGAACTGCGAGCTCCGTGAGTGCCCACTCCCGTCGGCCCGCGGGCGTGCAGGGGCCCCAGACCCAGCCGGGAGGCCGGCACGAGGCCGGGAGTCCTGAGGCTGGGAGTCCTGAGGCCGGAGGAGCGGGCGGCAGTTCCCAGACGCCCTCCCTGCTGGCCCCGCTAGCCCGCCCGCTGCCCACCTGCCCATGGGCTGTGGGGGGGCCAGGGCAGGCCCTCCAGGCCGCTCCTGCATCTGCAGGCCGGGCCTGCCCCGGAGCGGCCTGCTGGCCCCACGCCACCGGGCTAGCCCCCCTGGCTTCACGGCAGGTGCCCAGAGGGTGGACGCCGCCTGCTTGTGCGGTGGGGAGCAGCCCCGAGAGGCTGAGGTGGCCCAGGTCCGTCTGAGCCCTCTGGACAGCACAGGCCCCGCCCTGCTGCAAGTGGGCAGGAAGCCGGCCGGGGGCCACGGTGCGGCCGCCACGCCCGCAGTTCCTGTTCTGGCGGCCACGGGCCTGGCCCCGCCGTGCCAGGGAAAACAGCTGTCAGCCTGGCGGGTCACGGGGGCGGGGGGCAGGCGTCCGGCGCTCAGGCTTGCGGGGACCGCCCCAGCCTCGTGCTGTCTGTTTTTCCATGTCACACACAGGGTGAGGCGGTGGGTCCCCCAAATATCTGAGCGCCCTCGCTAGCCAGCACTGTCCCTGCCTGGCGCCCCAGGGCCAGAAGCAGGCCTGCGTGCCTGGGGTGGACCCCATCCCGTCGCCATCTGACCAGGGTCAGCTGCAGGGTTGAGGGGCTCGCGCTGCCCACCAGGAGACCGGCCCCCGTGCAGCCCCTCCCTATGCGGCTCCCCTCCTGGCGGCGGTGGGTGGGCCAGCAGGCGGGTCCACAGGGCCCGGCGCATTCCACCTGCTGAGCGGGGGTGCCCCCTTCCTCCTCTCTGAGAGGCCCTTGCTGTGCCCCGTGAGCCCACAGACCTTGGCCTCTCTCCCCAGGAAGTCACGTGCATCCTGGGGTCTGTGGCTTGGGGCTGGATGCTGGGCGGCTGAAGTCTCCAAGACCAGCCTTGGCGTTAGGGCAAGAGGCCCGGGTCTCGCCCACTCCCGGGACTGTCCCTGGAGGCCCCTCTGACTTCGGGAGCCCCGTGTGTCCACAGCCATGCCTCACCCCCAGCGCTTCAGCGGGGAGAGCGTCGTGTCCTGGAGCGACCTGGACGTCACAATCTCCGTGCCCTGGTACCTGGGCCTCATGTTCCGGACCCGGAAGGAGGACAGTGTGCTGCTGGAGGCCACGGCCGGCGCGTCCTCCCGGCTCCACCTCCAGGTGAGCCCGGCACCCGTGCAGGCGTGTTCCAGGACGTGCTGAGCGTGGCGGCCGGAGGGGAGCCCCGCACGCGGGACCTGGCTTCCCGCCGGCCTCCCGCCCTCGGCCCTGGGGTCTCCGTGGAAAGCATGGGCGAGCTTTCCGGGGGCCCCGTGGCGCTCACCTCCGACACGGCAGCTTTGGGCGCATGCCCCAGCCCTGCCTGAAGGGATTCCCTGGGGCGTGTTCTTTGCTCTTGCCCGTACGCTCTCCTTCCACGTGTGCGTGTGCTTGCAAGTGTGTCCACGTGTCTGTGCGAGCTGAGCATGTGTGTCTGTGATGGGCCTGCATGCACGCCTGTGGCGCTCCCGTGTACACTGTGATGGCCATTGCACACGTGCACACGTGTGAGCCCGAGCCACGTGCACGCCTGGCCTGCGGTGCTCGTGCGTGCACGTGTGTGCCGGGCCCCACGCACACCTGTGTGTAGTGTTCCTGTGTGCGCTTGCATCAGTGTGTGTGTGTGTGTGTGTGTGTGTGTGTGTGTGATGGGCTTCTCGTTCTGGCCCAGACAGTGGACATAGCTCCAGCTGTGCTGGTCAGGGGGCCCAAGGAGAGAGGACCGGCCTGTCGTTCTGGCTCAGTGGCTGGTGCTCCCTGGCTGTGCAACCTTCCCCGGCCCTCTGCTGTCACCCCCCAGGCCGTCCACCTGGAAACACTTTGTACCCATGCCCCGTGAGCTCCTAGGGCTGTGGAAGGCTGGTAGGCCCCGGCTCTCAAAGGACAAGGCTCCAGAGGCTGCCCGGAGGGGCGTGGGCTCAGGGCCCGCTGTCAGCCCAGACCCGCAGGTGGCGAGGCCGGCTGTGCAGGGCCCGGGTCCTGTCCTTCTTTGCCGCTAGCCGGAGCGTGCCGTGGCTGGGCGCTTACTCGGGAGCGGGCGTGGCCAGCGCGCTTCTGCTCCAGGACCGGATTTTTGTCTAGTGTTTTCACCGTTGGAACAAATTAAACTGGCTGTTTCGATTCAGGTGATGAATTAGACCTTGTCGTTTGGCACGGGGTCCCTGTCGGAAAAAAGTATGCCCGGGTAGGAATCTCTCTGCCAGCCGCAGACTCCCTCGCCTGAGTGATGACGTGACGGGAAACTAATCCAAAATGGAAGGTTTTGTTTTGGTTTTTTGCCAGGGACTGCAGCCAGGCTCTCTCTGCAGAAGTCTGGGTGGTGAGGGTGGTGCCCTAGGGGGTGGGAGGTCCTCTGACCCCCAGTCACCACCCAGAAGGCTGCTCTGGGTCTTTACCAAAGGTCACGCAGGTGTCAAGGGAACGTTCTGGGCTTTCTCGTGTGGTGAATGGGGAGGCACAGGCCCCGCGGGCTCGGGGAGGACAGTGTGTGCTCCTGAAAGGTGCCTGCACGCAGATCAGATGGGCTCCACAGGCACCCAGCAGCCCAAGCAATTTGGGTAATTGCTCCCAGGCGCCCTGAGCCGCCACCATTGTCAGCGGGAGAGAGAGCTGTGCTGTTGTTCTTCGTAAATCCCCTGGCAGCCCTGAGGTGACAGGCCGTCACCCCCAGACCTGGGTTCATTCAGCAAATCCTGCTTTTGTTTGGAGACAGATGTCACTGTGGTATTGCTTTGCCCGCCTTGGGGTTTGAGGGCAAGGATGGGGAGCGGGAAGGGCAAGGGGTATCAGCCTGCTGACTTAAACCTGTGGAGCAAAAGCAAAAAGGTGTAAAGAGCGAAAGGTGATCTTCAGGCGACACTCAACAGACGAGAAATCAAAGTACACTTTAGCTTCTTTATACTCGGATGTGTTTCTGCTGTCCAGCGTGCCTCAGAAGGAGCTGTCTGAAGCAGGAACAGGTGGTGTCTTGTGGCAAGTTGTTCTGTTGCTGCGCTAGCATAATTGCAGGTCGGAGGATGGAAGGCCATGATTCCAGCCCTTGGAGATGAGCTGAGACTTGCTTCCCAGCCCGGCATTTAGTTGTGTATGTGAGCAGTCTGCCCGTGCTGGGAGAGGGTGCGTGATGTGTTCTCTGTGTCAAGAAGCCAACGTGTGTTAATTATGATGTTCCTATGCCACACATAACTATTTCTGGTACGTGTTCTCAGGATACAGAGAGATGAGCTTCTGGATCTGTTTCTTACTCTTTTCTATACCGTCATGTTTTGCTTTGTTGATTTTGAGGCTGTGTTATTAGGTGCCTATGAATTTAGAAATGTGTTCTGGAAAGTCAACTTTTCGTTATAGAAAGAAAATTATTTTTATTTTTTTAAAGATTTATTTATTTATGCATGGAAGAGTTGGGGTACAGGTCAGTTTCCTAGGAGGTAAGAGGATTCATCAGAGACAGAGTGGGGAGCAGAACAGGCAGATGGACTGAAATGCACTGCCGAGGGGAGCAGCGGGTGAGGCTGGAGACATCTGCTGCGCCATGTGGGTCACCTCCAGGTGGTCCCCTCCCTGGGGGTGGACCAAACTCACGCAGCTGTGCCGCAGATGCTTCACCGTGTGGCACTCAACCCGCCACGCCACCAGGGAGGCCCCTCCTCTTTATTTTTAAAGTTCACTTTGCCTCTTATCCATATGGTTACACCAGCTTTCTTTTGGTTGTTCTTATACGGTGTGTCTTTTTCTATCCTGTTAACCTCCACATTTCTACGTTCTTAGGTTTCAGGTGTGTTTTTTAAACAGTACCTTGCTAGTTATTTATTTTTTTTAGTCAACTCAGCTTTTAGTTGAAGTTCTCTTTGAGCATAAGTACCCTAAGTTAGTGACGTGCTGTTCCTTGGTCTTTCTTACGTGTACTTAAACACAGTCTTAGCTCAGGAAATATCACATCGATGATCTGTGGCCGCCTGCATGCGTCTATGGCTGCCATTGCTATTCCTGAGGTCTTTGATGGTCTTACTCTCTGCTTTCCTGCGGGTCTGTTTCTACTGCTTCTTGCCTCTCTTGGTTTTCAGGCAGACTGTCTGGCCCCGCAGGTACTTGGCTATTTGGTGGAACGCTGGCAGCATCTGGGAAAACTGCTGACAACCTGCAGCTACGATGTTGTGTCTCCAGCCCCGACGTTGTTCCTGGCTGGCAGCCTCCACCCCGGGTAGCGCTGAGCTCTGGGTTTTACCCTGCGGGGCTGGAGCCTAGAGAGCGGTGTTCAGCATTTCCACCCCTTCAGAACTAACTGTCAGCCCCGGGAAAGAAGCGGATGCCAAGCCCCTGGGTCTGTCTCCGTCAGGGGAAGCGAGAGCTCTGAGTAGCTCCTGGCTATATTTTCTTACAGCACCAATGTCTTAGGCCAGTAACAAGGCGATTCCATTTTTTTTTTTTAAGATTTATTTATGCACACAAGAACTGGGGTGCAGGCCAGAGGTGCGGGGGGTGAGAGGATGCACCAGAAACAGAGTGGGGAGCAGAACAGGCAGATCCACTGAAACACACTGCTGAGGGGAGCAGCGGGCGAGGCAGGAGAGGTCTGCTGCGCCCTGTGGGTCCCTTCCCCGGCCGGCAGCAGGGATCGAACCTGTGCTGCAGCAGCTGTGGTTGGCTTCATAGTGCGTTACTTAACCCACTGCACCACTCATTCCATTTTTTTTATACGTATTGCAACACGGTGGCCTGAATCTTGTCTCATGAACCCTATGGTGTGTACCCCAAATCAAGGACACGTTGGTCCCTTGAGTCTGGGGGGTATTCCCAGGGCCGATGGGCCTTCTCGTGTGGACTGGGCCCAGCTAGCACTTTCCCCTGTGGTTCTGGCGAGTGTGACGGGCAACGGGAAGTGGAACTTGGCCTAGTTTTAGGCTCCTCCTCGACCCAGAGCCCCGAGGGTCTGTGTGCGGCTCGCCTGTGAGTGACGCGTCAGTGCTGGCCTGTGCCCCGCCCTGCAGATCCTGAACGGCTACATCCAGTTCGAGGTGTCCCACGGGTCTGCAGACGTGGTGTCCATGAGGCTGTCCAGCGCACGCGTGACCGACGGGCAGTGGCACCACCTGCTGATCGAGCTGAAGAGCGCCAAGGAGGGCAAAGACATCAAGTACCTGGCGGTCGTGACCCTGGACTACGGGGCGGACCAGGTGGGTCCTCGGGCCGCGGGAGCAGCGGGCCCCCCGCGAGCCAGCACCGCCCGAGCCCGTGGGCCGGGAAGGGGGCCTTGCCTTCCGCCTTGCCTGGGGTCGCCGGCGCCTGCACCCCGTCCAGGCAGTCAGGAGCCGGCCCTCTGCCACCTGCATGTCCCTCTGTGGCCAGGAGTCCACAAGCACCTCCTTTCACCAGCGCCGTCCTGCGTGACAGCCGCGCACTGAGTGCTGGGCCTCCGGGTGCAGGATGCACAGCACCCAGCCTCAGAGCGGACGGTGCATGGCGGCCCAGGAGACCAGGGACGAGAGGGGACTGGCGCTGGTGGCCACCGGGAGAGGCCAGGCAGCTATGAGACGTGTGGACACTTCAGGGCCCGTCGCGGTTCCTGAACACGGCCTGGCTCGGCGCGAGGCCTCCCGGCTCCGAGGGCCTCCAGTGACGCCCGTGCACAATGCCCGGGCTGCAGGCCTGGCCGAGCCCTTCTAGGTGGCCACTCGCGTCCCTTGGCCTCCCAGGTGCCCACAGCAGCTCCTTAGAGGGGACGCTGCAGGGCCCGTGCCCCGCGGACCACCTCGTGGGCTGGAGCTGTGACTCCAAGAAGGCCCCGCTGGAGGCTGCAGCTCAGCCTGGGGCACGCCTAACCACCTGTGGGGGAGCGCCGGGTGGTGGACTGGCCGCTCTGTCCGCAGGACACCATGCAGATCGGGAACCAGCTGCCCGGGCTGAAGATGAGGAGCGTCGTCGTCGGGGGGGTGTCTGAGGACAAAGTGTCCGTGCACCGCGGCTTCCGGGGCTGCATGCAGGTGACAGGCCCCTCCCGCGGGCCCCGCGGCTGCCGCACCACCTCACCTGCGCTTCCCGCGACCCAGTGACTGTGCAGCGGCCGGCTCTGTGTCCTTCTCTGACCTGTCCTCCCATCGCTGCCCCGGGCCAGCCCCCGTGCTGGCCCCCGCCCCACCCCATGCCACCTGGACCTCTGCCCTCACGTCCTGGCCCCGTGCCTACCTGGGCAGGTCCACACCTGCCCAGGCCAGGGGCCCAGCTGCAGCCCCAGCGAGCTGGACCTCTGTGTACAAGGACCCCTGATCCCCGCCTCCCCTCCCCTCCATGCCCCTTCCCTGCCTGCACCTCTGGCGCCCCACCTCTGTGGTCTGACCCTGCACCTCCTCCTGTGTCCCCACCTGGAGCCTAACCTGGGCTTGCAGGAGACCCCATTCCTGCCCTGTCCCCACTCGCTGCTCCCGTCCCCTGTTCGGGGCCCCGCGCAGGAGCTGGGGGCTCCAGCTGGGGGCCAGGGCTGATGGCCGTTCCCGCGCAGGGCGTGAGGATGGGGGAGACACCCACTAACATCGCCACACTGAACATGAAGGACGCCCTCAAGGTCAGGGTGAAGGACGGCTGTGACCTGGAGGACCCCTGCAGCTCCAGCCCCTGCCCCCGGCACAGCCGCTGCCGGGACGCCTGGGATGCCTTCGCCTGCGTCTGCGACAAAGGTGGGCCCGGCCGGCACCCTGCAGCGCCGCTGGCTTTTAACGTGCAGGCGGAGAGCGCGGGGTCTCGCTCTGGCCTCGGAGAGCGGGTGGGCTTTGCAGGTGTGTCACTTCCCAGGGAAGGGGGCTCGGTCCTTGACATGCTGAACCCCGCATCAGCTTTCTGTGGCTCTGCAGCGGGGGCCCCTCTTAAAATGCTTGCCTGCGCCCTTCGCGGGGCGGCTGCTACAGCCTTGCCCTGGGGCCCTGGGGCAGGAGCACACACACATGTTCAACAACCGCACGTGCACTGCTGCGGTGGTGCTCAGCCGGCTGCACCCATGTGTCCTGGGGCCTCCCCTGGCTCCCCACCAGCACGGTGTCCGTGCTCACAGCTCGGCTGTCTCGTGGGGCCCGGCGCGGAGGGTCTGGTGACGCCCGTCTGGCCCGCAGGCTACTTCGGACGCAAGTGCGTGGACGTGTGCCGCCTGAACCCCTGCGAGCAGGTGGCGGCCTGCGTGCACAGCCCTGGCTCCCCGCGGGGCTACGAGTGCCAGTGCTCGGCCGGCCGCTACGGGCCCTACTGCGAGAACAAGTAAGAGCCCCACTGCGCACGGCCCCGCCCACACGCGCCCGCCCTGGGGCCACCTCCATGGTCACAGCAACGCTCACACTTCAGAGCAGTGAGGCCAGACTGGGCCCCCCAAATGCACCGTGCGGGCGTTTCCGGAAACGCCGCCACGGGTCCTGCGTGCACGGGCAGGGGGCTCTTCGGACACGCACGCGGCCCAAGCGCTGCCCTCCGGCGGGGGCTGGGGCCCCGATGCACAGGAGCCCCCGGGTTCGGGCTACACGCTCTGGCCTCGGAGGGGCGGGTGGGCTTCGCAGGGCTGCCACTTCCGGGGTGGGGGGGCTCGGTCCTCGCCGCGCTGACTCCGCGTGGGGCATCGGGGCCAGCGGTCCTCGGCCCGGGCCGCCTGGGAAGCTGGTGGGTGGGGCGGAGCGGCGGGCCGAGGCCCTAGAAGCAGCTGTCTGGTGGGTCCCGTGCCGGGAGGCGGGGCGGCCTGGTGGCTTTGGCTCTCGGGGCCGGGTCTGGTCCCAGGAGTCCCCGCGGGAGCCCAGCGGGCCAGGGCCAGCTGGAGATGGACGCAGGCCCCCAGCCCTGGCTCGGATCCCCTGCCCGTCGTGCTGTGCTCCGGCTACGTGCGCTGTGGGGACTGCTCGTCCGGCGAGCCGGAGAGGGTGCTGCTGGGCGGGGGCGGGCGGTGCGCCGTTAGCCCGGCCGCGAGCCTGGCTCTTCTTGTGGAGGAGCCCGAAGGCCGTGAGAGGCGCCGGCGGGCGCAGACGGCAGGGGCCGGCCCTGGGGACGCCAGGCGGGCCCGGGGAGGCCGCCGTGCTGCTGCTGGGTGGCTGGGCTCTCCGCCAGGGCCGGGCAGCGAGGCAGGACTGGGCCTGTGTCCAGCCGCGGCCTCCGGGGTCCAACGGAGGCGCATGGGTCAGAGGCTGCCAAGAGTGTCCGTGGGGACCCCGTCAGCATTCGGCCGGGCCCCGGGGATCCACGGGTGCTGTGGCCCAGGGTCCTGGAACCCCCGCAGGCGCCTCGTGCCGCAGACGCCCCAGTCCAAGAAGGTGGCCGGCCGCCCTCAGTCTGCCATGTGGACGGGGGTCCTGCAGGCCAGGGCTCGTGGGGTCGGCTCCAGCGGGTGCCGCAAGCCGGCATCGTTGCGGGCAGTGAACGCAGATGGATGTCCCGCCCCGGGCTGGACGGGCGAGCCAGGGTGGGGGCTCTCCCGTCTCCAGAGAAGGGACGAGTAAGCAGACGGGCTAATTTAAAAAAAAAAAAAAAAAAGCATTGTGGTCTCTGGATAATTCTGGGGTTTGGTTCCGGAAACCCCCAGACCAGCAATTTCACAGGTAGAAACCTGCAGACACGGGCCCCGGAAGCTGGGACTGCAACGAGGATTCTGAGCCTCCTGGCCGAGGGCCCGGCAGGGGAAACTGAGGCCACGGGGGAGGGAGAGCCCAGAGCCTGCCAGGAAGGCCCAGGCCCCAAAGGTTTCCTCAGGCCCTTCGCGAGCCCTCGGGTACGCTTCCCCCACGCTTTGTCTTCCCTAGGGTCGACCTCCCGTGCCCCAAAGGCTGGTGGGGGAACCCCGTGTGCGGACCCTGCCACTGCGCCGTGAGCAGAGGCTTCGACCCCGACTGCAACAAGACCAGCGGCCAGTGCCAGTGCAAGGTGAGGGGCACACGTCCACACGGCAGGCCCCGCATGGCCCGGCACCGGCATGCACACACATGTGTGTGCACTCACAGCCCCAGCCCGGGGCACTGCACACACATGTGTACTCACAGCCCTGAGCCCAGAGCACTGCACATGTGTGCATACGGAGCCCGAGCCCGGTGAGAACACACACGTGTGCGCACCCGGCCCGAGCCCAGAGCACTGCACACACGCGTGCACATCCCCAGCCGCGAGCCATCTCTGAGACGCCCACGTGAGAAGCAACAGGCGCTGAGGGTCAGGGCGGTGCCCGCCGGCAGCAAGTGGAAGAAAAGCAGGGAGAGTTTTTGGGAGAAAAGAAAATTGTTTTTGTCCAAACGATGCAAGATCCAGGAGGGCCACCCAGGGTCAGTGCCTCCGAGCCGCTGCCCGCCAGGCTGGAGGTGCAGCTGGCCCCGCGCTGGCCCTGCTTCTAGCCTTTCGTTAAAGCCTGCGGGGCCAGCCTCACGTGGGTCTCCGCCTGCCCCGGTCCCCTGAGGACAACAGGAGGTGGCCGGGGCGGGGGTTCACTACGGGCGAGAGCAGGTGCTTGCTGGACGGTGTCTGTCCGTGGGCACATCCAGCCTAGAGCCGCCCGGGACGGGGAGCGGGCGCCAGGAGGCCGCTGCCGCTGAGCATGGGCTGCTTGGGGGCCCGCCCGGCCGCCTGACCCCGCGTGGCCTCCGCCGCCGCAGGAGAACCACTACCGGCCCCCGGCGCAGGACGCCTGCCTGCCGTGCGACTGCTTCCCGCAGGGCTCCCGCAGCCGGGCCTGCGACGCGGACACCGGGCAGTGCGCCTGCAAGCCCGGCGTGGTCGGCCGCCAGTGCAACCGCTGCGACAGCCCCTTTGCCGAGGTCACCGCACGGGGCTGCGAAGGTCCGAGCGCCGCCCTCACGGGCTGCGGGGGGCGTGTGCGCTGTGCGTGTGCGGGGCTGCCCGTGTGCGCTGTGCGTGTGCGGGGGGCTGCGGGGGGTGTGTGCGCTGTGTGTGCATGTGGGGCTGCCCGTGTGTGCTATGCATGTGCGTAG
>JAGFMF010011642.1:2628146-2723230 GCA_019455555.1 Galemys pyrenaicus | reverse complement strand
CCCAGGGACCCCCCTGCCCATGCAGAGACCCCAGGGACCCCCCTCCGCCCATGCAGAGCCCCCAGGGACCCCCCCTGCCCATGCAGAGCCCCCAGGGGCCCCTGTCCATACAGAGCCTCTGGAGGTGCCCCTCACCCACTCAGAGCTCTGGGGGTGCTCCCTCACACATGCAGAGCCCCTGAGAGTGCCCCACCCACACAGAGCCCCCAGCTGCCCCACCTCACCTGCACTTCGGTGCAGCCTGAGAGTTCAGGCCAGGGAGCATTTCTGCCTTTGAGTCTCTGCAAGCAGAAGCTTCCTCTCGGGGTCTCTCTTGGGTAGGGGCCCGAGCCCTGAGGGACAGCCCCACCTGTCTGCTCCCCGCTCCCTGTTCCTTCTCACTAATCCGAGAGGTGAGGTGGGTGCTCCCAGCAGAGCATCCTGCAAGCCCCACTCACTGCAGGGGCTGGGGGTCACGAGCAGGCAGGGGTGTCTTGCTTGCACCTTCCCGTCGGGCACCTGAAGCCCAGGCAGGGCTTCTTAATGCGGGGCCTCCTGCCTGCGAGACCACACACCAGCCCCTCTCCCGCTGCCCCGCGCTCCTGGCCCGAGCCTGCCCAACTGTCCGTGTGTCCGTCCGCCAGGACGTCATCCACGCCGGCAGCGCGCTCCTGGCGCCAGACACCCGGGCCGCATGGGAGCAGATCCACCGGGGCGAGGGCGGCGCCGCGCAGCTGCTGCGGCACTTCGAGGCGTACTTCAGCACGGTGGCCCGCAACGTGCGCCGGACCTACCTGCGGCCCTTCGTCATCGTCACCGCCAACATGGGTGAGCCCGCGCGGCAGAGGGTGCCCTGGGGCGTGAGGATAGGGGGTGCATGCCCTGGGGAGGCCGATGGAGGCGGGCGGGGGCGTGCCTGGGGGCGGGGCGAGGGCGTGTCCAGGGGCACGGGGGCGGGGCGAGGGCGTGCCCTGGGGCATGGCGGGGGGGGGGGCCCCTCTGGAGCCCAGTGCGGCCCTGCCAGCCCACAGGGGGTGGTTCTCACGCGGGCTTCGTGTCCTGNGGGCCCGGGGGCAGGGCGGGGGGGGGGGCCCCTCTGGAGCCCAGTGCGGCCCTGCCAGCCCACAGGGGGTGGTTCTCACGCGGGCTTCGTGTCCTGTCGGTGCGTGGGGGGCGCCGGCCCCGCCCTCATGTAGCAGCTGTCCCTGCTGCGGGTCCAAGAAGGAGCACAGGCTGGGGCTGTCCTGCCCAGGACGCGGCTCTTGGGGGGCAGGGGTGTTGGGGGAGCCGGCCGGGCCGGGAGCGCTGCGCTGTGGCTGAAGCGGCCTCCCACAGTCCTCGCCGTCGACGTCTTCGACAAGCTCAACTTCACGGGAGCCAGGGTCCCGCGGTTCCAGGGCGCGCGGGAGGACGTCCCCAAGGAGCTGGAGTCCTCCGTGGTCTTCTCCAGCGACTTCTTCCGGCCGCCTGAGAAGAAGGGTGAGGCCCGCGGCGGCTGGGGCCGGAGAGGCTCAGAGGACGGTGGAGAGAGTGCTCGCTTCACGGGTGTGGCTGGAGGCCTGGCTGGGTGCTGACAGCCCCCAGGGCAGAGGGCAGGCCCTGCCCTGGCACCCGGCCCTGCTCCTCTTCTGCAGGCAGGACCCGGGGCCCTCCTGGAGCCCCCGTCCGTCCGTCCCGGGCCTGCCCTCCGGAGCCCCGGCTCTGCAGCAGCTCGTCCCTGGGGAGAGGGAGGGCATTCCCAGGCGACCCAGCAGGAGGTGGGCCTGGGGGCATTTGGTCAGTTGTTGCCATGTGGGGTGGTCTGTGCCCCTCCTCCTTGGTGTCCCCAGCAGGGGGGTGTCGAGGTGCAAGAGTGGCGCTCCGGCATGCCCCAGCGCACGCGAGGGGTCCCTGCCCTGCCACCAAGAACAGGCCCACCCCCTGGCCGCCTGGCCCCCTTGGGTGGGAGAGACAGGCGTGAGGGTTCCTGGAGGCCCGGTGTCGGGCTGGTGCACCCCAATGCACTGCACTGCCCTTTTGCCTGCGAGGGCGGCGCTCGCTGCGCCCGCCTCCGGTGAAGGGACAGTGGACAGTGGGCCCCGCTCCCAAGGGAGGCTGTGGGGTGGGACACGTGCTACGTAGGACCCGCCGCCGGCACCGTCAGCCCAGTCACAGCGACTGCGTCTGCCGGCAGACACCCCAGCCCAGAGCGCTGGTTGTCGAGGCTGCAGCTGCCCTGTCAGCCCGGCCCGGGAGGCGCAGCCTGGCGTGTCCACAGCCCTGGCCGGCTCAGGAAGCCCCGGCCCAGCGGGCAGCGGTTCCTGGGGACGCGGATGTCCATCCTCAGGCCGTGCTCCCGTTGCAGAGGCCCCCACGGCGAGGCCGGCCAGCAGGAGGGCTGCCCCGCAGACGGCGCTCCCGGAGCCCGGCGTCCAGAGGGAGGCCCCGTCCCAGCGGCGCAAGCGGCACCCCGATGAGCCTGGCCAGTTCGCCGTCGCCCTGGTCATCATCTACAGGACCCTGGGGCAGCTGCTGCCCGAGCACTACGACCCCGACCACCGCAGCCTCCGGTAAGGCCTGTGCGAGGGCAGGAGGGGTTATTTCTGGAAACTTCCACAGCTTCCACAGCCTGGCCGCTGGAGCAGGTGGAGGACGGGACCCCATGCCTCTGGTGCCCTCGGGGTCCAGGTCAGAGGGTCCCCATGCTGCTGCCAGGAACGCCCCGCACAGCCACACCTGGCTGCTGGCGGCCAGCCCTAGGGCTGCGCAGAAATGCTGGCCCGGTCGAGGCGGGCACCAGGCTCAGTCCTCCCTGTCCGCCCTCCTCCGACCCTTCCCAGGGCCTGTGCTGGCCTCAGTGGTTGTGCAGAACCCCCACGCGGGCTGTCCGCGCTTCCCAGCCCCTGGCCCGCCTGTTCTGGGCTTCTGCATCACATGTGCCCTGTGACCTCTGCCCTCTGCCTTCTCTGCTCCTGCCCTCTGCCCTCTCTGCCCCCTGCCCTCTCTTCCCTCTGCCCTCTGCCCTGCCCTTGCCCTCCGTCCAGGCCCTTGCTGTTCCAAGCCCGCAGAGGCTGCCTGAGGCCTGGACCACCATGGGCACCACCCTGCGTGGGGCAGGAGGCTGCTCCTCCTCCAGCCTCCCAAGAGCAGGGCTCCAGGCCCCAGGGGTCTCCCTGGAGACGCCTGTCCCGCTGGAGATGAGCGCATGTCCCTGTGCCCTGGTCCCCACGCAGGCTGCCCGCGCGGCCCGTCATCAACACGCCGGTGGTGAGCGCAGTGGTGTACAGCGAGGGAGCTCCGCTGCCCGGCCCCCCGGAGCAGCCTGTGCTGGTGGAGTTCGCACTGCTGGAGACAGAGGAGCGGAGCAAGCCGGTCTGCGTGGTCTGGAACCACTCCATCAGGTGGGCGGGGCCTCCACAGGTGGGCGGGGCCTCCACAGGTGGGCGTGGCAGGGCCAGGGCACCTCACTAGCCTGTAGTCTGCAGTCCATTCCCGTGGGACACAGGTGTCCCCCATCACTCCACCTCCACCCCCTACCCCCGATCCCCCCTACCCCTATGTCCCTGTGCCCGGGGTCTTCGGGCTGTGCTGGGCACCAAGTGTTTGGCTCCACGGAGACACCAGGCCTGTCTCTGCTGCGTCCCTACACTGCCCAGCTGGCAGTCCGCACCGTGCCTGGGCGCAGAAGTCACCTGGCCCGCAGAGGGAGAGCCGCCTGGGGGCGGATGCCGCCAAGGTCTGCCCGGCAGGTGTGGGTGGACGGCAGTGACGGCCCCTTGATCACCCCGCGGAGCTTGCGGGGGAGCTGGCCCCTGGGGACTGCAGCATGAGTTATGCAGTCAGGGTAAAAGTGTGGGGGACAGGGGTGCGGATTCCTCACCCTCCTGCCGTGACGAAGCCCGGGACAGAGGCTGCTGGAGCAGCCGGGCGGCCAGACGGGCGGAGGCCCTCGTTGCTCTCGCCGCTGCAAGACGGGCGGTGTGGCCTCGGGCTGCAGAAGAGAGACCACCGGCCACGGAGGGACGGCCCCACCC
The DNA here is from genome assembly GCA_019455555.1 of Galemys pyrenaicus. Lineage (NCBI taxonomy): Eukaryota > Metazoa > Chordata > Mammalia > Eulipotyphla > Talpidae > Galemys > Galemys pyrenaicus. Next base: position 2,719,238 of record JAGFMF010011642.1, on the reverse strand, counting down.
TCAGGGTGACCAGGCCCTGCACTGGGCGCGGGTGCTAGAGGACGGGGCGCCCTGTTCACTGCCCCCCATGTCTCCGCAGCACCGGAGGGAGCGGAGGGTGGTCGGCCAAGGGCTGCGAGCTGCTGTCCCGGAACCGGACCCACGTCGCCTGCCAGTGCAGCCAGCCCGGCAGCGCCGCCGTGCTCATGGACATCTCCCGACGCGAGGTGGGCGCCGCCGGCCCGCGCCCCAGGATTAGTGGCCTTGGAAGGGCAGGCTGGCCCCAGACCTGCCCGCTGCGGCCTCCGGCCCCTCCTCTGTGCTGTGAGCACTGAAAGGCCACAGAAGCCGTTGGCGGGGTCTTTCTGGAATTTCCATAACAAAAGCACCCGAGAAGGGTTTGCAGACAGGCCAGGTTGTAAATTAAAAAGCTGTGATGGCAGCCCAGCCTGGCCTGAATGGGAGCCCCTGGGCCGTACCCTCACTTCAAAGCGGGGCGCAGCGGGCTGTCAGGCGATACTCTCCCCTCCTCCCCTCCAGGAGGGGAAGGAGCTGCTGGCAGAACAAAGGCGGAGCGGCCTCGGCACACAGGCTGCCGGCACAAAGGAGGCTCCTCAGGTGTCCCCAGGCAGGCCCAGCTCACTGGACCTGTGGCTGGGGCCGGATGGACTGGACAGCGGGGCCAGCAGGGCGAGTTGGGTTCCTGGGGTGTAGGAGTCAGGACAAAGGCCCAGAGTGACCTCGCCCCTGCCCCTTGCAGCCCAGGGCTTTCTGGTCAGCGGCCTGATCCTCCTCCACACTCCCGGGAGGACGGGCCAGTCCTGTGGCCGCTGACTGCTGTGGGGAACCCTACCCAGAACTCCCCAGGTAGGGGGCTCTTTCCAGCAGGCAGCCCGGTCCCAGCCCCCATTACTCGTGATCCATGTCCACAGAGGGCCATGTTTGGGGGGTGCCATGGTGGCCAGGAAGCTGGGCAGTGCCCGGCGCCAACTCCCAGGTGGAGGGAACAGCAGAGGAGGACTCGGGTCCCCCACTCCCCTGGGCACCTTGGAACCGGCATCCAGCCCCAGCTGTGGGAGTGGGGTGTGTCTCCAGGGCTCGCCGCTGGCTTGGGCCCTGGGAGGAGCTGGAGCGAGGGCGGCAGGGCTCTCGGGTCTCCATCCAGCCCGGTCCCGGCCGCCCAGGTGTCCCCGCCGTCTCCGTGCTCACAGGTGCCCCTAGGCTCACGGCCTCGCCGAGCTGCCTAGCGGAGCCCGAGCTGCTGGGTCCCGGCCCTGACCGTGGCTTATTTAGCAAATTCCAGGGAGGCAGTTGCAGCCCCTGCTGCTGGACGTATCGCCTTTGTGAAAACAGACAGTCCGTCGGGAAGTCTCCCAGCTCCGGTTTTAGGGAGAGGCGCCTGGACACCTGGATTTGGGGCGATGACTTCTTTTTAATTATAACGCTTTTCCTTGTGGCAAAACACACCCCGACCACACCTAAGCACATAGGTCGGGGCAGCGGTCACCACCACCCTGTCCCGGACTGTTGGTCTGGACTCTCCCTGGTTTGCCACCCGATGACGGCCTCGTGGCCCCATTGTCTCTGCCCCTCGTGTGCGATCCGGTGCCGGGTGGTTTAACGTGTCCTCACTGTGCAAGGGCCCCGCCGGAGCCACCCTCACCTCTTCGCCCCAACTCCCGCAGCACGGGGAGGTCCTGCCCCTGAAGATCATCACCTACGCCGCGGTGGGCCTGGCCCTGGCCGCCCTGCTGCTGGCCTTCGTGCTCCTGGCGCTGGTGCGGACACTGCGCTCCAACCTGCACAGCATCCACCGGAACCTCGTGGCCGCGCTCTTCCTCTCCCAGCTGGTCTTCGTGGCCGGGATCGCGCAGACCGACAGCCCGGTAAGGCCCGTGTGCCCCGCGTGCCCCAGGGCCCAGGTTGCAGGTGGGGCCCAGCAGGCGCCGGCAGGAGGTCAGCAGCTGTGTCCGGCCCGGTCAGGGGCTTGTCCCTTTGCACCCAGGGGGTCACATCTAGCGGGTGGGGGCACCGCATACCCCTGGCACCTTCTGGGCGAGGACCGGAGTGACTTCCTGAGAAAAGTGCTGCGAGCTGTACCGGGCCTTGGCGCCTGGACACGAGAACACACGCACGCCCTTGTGTGGCTGTGTCTGCTTGCAGCACGGCTCCCTGTGCTCTCAACACCTGTGCCCGCCCTCGTGGTGGTGGGCGCGGCCCCAGGCCAGCGCTGGCCAGTTCGAATGCTCCTCACGCCCCTGCGTGCGTTCCCTTTGAGCCCAGTCTCTGTAGAGACAGGAGGCTCCCTCCCCCTGGGGGCAGGGGGTCCGTGCTGCCAGGGGAAGGGCTGCAGACTCTCAGGCCATGGGGGCTGGACACCCCCACCGCAGCCCTGGACAAGCTGGCCAGCACCGGTGCCACCTGCACTTCCAGACGCCCCAGGACCTTGCACCAGTTCCGAGGCCAGAGACCGGGGTCAGCCAGCCACTTCCCCTCTCACCAAAAGGTGGCACGTTCCCTGCAAATTCACATTTGGGAGTCAACCCAACTTAACTGCCGAGTTAACACATAAACTGTGGAGTATTTAGCTGTGGATGTGAAAAAACTGCCAGTTATTTTGCTGGCAAAATTGGTTTATTCCGGGTGAGCAGAGGAATTCAGGATGCAGGCAGTGGCAGGACGAATGCAAATCCACAGAACTGGAAGGGGATCTTGCTTTTATAGAGGGAAAGGGGGAGTTGGGAGGCCATTGGAGGAGAGAGAGCGTCCAGAGTGGCAGTGGCTTCTCATTGGCTGGCTTCTCATTGACTGATTTCTCATTGGCTGGGCTTCTCATTTGTTGGCTTCTCATTGGCTGGGCTTCTCATTGGCTGGCTTCTCATTGGCTGGGCTTCTCATTGGCTGGGCTTCTCATTGGCTGGCTTCTCACTGGCTGGACTGTGGCCTGTTTGGTGGAGTAGTTAGTTGTAGAGCAAGGTGAATCTTTCCTGTTGGAAAGTGTTAGGGTGACTCTTTCCTGTTGGGTCGTGCACATGTAGGGGAGCCATAGTGCCCGAGGGCTCCCTCTGCAGGCTCACCCTGCTCTAATTTTAGTTGAGGTTTTCTGCACTGACTTTCACATAACCCTTTACCTGAAGTTGCTGTTCACACACTGAAAGGGAGTGCATTGAGTGCGCACCTACTGTGTGCGTGTGGCAGGGGACAGAGGGAAAGGCATGCTCCCATGGGTCCACAGAGCTGACAGCTGTGCATCTCCAGGGGGCTTGTCCCACACCCGGGGGTGCAACAGTGGCCCAGCCCAGCGGGAAAGTCAGTCTTTGCCTAGACAGAGCTGGGTGGAGATTGGCCAGGACACGGTTTCGGGGATTGTGTGGGAAATGCAGACACTGGAAATGACCTGCAGGACCCAGGCCGGGGGGCTAACCAGCAGCCACAAGTTCTGCGCGTTTCTCTGTGTTTCAAGCTCTGACAAAGATAAACGAGTGACTCACCAGTTAAATAAGACAGGAGTTGTCCACTGTCAGCCCGGGTGACGTTCAGGATAGCTGGCGGAGGGAAGGGAAGCCATGGCAGCCAGGAGGTGGCAGGGGTGGCCACTGTCATCAAGGGAGACGGACCCCCAGAGAAGTGCCCGTAACAGGGATGGAGGCCGCTGCATCGTGGTTTTGCAAGGCAAGTTCCTCGACTGGACAGATGCCGTTTCTACACGTGTGTCTCTCACCAGGCGACTTCCTATGTGCCAAAGAGAAAACAGGTCGGTCTTAACGTTTTAAGGATAAATGAGTAATCATGAAAAAATTGTTCGTGAAAACGTTACGTGTCGGAACAAGTCGGCACCATCAAGGCAGCCGAGAGGAGAATGTTTAGTTCTGGATGCTGACGGGAGGAAAAGAAGAAAGGCTGAAATTAATGAGCGGCTAGCCTCGCTGGGGTTGCAGAGCGAGGACGCTGCCTTGGAACCTGCAGAAAGTGAGAGCAGCGGCGAGACGCCTGTGAGACAGAAACAGACACGAGAAGAGGGATGCACAAAACGTGACTCGAGTAGAGGCACGAACAACTTGCGGTGAGAGAGAAGACAGCGCTTCGAACCTGCTTAGGCTGATACGTTTGAAGAGACGACGTGCATCCATTCCTAGAAGGACACCAAGCCCGAGTCCGGACGTTGAAGTCCAGAGCTGGGGGGTCAGCCTCAGAGAGGAGAGGAGGGTGCTGGCCTTGCCTGAGCGCACACGGAGACTTAACGTCACCAAGATACGTGCATGTCACGCCCTCCCGCACAGCAGGAAGAAATCTGATTGCTTCAGTGAACCCAGAGGAATCACTTGGTACATTTCATACCCGTGCGTGATAAGAAAGGGGGGCGGAAGGAAGGAGGGAGGGAGAGGGAAACCTTTCCTCCAACCAGGACCAGGAGGGGGACACGCTAGCCGAGAAAACCACCTACGGAAGTGATCGCGGGAAATGCTGGAGTCAGGACGAGGTCGCCCCGGCCACTACGGCGGGCGAGTGAGTGAAGGGCGTGGTGCGATGGGGGGCTCTGGGTCTCACAGAAGAATCCAGAAGCATCCATGCACGTCGCTTGACAGAGCAGTCACTGGAGAAAGAACGGCCCCTTGCACGGCAGCCTCGAGCGCCCCGTTCTTGCAGCGGGCCAGGGGACAGGCGCTGTTGCCCCCGGGCTGAGCCCAAGTGTCCTGAAGCCGGTCAGGGGCCTGGGCTTGTCACCCAGGAGGGGCTGAGCCAGTGGCAGGAGCGTTTGGGGGGGCGAGGCAGGCCCAGCGCTCGGGGATGGGGCAGAGAGCAGCTGGAGGCGACTCGGGTCCCTGGCAGGTTGCATCTTACTTTCATTTTTACAAAGGGGGTTTTCAAAACCGGGGGACAGCTGATGGGGTGCGGGCTCTGCTCGAGGCTCCCCTGGGGCGCCAGCACCCTCTGGAGGTGAGGGAGCCGAGGCAGCCAGGTTCGGGGGCCTGCCCAGAGAGCTGTCCACAAGGCATCCATCACCAACGGGGACCCTGATGGCTCTGGGGAGATGCACGGCCAGCTCACTCCCCACAGCCAGAAATTGAGCCCAGGATGCACTGGAGTGCTGTGTGAACGCCCAGCCCCAAGAGCCCTGCCCTGCCCGCGGGTGGCGCCCCATGTGGACAGGAACACCTGCACGAATGGCAGCTCCGGGGCGGCGGCTGGGCAGGGACTGTGTCCGGTCAGACCAGCCTGGTGCCGTCCAGTGGAGGGGCGCAGGAGAAGGCGGGGCGAGTTGGGAATCTGCCCTGCAGAGCCAGGGCCTGCCGGGACCACCTTCCCCTCACAGGCAGCATTGCCCACCGCAAGGTCTGCGTCTGAGCCGGTCATCTCTGATGGCCTTGGCAATGGGCCAGGGGGTCAGGAAGACTTGGGGTGCCGCTGTAGGTCTGCTGGGGGTGTGGGGGCCCAGGAGGGCAACCAGGACAGCAGGCGTCAGGCCGTGGTGTGTGGGGAGCAGGGGAGCTGGGGCGCTTTGGACTCCAGAAGGCCACTAAGGGAGATGAGGCTCAGACAGGCAAGTCGGGGCAAGTCTGGACACCCCGCTGGGGTCTAAGTGTGGCACTCGAGCCTGGGGACACCCCGTGAAGAGGAAGTATCTGGGAGACAAGATGTCTTTGTCCAGCGGCCGTCTGAGCTGAGCACACCAGCAGGGAGGGCCCGAGGGCTGTGAGCAGCTCTGGGGGGGCAACATGGATGACCTCGGAGGCGTCTCGCGAGGCCTTGGGAGCTGGGACCTGGGGCAGCCGGTCAGCACTGGCTGCCCTGGTCTGCGCCGGTGCTGGCCTGGGGTCCTCCTCCAGTGCTGGCCAGGGCACCTGCACCCGCCAGACCAACACCTCAGGGTGCTTTTGCGTGGTCTGCAGGGGGCCGGGGAGCGGGTGGCGGCCTCACCTGACGCCCACACCAGGTGTGGGGGTGCCGCCTGCAGCGCTGACTCACCTGTGCTGGGAGCTGGCCGTGAGCTGGGAGGAGGGCGGTCCCGCCCGCCCCGGGACTTGGCCCCGCGCCAGCCCTTTATGGGTTTCTGTAAACTTCAGCCCTGTCTCGGGGCGAGGTTTTCACCTCCCAGATTACAGACAGGCGCAGATTTATTGTGCGTGAGCGTTTGTCTTTGTGCGGCTTCTGGGAACGTGACGGCGGTGCCCGTCCGCGCATGCTCGGCGTTAAGCGTTTAAACCGCGTTTCCGACGCTTCGCTGCTGCAGTTTCAAGGGCTGGTTCGGAGGGCTTACTGCCCACCGGATTCTCGCTCGGGCAGCAGAGGCGCACCTCGCGCCTCCCCTCCCCGAGCTGTGGCCCGCCGGGCCGGCTGTCCGGTGCCCCGCCCAGTGCCCGGGGCCGGCCGGATTCGGTCCTGGCCCTTGCCGGGCCCAGGCCCCCTCCGACGTCTCGGGGTGGTCTCGGGAGCACATGGGCCTGGCACTCGCTGCCTGTGCTCTGCTCGGCCCGGCCCGGCCCTGGTGTCTGAGCAGCGCGGCCGCCGCGCGGGCCCAGGCGGGGCCTGTCTCCTACGCTGTCTGCTGGCGTTGGCGGGTCCTTCGGTGCAAACGTGGGCCCTGGGAGCTTGGGCTGATGGGGCAGTGGGACGGATGAGACTGAAGGTCAGGGACTGGCTGGCTGGGGGTGTGGCCGGTGGGTGTAGCCAATAGGTGGGTGTGGCTGGTGGGTGTGACCAAGGGTGGGGCCTAGGTGTGGGTGTGGCCGAGGGTGGGGTCTAGAGGTGGTGTGGCTAGTGGGTGTGGCCAAGGGTGGGGCCTTGGGGTGGGTGGGGCCTCGGGTGGGTGTGGTCAGTGAAGGGCAGAAGTCTGGGTGGGTGTGGCCAAGGGCTCTCCTGTTCCTGCCCTCTCAGGTCCCCTCCTATGGCCAGGCCAGGCTCCTGGGACTTAGACGGCACCTGCCCACCCTCCCAAGCCGGGCACTACAGCCCGGGCAGTCCTCCCAGATGGGCCCGTGTGAGGCTGCTCTGGACGGGCTCAGAGCTCTGCCAGGTTTCCCACCAGGCTCCTGGGCTGGAATGCCCTGGCCCAGGTGACCCAGCCCCCCCGGCCGCTCCTTGCTCCCGTCCGGCACAGCACACCGCCAGCCCCGGGCCCAGGGCTGGCTCGGTCTGACCCCTCTCCCGGCCCCTGGCAATGCCGGCGCTCCCTGCCCACAAGAGCAGAACAGGGCAGACGAGGACTCGTTCCTACTTGACGGGGCCAGGAAGCCTGAGGCTCCTCCCTCCCGCCCTGGTGGTAGCCGCTGCGGGCGTCCCCATAGGGGCAGGGAGGAGCCGGGGGCCGAGGTCGCCCTCTGGGCTGCCCCCGACATGCCCGCCTGCGCCGTGACCTCCTGCTGACGTCCAGTGCCAGCGTCTGGGGTGCAGATCCGTCATGTGAAAATGCAGGCCCCCAAAAGCCCGAGGCCCTGTTGCCCTCCGCCAGCCTGCGGGCGCCCCGCTCCGCGCCTGGGCCTGGGCTTGGTGGCTGGCCCCCCCCGGGGTCACGAGGAGGACCCAGTGGCCTGAGTCCTTGTGGGTCTGGGCGCCCGGCCGCGCCCGGGGCTGACACCCCCTCCCCGCAGTTCCTGTGCACGGTCATCGCCATCCTGCTGCACTACGTGTACATGAGCACCTTCGCCTGGGCCTTCGTGGAGAGCCTGCATGTGTACCGCGTGCTGACCGAGGCCCGCAACATCGACGCCGGGCCCATGCGCTTCTACTACGTCGTGGGCTGGGGCATCCCGGCCATCGTCACGGGTGAGCTGGGCCTCCGTCCTCCTCCCTGCCCGGCCCCGGGCCCCCATGCCGCGGGTGTGAGCTCCTGGAGGCCGCTGGCCCTTCAGCTCCGTCTGGGGTGGCCACGGTCAGGTGCCTGTGCCTAGGGGCGGGTGGCCGGCGGACCCAAGGTCTGAGGGCGAGGTTCCTGGGGAAGGCCGGCTCCTGTTTCCCAAGCACCACGGCCATGGGGCTCACCATCCCCCGATGCTGGCCAGCCTGCCAGGCCCCAGGACACTGCCTGGCAGGAGGCTGCTCGACCCAGCACCTGGCCCAGCCCTCCGGCCCTTCGCGCTGTCCTGGGACGGGCTGGCATCTCGGCCCCACCTGCTGCTCTGCCCAGTCGGTGTGACCTGCCGGCCAGAGGCCCTGGGGTCTCCGTTCAGAGAGGCCACAGCTCTGACTCGCTTTAATGCCGGGTCTTTAAAGCCGAGTCTCCTGCAGCAGAGGTGGAAACGACTCCCAGGGAGCCAGGCCTGCGAGGGCAGCCGCCCGCTTGGCTGTGCTGGCCGGTCCGCCTCGCCCTGCCTGCAGCCGGGTGCCCACCCCAGGGCTCTGGGCCTGCAAGGCGAGTCCAGGAGCAGCTGGGCCTGCGATCGGCCGGGCTCTGTGGGGGGGTCCGGGCCTCTGGGGTCCTGGCTCCGGCCTCGCCCCCAGACTGCGGGGGCACAGGGGCTCCTTCCGGTGTGGCTCTCACCGTCCCTCCCTGGCGCCCAGGACTGGCAGTGGGCCTGGACCCCCAGGGCTACGGGAACCCCGACTTCTGCTGGCTGTCCCTCCAAGACACTCTGATCTGGAGCTTTGTGGGGCCCATCGGCACAGTCTTGGTGGTGAGTGCACGGTTCACGCTCGGGGCTCCGCCCTTCCCGCTGCTGGTTCCGGCCCCCCACGTGGCATGAGGCTGCCTGGCGTCCGCCCGGGAGGGGAGTCTCGGGGCCGGTTCCCGTCCTGCCAGCCTCCCTGGGGCCAGGCCGGAGACCCTCGGGAGCCGTGGGCTGAGCGCCCCGCCGTGAGCTCCCCAGCTGCCTTTTCTGTTTCCCTCAGGTCAACACAGTCATCTTTGTCCTGTCCGCCAAGGTCTCCTGCCAAAGAAAGCACCGCTACTATGAAAGAAAGGGGGTCGTGTAAGTCAGCGCTGGCCTGGCGGACCCCACTGGCCGGCTCCGCCCGGGGGGCACCAGGGGTGTGTGGCCGGGGGTCGAGGCTGGTGGCTGCCGCCAGACAAGGTTGCGCCGGCCAGGGGTGGGCTGGACGCCGTCTGCGTTCTGCTGGCGGGGAGTCCGAGCAGCACTTGTCCATCGGGGGGCAGAGAGGGCCTGGCCGCAGGAGGACCAGGGCGGTGGCCGGGGGCAGCTGAGGCCAGCAGGTGTGCCGGACGCTGGGCCGGGCTGGGTGCCTCCCAGGCCTTGGGGTCTCCGAGGACGCGCTGGTCACGGGTCACTCGGGTGTCCTAGCCGGCTGCTGCCTCCAGCGCGCCGGCCAGCGCAGCTCTCGTCGGCCTGTCGGTCTGTCGGTCTTGCTCCGCCGCGTGAGCTTAGAAAGGGCTGGGGAGGGACAGGGGCAGTGGTCAGGAGCAGAGGAGCAGATGGCCGGCTGGGCTGGGTGGACGGAGGCGCTGCCGGGGCAGGCGATGGGCGGGGCGCGGGGGCTGGACGGGCAGCCCCGCACTGGGCCAAGGACCCACTCTGCCGTAGGGCCCTGCTGAGAACCTCCTTCCTGCTGCTGCTGCTCATCAGCGCCACCTGGCTGCTGGGGCTGCTGGCGGTCAACAGCGACGCACTGGCCTTCCACTACCTCTTCGCCGCCTTCAGCTGCCTGCAGGTGCGCGGGGCACCGCGGGGCTCGGGGCTCTGCCTGGCCACTGCGGAGAGATCCGCCCCCCAGCCCCATGACTCGGGGGGCGGTCACGGGAGCACAGCTGCAGGGAGGGGTCCCGCCCTGTCGGAACCTGGCGCCCTCACTCAGCCCAGTGCAGAGGCGCCGGGACCACGCCCCTCGGTCCTCCTGTGCGTCAGGACGCCCGCCATGGGCCCCCCAGGCAGTGTCCCCAGCGATGGTGGCGGCCACCACCGGTCACCCCAGGGGCCTCCAGCAGTGTCGGAGCCTCCGGCGCTCGGGCATGGCCTGCGGGACGGCTCCCGGTGGGAGGCCCCGGGGCCGGGGCGCGCTCTGGCGTCCCGGGCAGGTGCGTGCGCCCGGCCGCGCTGACGTCCCCGCCCTCCAGGGCCTCTTGGTGCTGCTGTCCCACTGCGTGCTCAACAGGGAGGTGCGAGCACACCTGAAGGGGGCGCTCTCCGGGAAGAAGCCTCACCCCGACGACTCGGCCACCACCAGGGCCACCCTGCTGACGGTAGGCGCGGGCAGCGGCGGGGAGGACCGGGCGGGCGGGCAGCGCCCCCGTCACCTGGGCTCGCGGGACAGCCCTGACCAGCCCCCTCCCCCAGCGCTCCCTCAACTGCAACAACACCTACTGCGGGCAGCCCGACCTGTTCCGCACCGCCCTGGGCGAGTCCACCGCCTCGCTGGACAGCACCCTCAGGTCAGGCCCGCGGCCCCCCGGCCGCCCAGCTTCCCCGTGCGGCCCAGCTTCCCCCCGCCTGCGGGCCCCGGATGGCCTGCGGTCCGACCGAGCGACAGCTCACCTCCTGCCCGCAGGGATGAAGGCGGCCAGAAGCTCAGCGTGTCCTCCGGCCCCGGGCGGGGCGGCCTTGGGGAGCCAGACGCGGCCTTCGCCCCCCGCAGCAGCAAGAAGGCCCACGGTACGGAGCCTGGGGCCGCCCTGTGGGGGGGCAGGTGGCCCTGCAGAGGGGTGTGGCCACCTCGCCCCGGGGGGACCCGCGGCCCCGCCCCGCTGAGCCCCTGCCGCCGCCTGCAGGCCTCGACTCGGACTCGGACAGCGAGCTGTCCCTGGACGAGCACAGCAGCTCCTACGCGTCCTCACACTCCTCGGACAGCGAGGACGACGGCGGGGAGGCCGAGGACAAGTGGGACCCGCCCCCGGGCCCCGTGCACAGCACCCCCAGAGGTGAGCCAGGACACGGCGCAGGCGGGGTGTCGGGGCCTCTCACTGCAGGCCCCTCGGGGCCAGCCAGCCGCGGCTGGCCTGGGTGTTGGGGTGCATGAGCTGGCCTCAGTTTCTCCCCTGATGTCCGGGAGCGGGGTTCCCGGTCTTCGGGGTTCCCCGAGCCTCGCGGGGTTGGGGCTCCAAGCCGGGGTTGCTGTTGTCCTCAGTGGACGCTGCGGGCAGCCACATCCCAGCCGGCTGGCCTGACGAGAGCCTGGCTGGAAGCGACAGCCAGGACGGGCCAGGCCTCAAGGTGGAGACCCTGGTGAGCGTGGAGCTGCACCCCGAGACCCCAGGGAACCACTGCAGTCAGCGCGCCCCAGACCTGGAGGGCGGAACCCCGCCCAGGCCCGCAGGGGCGCCCCCCGGCCAGCCCCCGGAGCAGAGGAAAGGTGCGTGCGCGGATCTGGGGGCCCAGGGTGGGCTTGGGGTGGGCTGCAACCGGTGGGTGCCGGTGGCCGAGGGAGCGTCTGGGCCGAGACCCAGGAGGGGAGCCCCAGCCGGGACCAGCGTCCCTCAGGCCACTGCCGGCCTGATGGGCTGCCCGCCGGCCCAGGCATCCTGAAGAACAGAGTGGCCTACCCGCCCCCGCTGAGCGAGAAGACCCTGAAGTCGCGGCTCCGGGAGAAGCTGGCCGAGTGCGAGCAGAGCCCCGCGTCCTCGCGGTCATCCTCCCTGGCCTCCAGCGACGGAGGGCGCGCCCCCGACGGCCCCATCACCGTCAAGAGCCCGCGCCGGGAGCCGGGGCGCGAGCACCTCAACGGGGCGGCCATGAGTGTGCGCGCCGGGAGCGCCCAGGCCGACGGCTCCGACTCCGAGTGAGTAGCTGCGCGCCACGCACCCCGAGGCCCCTGCCACCTGCCCCCCAGGGGGCCAGTCCAGAGAGCAGCAGGGGCCGAGGCTGGGGTGGGGACTGTCCAGGGAAGAGACGGGCACCTCGCCCTGGGCGCCCCGGGACTGGGCTAGAGAACCCCCAAGATGCTGTCCAGCCCTGGAACACAACCCCCAAACCCCCACCCCTGCGCAGACCGTGCCCTCCTGCACCCCCTCCGCTCCGCGCAGGCCCCGCCCCCAGCCAGCCCTGGCCCCGCCCCTCAGGGGAGGAGAAAGGGGCCCCAGACCCACAGCCACACGTGGAGCCCTCGGGGTTCCCGAGGCTGGGGTCTCTTACCCCGGCTCCCCACTCTGTGCAGACTCGGATGGACAGCTCTGCCCCGTCTTCCTAAAATGAGCAGAGAGGGCTTGGCCGCTGGGCGCGCGGCTGCTGGCCGGCTGTGGGGGTGCTCTGGGGAGCCTGGCCCAGCCTGGGGGCGCTGTGGCCCCCGCCCCATCTGGCCCTTCAGGGTGGCTTTCTCTTGGGTGCATCCCCCCCGGAGCCCCCATCCCTAAGTGCATAGGGGTCTGCCTCTGGGTGACCTGGGCCAGCTCAGCTGCTGGCTTCCCGGGGACCCCGAGGTTTCCCGGGGCCCCGCCCTCGCTGACCCCACCCCCACGGCTTCTTCCCACGCGCAGAGGCAGTAACGAAACTTCAATTTGACCATCAGGAGACCCTGAGCCAAGCCGCGACCTCCCCCAGCCCTCTGCCGCCTCCCCGCGCCCCTGGACCCCAGAGCCAGGGGGCCGCTGCAGGCCCAGTGGTGGGGCCCCAAGACTGGTGGGGCGACGTCCAGACACGGAGCCCTCGCTGCCCCCAGCGTCTCGGGCTCATCCGACCGGTGACCAGGAGGGCCCGGACTGCAGACGGCCAAAGCGCGCCGGCGGCCAGGAGAGGGCCCAGGGGCCCCGGGGCCGCGAGCCCGCACAGTCGAAGACGGGGCCGCCCACGCGGGCTCCCTGCGGGACAGGCCTGGCTGGCAGCCCAGCGCCTTCCGAGGCCGTTAGCCCGAAGCAGAGCGCCTCCTAGTGGCGAGAGGCGGGCACTGCATGCGGGGAGCGAGGATGGCTCCCACCTGCTGCCGCGGTGCGAGGCGGCGGTGACCTCTGGCCAGCTGTGCAGCGGTGACCACGACAGTCAGGCCCCGGGCCCTGCCATCCAGAGGGGCCAGCGTCAGAAGCAGGCCCCGGTGAGACGGAGGTGCCGGTGCTGCTCTCAGCCGTGACCAAGGTGCCCACGCTTGCTGGCCGGGCCCTGGGGCCCAGCCCTGCGGCTTCTGAGGGCTTGCCCTGCGTCCATCTGCCTCGATGGCGGTGGCCCGGCCAGGGCTGTCTGGGGCCGGGCGGGGCCTGGGCAGCCCCACAGTGGTCTGTGGAACTCGAGGCTGTCCTGCTGTGACGGACACCTGGCTGCAGGCCCCGCTGCAGCCCTGGGGCCTCCCTGGCCCCCATCCCAGCCGAGGGTGCCGCAGGTGGGGCCCTTTGTCCGGCGGCTCCTGTCCCAGTGGGTGTGAACACGTCCACATGTCGTGGTCCAGACGAAGCGTGGGGGCTGCCAGTGTCCCGCTCCCTCCTGCCAACTTCCTAGCGCTTTTAGCCCCGGGCTCTCCGGGCAGGTGGGCCCCCCCGCCGCGTCTGGCCAATTACTTGGTTCTGCTTCGAATGCAGAGGACAAAGCCAGCCGCTCCTCCACGGGTACCAGGCTGCTTTTGGGAGCTCAACGGCGGCTGCGTGGGGCTGGCACGAGCGGGGTGTGCGGACCTGGCGCTGCCCTCTTTGTTCCTCCAGCCGCCCAGGGCCACGAGCGGCTTAGCGGCTCCCCAAGACGCACCGCGGGCTGGGGTGAGGCCTCGAGGGGCCCCCCGGGCAGCTCCCAGCAAGGAGCCTTGGGGGCACCCCTTCCTGCCGCGGGAGGTAGCCCCTCGGGCACCCTGAGTTTTTAATTGGGTCAGAAAATTACCAAAAAAACAACTGTCCGTGTTACGAAGACAGGAAAAATGGAAGCCTATTTTTTTGACTTGAGACGGGACGGGAGAGCAGACGCTGGGGGTTTTGTAACAAACGTGTATTTATTGACGTGGAGACACTGGATCGCGCCACCGCTGAGGACGCGACAATAAATTAAACGTCTCACTCGTGCCTCCGCCCCCTGGCTCCCTCCCGCCGGCCCGCGGCCAGAGCGTGGGGGGCTGCGGGAGCGCTCACGGGCTCCCCCACCCCTGGGGCACTCGCAGCCGCATCTGCCCGGCCCCGCTGCGCACCTGACCCCGCGGCCTGGACGTGCTCGTGACCCTGCCCGTCCTCCGGGCTTTCGTGGTGTTTCCATCTTGGGCGGTTGACGCTGCGCCTGGTTCCCCTTGTGCTGGGGGATCGGCGCTGAGCCTGGCGCCCCATGGGCTTTGGGCGTACCCTCCCCCTCAGGACCAGCTGTGTCCACTGGGGACTGGACAGCAAAAGCTGCCCTTTGTTCCAGGGGCCTCCGGGGCCTGTCTCCTCCCCCGGCGAGTCCTCTGGGCAGGCACAGGGCGGCCGGCTGCTGAACACCTCCCGTCCCTGCGGAGAGGCCCACGCGGCACCGTTTCTGCTGGTGACCTCGGCCGAGCTGCTGGGCCAGGCCGGCCTTCGAGTGGACGTCTGGTTCTGCCCTCGGCCCTTCCATGTGCCCCTGGGGTCTGTCCCACATGCCCCCTCTGGGGTGAGCCAGGCCCCTGCCCACGCCCGCCTGCCCCTCCCTGGGGCAGCCTCAGCCCCTCTCCGGGCCCTTCTCTAGGTCCGGGACAGTGCAAGGAGAAACCTGATGGACCCAGTCCTTGGCCCAGGCCTTCCCCGGCCCGTCACTGGCCACACAGCTCTGCAGAGCGGGGCGGCCTGTGGGTCGTCCTGGGTGGAAAAGCACCCACAAATGCCTGTCCAAGAGGTCACTCCCTAACCTTCCCACACACCCCGTGGCCTCGCTGCTTGGTGACCCCTCTGAGCTGGCGTCTGTACCCGAAGGCAGCAGCAGGAACCCCGGTGCCCACGAGGGACTGGCCCTCAGACGGGGCGGCCCTGGCCAGAGTTCACAGGGCCGGGGAGCTGGAGAGGCTGGCACCGGCCACCAACGTGGCCCTGTGGCGCCCCCTAGTGGAGGCGCCTGCTGGTCAGGCCTTCGGAAGGGAGGTGGGCTGGGGGTTGGTGCCGGCCGGGGTGTGGAGGGCTCCCGAGGACAGGAGTGGGGTGAGCGCGGGTCAGGATTCTACCCCGCGGGCCTCTGGCCGTCACGTGCGGCCCTGACGCAGGAGGAGCTCGGCGCGGGCAGCGGCTGATGGCAGACACCTGCAGCGGGGCGGGCCTGCAGAGTGGGCGCACCTGGGCCTGCAGGCGGGGCCGTAGGCGGTCACAGCCGGGAAAGCCGCTGCGGGGAGAGGCCAGAGGCAAGGGGAGGGCGTTCGCGGTCCCGCCCCCGCCACGCCAGCGCGCTGGGCGTGGGTCGCGGGAGTGGACGCAGACGTGCGCGCTCGCTGCTCCGAGGTGGGGTTAGGCAGCGCTGGCGGCGGACGAGGCCGCGGCTGCGGGCGGAGCCCGTGGGGCGCAGACGCCGGGGCCCGGCCACCCCCGGGCCGAGACTCGCGGGGAGAAGAGAGGGGACCACGGCCGTCCGTCGAGCCCGCCGCGCCGCGCAGGACGAGCCTGATGGACTGACAGGTACCAGCGGGGAGCTTTGGCGCTTGCTGCCGTGTCCGTGGGCCCTGGGCGGGACGGGGCACTCGCAGGTCCGGAGGCGGAAGTCCGGGGTGGCCTCCGGCTTCAGGCCTCACGCAGCCCGCGCGCTGCCCGGCCCTCCCAGGCCGCCGCCCAGAGCAGCCAGCGGGAGTGGGCCAGGGCAGGCGGGAGAGCCTCTGGCCGGCGGGGGACGCGCTCCAGGCCCTGCTGCCCAGGGGAGTGGACCAAAACGCTGCCGGCTCGGCAGGAGCTGGCGCGGGCTCGCTCCGAGGGGGTCGAGCAGCCGCAGGGCGTCACGGGACCCCGGGGGCGCCTCTTACGAGCACCCTGAGCCCTGTTCGCTGCTGGGTGGGGAGAGGAGCCGGGGCGCGGCCTGGAGGCTGGGCCGGGGCGCCGCAGCTGTGGGTGGGGGCCGGAGGACGCGCTTGGGGGTGCCTCCCGCGGGCTCTGACCCCGGCACGGGCCGAGGGCCGCCCTCAGTGCGGGTCTGAGTGTCACGCTGGCGGCCGTGGGGCTGTGTCGGGGTGACCAGTGAGCGCCCTGGGGCTGGCCGGCCCCCCCAGCAGTCTCCCTCGGAGCAAGCGCGGGGGTGGGGGGTGTGGCTGTGGCTGCCGGCCCTGGGGAGCGCAGGCTGCACGGGGAGGGCAGTGGGCCCTTGGGGGAGCGGGCCTTCGGCAGCCCTGAGGGTCACCCACGGGTGCTGACACTGTCCGCTTGCCCGGGCTCAGCTGCGCTCTGTTCACTTTTGGGGGGTCACGGCCACGTGTCCCACCCTCGAGGGAGACCTGGGAGGCAAAAGCCCTGGGGCTGGACCGTGGGTCAGGCTTTTAGGCCGTTATGGCCGTCACCTGCAGCTTGGGCGCGGGCGGGCAGCGGCTGATGGAGGACACCTGGGCGCGGTGGGCGTGGTGGGCGGCGCACCTGGGCCGGGCAGCTTCACGGAGGAGCAGGATGTGCGGTGGTGCCTGCCGGCCCTGCGCCCAGCCCACTTCCGCCCGCTGTCTCCTCCCCCTCGCCCCCGCCACCTGGGAGGGTCGGGGCAGTCAGAACGGGCAGCCTGCGGGGCACAGCTCAGGCCCGCGCCCGCCTGCCTGACCCGCCGGCGCCTCGCCCAGTCCCAGCTGCTCCGGCCGGAGGGACCCGCTAGACTGCTGCCCGCGGAGGGGCCGGCATCACTGGCCACCAGGCCCTGGCCGCGAGGACGGGTGCAGGCGGCTGGGCTGGGCCCTGAAAGCCGGTGGCCGTGCTCCAGGGTGGTGGCATGGCCAGTGCAGGAGCTGCGCTCCGGACCGCCCCAGGCCGCCAGCGGCCCAGGAGCCTGGCGCCGTCAGCGCCGCCGGCTCACTTGGAGCGCACCAGAGTGCGGTGGGAGGCGGGAAGGGCCCTGGGCGGCCAGGTGCATGGTCAGAGCCAGCGGGTGTGTGGACACTGCGCTCTGGGCCGGGGCTGCCCATGGGCAGCTCCTCAGGGCGGTGGGGGTAGGCTCAGGGCACCGGGAGCCACCGGGCCCCCACGCCTCCATCCCCGGCGGCCCTCCACGACTCTGCCCTTGGCTCCACCACGGCGCGAGCACTGCCCGGCCTGAGGCCTGGCGCCCGTGGCCTGTAGGCAGTGGGTGCAGGGTGACCCGGTCTGGGGCATAAGCTTCCGGCCGGCTGCGTCCAGGTAAGGCTCCTCCTTCCTACGCGCAGCGGGGTGGCGGCCTATGGACTGCTGGGCCCTGACCCAGGGCTCCCGGCACAGGGCCACCAGGAGTGGACGCCCGTGGGCCACCGGGGCAGGCGTGCTGTCATGGCCCTCGCCGGCCACTTGGCACCTTGTTTCCTGTGAGCTGTGGGGGGCGGGCACCCCACTGGGAGGGTCAGGCTCAGCCCCAGGCGTCACCGCCTCTGCCACTGAGCCGCTGCTGCCCCTGCCCTTCCACGCCACGAGGGGCCGGCGCCGGGGTGCCCCCAGATCAGCGCCTTGGGCCCCCCACTGCAAGCCACCAGCAGAATCCACATCCCAGAGAACTTTATTCCACCGTCCTTGCGGCCACACAGCCTACACAGGCCCCACCTCCCGGGCAGGCACTTCGGGGTGCGGGGGACAGGCCCACCCCACAGCAGGTCCTCGTGCTGGAGCCCCAGCTGGGCGGCGGCGGCCCTGGGCCCTGGAGTGGCTGCAGTGCGCTGAGCCTCTGCGGGGCTCCCCTCGCCAACGGATCCCCAGGGCCTCGCTGTGTCACGGCGGGGGCCCTGCAGCTGGGCCGCTGTCCGATCCCTCGCCGTCCGGTCCCTCGCGGGCGACCCCGGAGGCCGCGCCGGGCTGGCCCCGGCCCCTCTGGAGCGTGTAGGCCGACGGCCCCAGGCGCAGGATCTTCCCGCTGCCCAGGCACTCCTCGCCCTTGTAGAACACGGCGAACTGCAAGGAGAGGCCGTCAGGCTGGGCCCGCGCCGTCCTGGCCCGGCAGCGCGGCTGGAGGGGGCACCACGGCCCCGGGGCCTGCGCCGGGCACCTTCCGCCACCGGGGCCGCGTGCCGGCGCCACGCACTGGGGTCCCACTGGGGCAGCTGGCCGCCCGCCCCAGCCCTCCCCAGGGGCGCGCCCGCACCTGTCCCAGGGCGAGGGCCCGCACCGGCGTCACAGCTGTCACCCACACGGTGCCGTCCTGGTTGAGGGTCAGCACACAGGGCACTGGGGGGAGAGCGGCCCTTGGTGAGTGTGGCCTTGCCGAGCGCGCGGGCGAGGACCACGCGGGGCCGGGGACAGCCGGGAGGCGACACGCTCCGGCTGCAGTCAGGCCCTCGCACCAGCTGAGACCCTCACCGGGCACAGGCCTGGGCTCCCGCCCACCATCCTGCCCGCAGTCACCTAGCGCCATCTGGTGGCGGAAGCGGAAGTGGCACTCCATCATCTTGTCCCGGACCAGCGCGGCGGGCGGCTCCTCGGCCACCCAGTGCACCCGGCCTGTGCGCAGCAGGTCTCTGTACAGGGCGGGGTGGTCTGTCCGAGGGGCCTGCGAGCAGAAGGCCACGTCAGGGCAGCCGGGGCGCGCTGCAGAGGCCCAGCGTGGCCTCGGGACACGCCTGAGCGCAGAGTCTCGCGGGGCGCTAGCGGGCCCACGGAGCAGGAGGCGCAGGTCCAGGGGTGCGGTGGGCGGCCCTTCCACCCGCACCGGGCCTCAGGCAAGGGCAGCAGGGTCCCTGACAGCAGCAGGCGGGGAGGGGGCCAGGCGCCTTCTGGGCCCCGACTCGGACCACGCACCCCGGCCCCAGGGCCCAGCAGGCCTCCAGTTGGGACAGAGGCAGCAACGCCAGGAGCTGCAGTCCTCAGAGCAGGAGCCGTCCCGGGACAAGTGTCCACTGCTGGCCCGTCGGCCTTCTCAAAGCCAACGAGCCTATCGCGGCCCACGCTGAAGCTGCTCCTGGCCCGGCCTCGGCCCCACAGCCCTGCCAGACGTCTGGGAGGCCCCAGGCCCACGAGGAGCCCAGGGCTAGCCCCACCCGCCCGCAGGGAGCTCTCTGGGCACCCCTGGCCTCACTGCTGGCCACCAACAGCATTGGCCCCGCCCCGCGCCCCTCCAGAGCCCACTGGCCGGGCTCCCCACCCCCCGAGAGGTGCCAGCAGCTGCCCAGTCTGTCCTGCCCGAGGCACAGGCTCCACAGGGACCGCCCCGGCCTGTGCGCACTCACCACCAACACGTCGCCCGAGGCGCCCTCCTTCTCCACCACGTACCAGGGGTCCCGCAGGCCGCCGATGTTGGCCCTCTGGCCCAGGGTGTACAGGAACCAGCCTGTGGGTGGGCTTGTGAGGGCCGGGTGCTCCTGCCAGGCCTCCGCCCAGCAGCGGGGGGCCTGGGGCCGGGCTCCCCGGTCCAGAGCGACCCCTCGCCTGCCCGCGTACCCTGTGCCCCATGCGTCACCCATAGGGTGGACCCCTGTTGGGCCGTGCCCCGCCCACCCCCCACGCTGGCGTGTCACGCGCCGACGTCAGAGCTGCTCCGTTCTCTGCCAGCCCCTCCCGAGGTGGCCCAAGCAGGCCGGGACCTGGGGTGTCACGGTGCCCGTGCCGGCCAGGCTGCCCTCAGCGAGCTGCTGCTGGAGCAGAGCGGGGGCCCCGGGCTCTGTCCCTGCTCCCCAAGCCGCGAGGTTGTCTGCGTGGACCGGCGGCTGGGACCCCTGGACGCCAGCGCAGCCCACTCCTGGGCATGGCCAGCGCTGTGCCCCAGCCGGGACCCCTGCTCTGGGGCCCCTGCAGCCAACCCTGCCGTCCCGGGCGCAGCGTGAGGCTCTGGGAGACGCGGCTGGCTCAGGGCGGGCTGGTGGGGCCACGCGGAGGAAACCACGCTCCAGCCGCAGCGATCCCGTCCAGCGTGCAGCCACCCCCGCGCCCCCTCCAACCCAGGGCCGAGGGACCCGGGGCCTAGCAAAGCGCGCAGAGCTGGGGCCTGCCCTGGGCTGGGCTACACCTCACCTTTGTGTGTCCCCAGGACGCGCCCGTCCTCGATAGACACGAACCTCCCGGGCCGAGGCTGCAGGTACTGAGAGAGAGGGCGCGTCACCGGGGGCGCCCGCGGGACCCTGCTCCGCCCTGCGCCTAGGACACTCACCTGCAGGATGAAGTTCTCGAAGTTCCTCTTCCCAACGAAGCAGATGCCCATGCTCTGCAATGACAGGAGGGGGCGTGAGGGCCTGGCCCACACTGCCTGCTGCTCCTCCACGCCCACAGTGTGGCCCAGAGGCCAGATGCCCTGGCCGCAGCCCGAAGCCCAGCCCGGTGGCCACGGAGCGAGCTGTCCAGCCTGTGCACCCCGGCAGGCCTGGCCCTGGGGTCGTCCCCGCCCCGCGGCCCGGAGGCAGGACAGGGGTCGGTCTGCTCTCGGCGCTGGAGCTGGGGACAGCGCGCTCCCTCTACCACACTGGCCGCCGGCTCCGTGACCAGGGCTCGGCCAGGGAGACGGCCACGGCTGCCTCAGTCCCCGAGCGGCCACCAGCCCCTTTCTCACCTCGGGGTCCCCGTGCCCTCAGCGAAGTATGAGGACCCAGCAGCCCCCCGGGAGTTTGTGTACCCCAACTCAGACGCCGGGGCACTCTCACGGGACCCACCCCACGCCTTCGGGGCACGACGGTGCGCCTCGGCCTGGGAAGCCCCCCCCCTCAGGACCGGGCTGCAGGCACGCGGGGCTCCTGAAGCAGGGGTGCTGCTTGCCCCGCCATCCTCGGCACAGAGGCCCGCACGGGCTGGGCGAGTGGGGCCAGGCAGAGCTGGAGCCCTGCCCTCACCGCCCGGCCCCCAGGCCCAGGCTGCCGGAGACCACAGGCCCGTGAGGGTGGGAAGTGGGGCGGGCCGGGCCCCGGCTCGGTGCCCCTGAGCCAGCACCCTCCGCCCGCTGCTTCCTGAGGCCCCGCGGACCCAGGAGGACCGGGCCACGGCCACAGGCCCCTCCCGGACGGGGCGCGCACACCTCTTTCTTCTGGAGCACGTGACGAAGTCTGTTCTCAGCCGCTATTTTCTTTACAAAATCTTTCGTTAATCCCCCCAGAGGGAAGAGGCTTCGCCTCAGGGCATCCTGGGAAACCTGGCTGAGAAAGAAGGTCTGGTCTTTAAGGCTGTCAGCTGCTTGGAGGAGTTTTACCACTGCCAAGAGTAAAGAACAAAACACGTTGTAGGAGCAAAACGGCCGCATGTCCCTTTGAGACCGTCTCTGCTGCGACGAGCCGCGCTGGCAGACAGCGCAGCGCCCGCGGGACGCTCGGACGCCGCCCTCAGCTCTAGTGCAGGGAGGGCCGCGGGGCGCAGCTCCACACCAGCTGCCTTCGGCTGCGCGGCCAGACACGTGAGGACAGCGCTCTGACGTGCCCAGGACGCTGAAGCGTCTTCAGCCGAGCTTGGGGTGGGGCGCGACGAGCCCCACGCACGGCCCAGGGAGAGGTGGTCTGTGCGGGCGCATGTGGGAGCCAGGGGTCCGCGCCAGCCCCTGCCCTGGCCCACGCTGGGCCGGGCCCCCGCAGCCCCACGCCACCCTCGCCCCCGCCGCTCTACAGGTGGGCGCTGGCCCGCTCTGCAGACACCCCGGGCTGCGGGGAGGCTCAGCCACATCCACGGCCGTCCTGCCCTCTCCAGCTGAGCCCAGGCGGTCAACTCAGCGTGCGCGGGCCCAGAGCACGTGCTTCCCGACGGCGCGGCCGTCACTGCTGCTCAGGAGCTGCAGGCAGGCCACGGAGCGGAACCGTGCCCGGTGGGTGCGCCGGGAACCCCGGTTCCGCATCCCCACGCCGTGGCCACGCAGCTTCCTGCCCGTGGGGGTGGCCCAGGTGGAGCCCACACGTGGGTTCGGGGGCCTGGGAGCGGCAAGCCCCAGCCAGGCCCCGCTGCCCCTTGTGACAGACCCTCCTGGGCCTGAGGGTCCCCGGACCCACGAGCCGCGCTGACGCTGCGTGGACACTGCACGTGGATCCGGCGGCAGCGCCAGGACGGCCGGGCCCAGGGGAGACGGCCAACAGGCTCGCCCGGTCGGCACGGGCCAGGCCTCCTCCACGCTGCCCGCTGCTGCGGCTCCCAGGGCAGGCTCCGCCCTCCGCCCACATCTCCCCTGTGCCCCAAACGCCTGGGCAGGACGGTGCCCAGGTGGGGCTGGGGGAGCCGGCCACCCCTTCAGTCCCGCCGGGGCCCAAGGGCAATGTGGCTGGAGGCCACGCCCTGCCGGCAGCAGGAGTCTGGGCTCGCACGGCCGCCCGTGTCCCTGTGCTGCGGGAGGTGGAGGGGGACAGGGCAGCCGGGCGCCCTGCACACTCGGGCCCCTGGGACCAGGGCAGCGTCCGGGACCCGCAGCCCCGCAGCCCCGCGCAGGCGGGCCGCACCGAGGAGACCAGCAGCGCCTGGTATGGACCAGGACCGAGCAGGCCTGGACGCGGGCCCCGCTCTGCTCGCCGAGCTGCCCGGACAGGGCCCCAGTGCCCTCTCCCATGAACCGGGCCGGGCCCCTTAGCCTCCGAGAGGCAGTGCAGGCGCAGGGCGCTGCGGCCTGGGAGCAAGCAGGGGCGGGGGCGGCCCTCGTGGGGCCCTGGCGGGAGGGGCTCCGGGCCCTGCGGTGTCTCCTCTAGGCAAGCAGGGGCGACCAGAACGAGCCGCAGCATCTGCGTTCGCGCAGCCCGTTTTCCAGGGAGCACACCGCTGCCCCTCTGCCGCGGCCCGCCCGTCTGCGCGCTTCACCTCCCACGCGCGTGGGCCCCGGCCTGCGCTCAGGACAGAGCCACCCGCCAGCGGAGGCCGTCTGCGCTGGCGTCACAGGGCTCTGGGTGGCGACAAAGCCCGGTGCCGGCGGCACAGGAGAGCGGGTCTCCGGCCTGGCCGCAGACCCCGGGAACGCACCCCGGGCCTGGGGGCAGGCGAGCGCGACGTGCCCAGCGCCCAGCGCCTCCAGCCCACACCGCACGGCGCCGCGCCTGGCCGGGCCCGCTCACCGTTTCTGACTTCAAAGCGATTTCGGAAAAGCCCCTCCGGCCTCTTCACATGCTTCTGCTGAAAGACCTCCTCGTCCTCCAGCGAGGTCCTGGCGTAGTGGCCGGTGGCGACCGCGTCTGCGCCTGGGGAGACACGGGGCTCAGGGCCTGTGGCCGGGCTCGGGCCTGCTCCCCGCGCCGGCCGGCCCAGCAGCTCTGCCAGAGCCCTGCGAGCGGCTGCCTGTCCGGGGCGCCGGTGCTTGTCCTCCGCTGAGGGAAGGCGCGCGGACCTGAGCCCAAGCGCCTCGGCACCTCCTGCGCTAAAGGAGAAGCGGCAGGGCGAGCCGCCAGGGCAGCTCAGCGCAGGAGAGACGGCGAGGGCCTAGGCACGGTCTGTGTCCTGACCGAGCCCGCAGCAGGGGACACGGGCGCCCCTGAGGGCAGCTCCCAAGCCCAGCAGACGGCCCCATTCCCTGCAGAGGGCGGCAGCACTGCCTCAGCCCCCGGCGCCCTGCACCCTCTCCTGCTGTGCACCCGGCTCGGCTGACCCTGGCGTGGCGGTGGACAGCACCCAGCCCGCGCGGGCCTGCTGTGACGGTGGCAGCACGGCCGTGCCAGTCCCTCTCCTGAGACACGGGCTGCCACCGCAGGCTCTGGGCAGCTCGGGCCCGGCCCCCCCGCGGCAGCCGCTGCACGGCCCCACGAGGCCCGAGTTCGCTGTCGGCCCAGCGTTCAGCGGTCAAGGCTTGCCTGACTCTTGCAGGAAGCATCATCGTGGCCACCTCAGCTGCAGGCCACGTGTCCCCTGGACGGGCAGAGCCGCGGTCCCCACCTGAGTCACTCCAGGTCCTGCCAGAACAGCCGCCCTGGGGCTGGAGGTCCGGACCCGCTATCCCCCTCGGCGCGGGGCCAGGCCCGGCAGGGGAGCCCACGGGACAGAGCATCTCGGCTGGCGTCTGGGCCCTCAGGAGCCAGGACGACGCGCCGACAGCGGGGCAGGAACGGGTTCACAGCACACGGGGTCAGGCAAGCCAGACCGCAGGACGGCAGGCGTGCAGGGAGGGACCGTCCCCAGACGGACAGCCTGCAGGACAGCCAAAGCCCCAGCTGCCGGCATGGTCACAGGCGGCTTTCACAACCGGTACGCAGACCTGCTCCAAGGCCGCGGCCCAGACCAGGTGCAGACCCAGTTCCGCTTCTGGCTACTTCTGAAAACGTGTTTTCTTCTGAAGGAATGAAAACAGCCCGAACGACTCACCGAGGTTGTCCACGGCGTAATGGAAAAAGCAGCCAAACTTGACGTGCTTGTT
The DNA here is from genome assembly GCA_019455555.1 of Galemys pyrenaicus. Classification (NCBI taxonomy): domain Eukaryota; kingdom Metazoa; phylum Chordata; class Mammalia; order Eulipotyphla; family Talpidae; genus Galemys; species Galemys pyrenaicus. Next base: position 2,695,104 of record JAGFMF010011642.1, on the reverse strand, counting down.
GCAGATGATGTCAGGGTTCGGGGTCCTCCCTTTCTCATACTCGTTTAGAAAGTCACTGGAGACAGAGGAAAAGATCTCTCGTTTCTAAGTGCGAAGGATTCTGCAAGAAACAAGCCAGTTAAATTACCTGCTGCGGGCCTCTCCTCGCCCCTCCCGAGCTAACGCTCCCTGCACAACAGGGAGGCGGGCACAGCGCGCCCAGCGTCTCCCGCAGCTCAGGCTCACCCCCGGCTTCTCCGCCAGAGGCCACTCAGGGCAGCACAGCGGCCGCCTGCGCCTGGCCTGCCCTCCGGAGCCCTCCTGAAACGTTCGCCCGGCCCACGGCTGCGGAAGCTCCCTGTGAGCGCCTGGCACGCACTTCCGAGGCCTGGCGGCCCCGGGCAGCAGCAGGCTCGGCGCTGGTGGCCCCCCAGGCCGCTGCAGGAAGATGAGGCAGCAGAGGGCCCGGTCCTAGGGTGTTCCCCGCAGGGCGACGGGGCCTCGGTGGGGCTCAGGGTGTGTGATCGCGTCTTCACGTGACCCAAAGCTCCTGCCGAGCCGCAGGGCAAGGAAACTGCCGACAGAAACCGTAGACGGGTGAGAGTCTACGCAGGCCCGGTGACCTGTACCTGGGCGCGGGGTGGGGCCCGGCTGTCCCCCACACTAGCGCCCCCGGCAGAGCGAGAGAACTGTCGCTGCGGGTTTTCAAGGGCACTCGACGTCATTACACGCTTTCCTTTTTTTGGAATTCTTAGAAAGGTAAAATCCAAGTTCTCTCTGCACCGTCCCCCGACTTCTTCCGTGCGGTCGCACCAAGCGGGCGTCACAGAGGCTGAGCCTTCGGTCTGTGAAGTCCTAGGCCGTGAACTGCTTCCCGAGCGGTGGAAGGGGAGCAGAGCGCCAGGGCAAGGAGGGGCAGCCTGGGCCGCACACGGGATGGTGCCGAAGGGCTCTTGGACACTGGCCTTGAAGGCGGGGGCCACGCACGAAAGGACTCGGGCGTTTCTGCATGCGAGGCAGGTCACGCACGGGCAGCCGGGCCGGTCAGCTGGCCAGCGAGAGCCCAGGACAGCCCCTGGGGCTGAGCGCGTTCTCACCTCCCCGCTGCACGGGGCGAGGCCCAAAGCAGGGACTTCAAGTAGAATGGGTTGGACCCTGGCCTGGAGGCTGGGTGCTGACCCTGCCGCTCCTGGTCCCCAGCCTCTGGCAGAGGTGAGTAGCTCCATGCCATGCCTGCCCACACACTCAGAGCTCAGCAATAAGGGGGCAGTGAAACTCTGGACTTCCCCCATCACCCCACTTAAAGGACGAGAGAACCAATGTAGGAAGGTCAACAGGTCACAATTTGGGCAGAACTAGAGCTAGACCCAGTTCTCCTCCCCCTAAAGCACAACCCAGCCCCAGGCTTGTCACCACGGCGACCCCTGGCCACGCACACCAGCCCTGAGCCCCCACCCCTCAGCTTCCAGGCCCGCATCCCCATCACCCTGCTCCTGCCACCGCCTGACGTGCCCCTGGCTCCTCTCACACCCGGCAGTCAGGCCACGCCTCTCCCGTGAAGCCCTCCGGGCCACTCCGCGCACTCTCCCTCCGCACTTCAGCCAGGTCGCCGGCCCCTCAGTGGACAGAGCCCTCCTTGCCCCTGGACGGCTCCCCAGCGAGCGGGCCACCCTCCAGCAGCGCGCACGGCCACTGCGGGGTACGCCGGGTCCTTGCAGCTTTCTGTGTTTATTTCTGGCTGTCCAGAAGCACAGGGAGCGAGTGACCCTTCTCAGGACCCACGATTGGTCTCATAGGCAGAAACCCCTAGTGGCACCCTGGGGCACCTCAGCTCCCGACCCTGACGCAGCAGCTGAGCGGCCTCGAGGCTTGGCAGGGAACTGCAGAGACTCTGGCAGGGGCCGCCCCGGAGGGAGGCCGGTGCTTGGGGACCCAGGCCCAGCCTCGGCCACGGCGCCCTGGCCCGCGGAGACCCCCACAGGCAGCCTGGGCCCGGCCGGCACGGCGGCGCTTCCCAGACAGGAGTCACGGCCCGGGCCGCAGGCCCACGCACCTGAACACGTCGTTCCAGTACTCCTTCACGTAGGACACCTGGTGGAAGGGGATGTCCAAGATCCGGCACACCCGGTACGCGTCCTCGCAGTCCCTGTCGGCGGCGCACACGCCGTGCTCGTCCAGAGCGTCCCAGTTCTTCATGAACACCCCGGTCACCTGGTAGCCTGGGAGGAGGCAGGGCTTCAGCCGCAGCATCTGCGCTCCGGGCGGGCGCCGGCGCCGGGCCCAGCATGACCGCAGCCTTCAGGGCCGGCTCACGCCACCTTCAGGCCAGGCACCCTTTCCCACTGCTGAAGCTGCTGCCCCCTGCACTCCGGCAGCCTGCGAAGGCCTCCAGGGGCCCGAGACCGCCTGGGTCCCCCGATGAGCACGGGGGCATCCATTATCTTCGTGCCCTGCCGTCAGTGCCTCCGCGAAGCTGCTGGATTCGCTCAGGCTTCGGCCGAACGAATGAGAGAAGAGCAGAAGCTCCACGGGAATTTCAGAGCAAATAGCAGCCCCGTTTCAGCCACTAGAAAAGTAAGTCACTTCGCGCTCCCCTCACCATCCAAACCGCCGCGCCGTCAGGCACCCACCGTGCGGCCACTGCCACTGTGCAGGGCCGCTGCCACCTCTGCATCCTCTCCCTTTGCGGCTGGGCCAGCCCTGGACCTGATACCGGAAAGACCCACCGCTGCCTTTCCCCAGCTGAGCGAGCCACTCGGCCGCCCACCTGTCTGAGGTTTAATCTCATCCTCCAGGGGCGAGAAGCTGATGAGGGTTTTGCCAAAAACACAACACACGTGTGTGGGAGCCCCCTGCCAGCAGGTCATCAGGCTCATCCTCTGCGTCCCAAAGCACCTGCTTCTGCTTCTCCCGCAATGCAGGATTGCCGGGGCCTGGTCCTAAAGGTGGGGGCTCCCCAGCCCCCACACTCACTAGCACAGAGCTCCTCCAAGGGCAGGGGCTGGGTCACACTCGGCCCAGGGCCTCGGCCCAGCAACGCCCGGCCCAGGAGCTACGGGTGCCAGGACACCGCAGCGGCTGGGGCTGCAGTCCCGGTCTCCTGGGCCTGTCTGCCTGGCCATTCCGCCGGGCCCTCCCAGGCACCCGCTGGGACCTTGGCACCCGCTCTTCCGTCCCCTTCCAGGAGCACACACAGGACGGGCAGCTCCGCGGGCCCGGCAGCCTGCAATGATCTGCCTTTCCTCTGTGGGCCTGTTTCCTCCACGGAGGGAAACCAGGGAGGAACAACAGGGAGCTGCCCATCCGAGCTCCGCGGAGGGCGCGTCACCTTCCCGGGGCAGTAAGGTGACCTCCCGCTGCCAGGCGCCCCGCCCACACACCGGGCACCGCCCGCACCACGGACCCAGCGGGCGTCCTTGTCACGCTCCCCCAGCCCCCGCCGAGCCGCCCACCGCGCCCCGGGCCGCCCTGCGTCAGGTGCCCAGCCCGGGGCGGGTCCGCGCCAGGCGCCGCGCACGGACAGGCCGCGGGGGCAGCGGGGCCCGGGGTGCGGCCGCCTCACCTCTCCGCTTCAGCAGCAGCGCGGCCACGGCGCTGTCCACCCCGCCGGACAGGGCGCACACAACGTGCCGCGCCGCCAGCATCCGCGCGTCCCCGCAGACCCCGCCGCCGCCGCCACTTCCGCGCCGCGCCGGAAGTCCCGCCCCGCGGCGCCCCCGACGCGGTCCGTCGGCAGCGGTTGCTCGGCGCACGCGTTCCGCCTCAGTGGGGTGGTGTTCTCCCGCCCTCCCCTCCCCCCCCCACCCCCCCAGGTCCGCGCTGCAGGCGGGCGCCGGGAGTCGCTCTGCGAGGCTAGGCGGCCTCACGTGGAGAGGAGCCCAGCTGCGGGGCAGGGGGCATGGGGTCAGTGAGCCCGCTGGGAACCCACTCCCACCGAATGTCCAGCCCAGGGCGGCGCGGGCATCGTGGAGGGGCAGAGCCCGTTGAAGTAGTTTGGCCTCGGTGTCAGGCCCTCTCCTGCGAAGGGGCTGGCCCAGCGTCGCCAAGGACCCCCAAGTTCCCTGCTCCCACCGGGGCTGAGCAGAGTGATGAGGGCACAGGGCCCCGCTGATCCGAGGGCAGACAGGTGTCCAGCACCCCCACCCCTTAGACACTCCCTGGGGTCAGCCTCCAGCTGCTCTCCACCCGGGCAGGGGACCCCCACCTCCCTCCCTGGGAACGTGCAGTGGGAGTCTGCAGCACGGCTGGCAGGTCTTCCTCTGTCCTGGAGGCCGCAGAACTAAGGCTGAAGTTTAACCGTGCAGCCAGGCAGGCACCTGCTGCAGGCCCGCGCCCCCTTTTGTCTTCTGAGGGCCCAGCCTCAGAACAGTGGGCGGTGCTCAATTCTGAGCCCAACTTCAGATAATGTAAACCCTGCATATTGACTAGTGTAAAAATAACTTGAAAGTCACAGTCTTGGGAATCGCTATGCTTTTGACACATCTTACAATTTAATTTAAATCGAGAATGTTTAACCTCACACAGTCACTTGCCATTTCACCTATAAATGATGCAAAACAAAGACACACGTCACCTGCAGAGAAGTCACCTGCTGAGGGTGTGGGCGGCCGCGGCCCCAGCCCCGGCCCGGCCGCGCTCCTGCAGGGCGACGTGGCACGGGTTCTCTCTCCCTTTCTCCAGTGCAATTTCCTAGACTTTACCCCTAGAGGCTGAAAACCACTACAGAGCTATTTTTAACAAAGACTGAGCGCAGCAGGCTCAGAACCTGAGGAGCGGCGAGTCCACGTTTTCTTTGTCGGCCTTGGGGCTCAGCTGGATGAGGGGGGACGTCAAGTCTATGAGCTGCAAGAGAGACACGTGGGTGAGGATGCCGCCCTCCCGGCACGCGCCCGGACCCCATCCACTGGACACCAGCTGCCCGTGCCGCTTGCCGCTGGCCCTTGGGGCACGCGGTGGCCCAGGGGGGCCCCCACGGTCACGTTGAGGGAGCTGGCAGCAGGACGTCACACAAAGGACTCAGGCCAGGGACCCTCCTCCAGGAGCCCCCGGGCCTGACGTGAGACCTGGTGGGCGCCAAGCTCACCCAGAAGGGGAGACGCGCCAGCCCCAGGAACCTCAGGGGCCTCGAGCAGGTCACCGTGCCGCCCCCAGGAGGAAGCCAGACCCAGGCCGCTGCCGCGGGCGCACCTGCACCGCCTCGTGGACGGGCTTGGGCGCGGCGCCCCTGTTCAGGTCCGGGGTGTTGACCAGGAGGTCGATCAGAGGTCGGCTCTCCTGGCCCAGAGCCACCTTTGCTTCGGGGGTATTGCCAAAGTCGATGAGGGGGAGGTCGACGAGGGGCGTGCTCTCCACTGTGGGGGTGATCGTAAGTTCGTCTAGCTTGAGATCCACAAGAACGGCCTAGACAGACACAAGCTTTCAGTAAGCCATCTTGGGGAGACCCCAGCTCTCTGCTCAGGTCCCAGGGCCGACCTCCTGGAAACCCAAGGACGCAGGGCTGGGCGGCCTGCAGAGGCAGCTCTGCACTTGGCCCCCTCTGCCCCCTCCCGACGCAGCCAAGCAGGGGTGCACGCCGGCCCTCCACTACACCGGCCTCCGCTCCGTCTCTGACCCAGCCCACCAGGGTCAAGGGCAGGGGCGCTGCGGCTCTCCTCCCCCGGAGGCCAGAGGAGGGCACTCCACAGCACGCTGTCCCGAGTCACCCTTGGCCTCCAGGATAACACGAGAGACGACGTCGCCCCTTTTACCTCTCGCGGGGATGTGTCTGAAGGTGGCCGCGTTTCACCCAGGGCTACTTGTGTGGGGACGCTGGGTGAAAAGGGAGAGTCATTCTTCTCTGGAGAAAAGTTAAGTGCCTGCGGCACAGTGGACGGAGGAGAAAAGCTGCCTTCGGGCGACGAGTCGGGGCATCCAGGAGCGGCCTGGCCTCCACCCTCCCCTGAGGGTGCAGCTCTGTGGGCGGGGAGAGGACACTTCTGCAGAATGCTGCTGGCCTGGCCCAGCCTCTGCTGCATCCAGGCCGGTGGCCGTGTCCAGCCCGAGGGAGCCGCCACCCTTCCCCTCAGTCCCGCTCAACAGGGCTGGCAGGCCTCTCTCTCTACCAGCCTGGCACGCGTGAGCCCACTGACCCCCTCCCTGAGTTTCGTCGCAGGAGGAGGGAGTGGGCAGCACGGGCAGGGACTGGCCGCAGACCAGGAGCCCCTCCAGCACAAGGGCCTCTCGTGCCTGCGGGGCCGGTGACACGCGCCAGCTTCTCTTACCTCACGGAGGACCTCTTCCGGGCTTCAGAAGAGAGCCGCCGAGCCGACACCCGCAGCGGGGAGGCCAGGGCCCGGGGCATGGTTCGGGGGGCGGCCAGCGGAAGGCTGGAGAGGCGGCGCCCGGCAGGCGTGGGCAGGGCTGACAGGCGCCTGGTGCTGGCCGGGGTCCGGGCGCCGCGCGGGCAGCTCTGCGGGGCCGGCGTGGAGGCGCACCTGGCGGGGGTGCTGTGCAGGGCCAGCCTGCGGGCAAGCAGGAGCTCAGCAGGGCCCGGCACGGGTGGCCTCGCCGGCCGGGACAGCCCCACACCCAGGTGACTGAGCAGGGCCGGCGCAGCCAGGCCAGGCTGCGGGTCCCGCATGGGCCTGTGTGGGGACTCGGCCTGGCTCCGGCCGGCGCACAGCACCCAGCCCTGCATGGAGTGCACGGCTCTTGAGCCAAAGCCGGAGCCGCGCAGAGCGGAGGCTGGCCTGGGGCAGGCCAGGGTGAGAGCCGGGAAGCGCCGTGCCCATCGCACCCCCAGCAGGTCCGAAGCAGCCCTGCTGGGTGCCGGCACCGGCTCGGCCCTGGCGACATGTGTCTCCCCGCAGGGCAGTCAGCGTGCCCAGTGCTGGCGGGCCTAGTGGCCAGAAGCCGGCGGGTGGCCGCAGCAGCCCTCTGGCCCAGCAGGCACAACAGGAGGGCAGGAGACGCCACGCGGCTGTGGCTCCCTCACGGCCCAGCCCCAGCCTGTGCGTGTGCCCACTGCCGGGTCTGCCGTGCCGGGCGTGGGGCCTGCCTGCTGGACAGACGTGAGACGCGTCGGGCCGGGCTGAACGAGTGGGCCGACAGTGACCTGCGGATACCAGACCCGCCGCCAGGGGCCGGCCCTGGGGGTGGGGACCCGGCACGTCCGCCTCAGGCCCAGGCCCAGCCACCACGTCCAGGGCCGACAAGGGTGTCGCTGGGTGCGAGCCGTGGCTGGCGTGCCGGTGTGCGGGGTGGGGCGGGGGGCTCCGTGGGAGCGCGGCGGGCGCCCGGCTGACGTGCCACGCCAGCTGGCAGAGCAGCAGCCCTGACTCACCTCCCCACCGGCGTGCAGGGCTGCGGCCTCGGCGCCCGAGGGGGTTGTGGTGTCGCCACGGCGGGGGGCTCACCTGAGAGAGGGAAGCAGAGTCAAGCCCAGACCAAACGAGAAACCCACTTCTGGGGTGCATCAGCCCAGGCAGCTCTCTCTCAGGGAGCAGCGAGTGTGACACGGAGGACGGGGCCAGCGGGCACGGTGACTGCCCCGTCCGCACCGGTCACGTCCCACCTGCCCACTCCTGTGCCTGGAGCGATCCGACTTCCCGCCCCTTGCAGTCCAGACCGCAGCCAGCGTCCCCTCCTGCGGGAGTCCCAGGCAGCGCATGGCTGCCGTGACCCACTGCGCTCACCGGAGAGGCTGCCTGGAGGCAGCTCCCGCCGGCTAGCGGAGGCAGGCCCAGGAGGCGGGCTGGGCCCGGTCACTGCTGAGGGTGCTGCGCCCGGACACCACAGAACGGCTCCTCCCGCACCGGTGAGCCGGCAGTGGAGACAGTGGAATCGGCAGCCGCTGTCTCCTCGGAGGCGGCCAGAGGCCCCTCCTGCTACCGCGCCGGGCACCAGGGAGTCGGCCGGCCGAGCGCGCGGGGGGAGGGGCGCCCCGGCGAGCGCGGGTCTTGCTGAGGGGGCGGCGCGGGGACGTCAGCCAGCAGAGCACACTGGCCAGCCAGGCCCACGTGAGCAGCAGGCCGCCCAGCGCAGAGAAGCCTCGATGGGCCACGCGCCGGCACTGGACCGCCGGCCAGCTGAGCGTGGCGCCTCGGGGAAGACGGGCGAACTCGGGCCTCCAGAAACGGAGACTGGCAGCGGCCAGCGGGAACCCCGAGCTTGAGGCGGCGGCAGGTGCCACCGGCAGGGGCCGGCCGCAGAGCGCCCCCAGGTGGGAAGGGGCAGCGCGCACGCAGGCCTCAGAGCCGCCGCACGACGCGCTAGCGCAAGGACGGCGGCCAGGAGCGCAGGCTGAGGCCAGATGGACGCCGCAGGATGGCGACGTGAGCAGACGGGCAGGCCTGCGCCGGCGCTGGGGGCTGGAGGGCACCCAGCGGCCCGCGGGGCACGGCGTGACGGAGTGGCCACACGGAGCCCGGGACGGAGGGGAGCCGGGGACGCCGGAGACACACAGCCGGGTCTCTCCGGGTTTGCTCAACGCAGAGACCGAAGAGCCCAAAGCAGGCCGAGAAGGGGAACAGCAGGGAGGCCCGGGAGCGGCCGCAGCGGGAGCCGCCGTGCCGGGGGTGGGCGCAGGCGGGCGGGCGGGCACGTCCCGAGAGCTTCAGGACACGGAAAGCAGAGGAGCCCCCAGCACCAGAAGGAGCGTGTTTTTAGCAGAGTTTAAACAATTCAGGCAACACTCGAAAAACGCATTAACTACCGTTCTCTCACTTACCGGTAGAACACCTGGGGATTTTAAACGGGTTGACAGGTGTAGGCTCCCCCTTCGTCTCGGAGTGCAGAGAGGAGCCTCGCCTTCTCACACTGCCTGTCTCGCTCAGCCGAGAAGACTGGGTCACACCGGGGCGAGCGTGGGGCCCCGCGCCCCCCTGCGCTGGAGTCCGGGGCTGGGTGGGAGCAGCCATGGAGGGCGCCGGCCCGGCAGCCCTGGGCCCCCGGCTCTGCTGGCTGGGCCCCCCCGCAGGGCCCGCGGGCACGGACAGTGGCACCGGGGCGGGCGTGCTCCTGCCAGGCCGACCGGGGTCACAAGGGGGTGGGGGGCCGCCCGCGGGCAGCCCTGGCGGGTCACCGGGCGTGGCTGGAAGAGGACACAGGCGATGAGCGTCCCACGCGACAGGGGCTCCGGGCGGTGAGCCCCCACAGGCAGGTCGCCGCACAATGCCAAGACAGAGGCAGACGTCCAGGCGAGTCTGTGTCCCCACCCGTCCCAGCAGCGGTCTGCCCCGGCAGGCCAGGGGTCAGCGCGGAGGGTCCAGGGAGAGGCAGCCACGATCCTTCCCAGCAGGGGGCCCTCCGCTGGGCACAGCAAAACGGGTGAACGCGCAGCCCATGCTGTCCGGGGCACCGTGGCCCCCACACCCACTGCCCGCCCGCCCGCCACCCAGCCCCGCTGCACAGGGAGAAGCGAGAGCCACAGCGCCGAGCAGCTGCCCCCTGCCCGCTGCCCCCTGCCCGCTGCCCACTGCCCGCTGCCCGCTGCCCGCCTGCCCAGCAGCAGGAGCGCAGATCGTGACGGAGGTGCCGGTGCCCCGGGGCCGGCAGCTGGGGACCTCGGACCCTCGGGCGGCCAGGGCTGCGGGTCTGATGTCTGAGAATGAGCCAGGGGGCCCACGCGGTCCAGCGCACAGACGCCGCCCGCAGAGCACGGGCCCAGGCCAGCCCACGCCCACGCCCACGCCCACCCCGGCTGCCGGTCCCGAGCGTCCACCGGGCCTTCTTCTCTCGACCGCCAGGTGGCAGCCTTGCCCGGGACACAGACGCAGCCTGAAGGCACTCAGGATGGTCCTGGTCGGAGCCACGGCCGCAGCCCAAGCCCAGTGGGCCTCCGCTCCCAGGCCGCCCACACCGCCCTCACCAAAGCACCTCCCCGGCAGGCTGCCCCGTGTGTCTCCCCGCACCGCGTCCGGCCCAGGCCGCAGCACAGCCCTCCGGACCCGGAGCAGGACGCGCAGCCTTCCCGCCTGGCCGGGGGGCCTGGCCAGGGGTGCAGCAGGACGGCCTTACCTGGGCCTGGTGGTGGAGCGGCGCCCACAGCCGTGCGGGGAGTGGCGCCCAGGGACAAGGGCCTCCTGGCCAGGCCGCCCGCACCACTGGGCGCTCTGAGCAGCGTCCTTCTCGGCCCCAGCTGAAACACAGCGGATGCGCCTCACTCTCTGGGTGCCGACCACCGCCCGGGCAGAGCTCTGACGACTAAGTACCGGCTTGGATGCGAGGAGAGCCCGAGCCCGCAGGAGCAGCCAGGAACGGCAGCCGAGAGGCGGTCTGGGAGCGCTGCCCGCAGCCCCAGCAATCGGGCCGGGGGTGCATGGTGCTGTGGCGGGCCCAGGAGCGCTTTCAGCACAGGTCTGCTCACGCCTCTCCTGGGACCCCTGCTCCGCACTCATGCCCTGGCCCCTCACGCCCCGGCCCCAAGGCGCCTGGAGGAGCGGGCGCCTGGATGTGGGCGGGCTGAGCGGGGAGAGGGAGCCGCGACTCCCCAGGCGCCAGCTGCCTGCAGGGAAGCCTGCTGGGCGCAGAGTCCTCAGCAGGCGTGGTCCCAAGCGGAGGCCACACGCTGGGCCTGTGTGCCATGGCAGTGCCGGTGCCAAGCCAGGCCTGTGTGCCGTGCCGTGCCGTGCCATGACGGCGCCACGCCTCCCCGGCCCCGCTCCCCCGGCCTCAACCTTCATGCAAACAGGCACCAGACATACGAGCTGCCCCCGCGGCCCCATGCCGAAGGCCCACCTTATGCGGGACGGGGAGCGAGCGCTTGCTGGGTGCCCCATGGCTGTCCACGGCAGGCCGGCCAGTGACCGCCCTGGCGACGCTGGGCCCGTCCCTGTGGGGGTCCTTCTCGTCTGGGAGCTTCGCCTGTGACGGGCTGGCTGGCGCGTCTCCTGTGGGCTGGCGGTTTCATTCGCGGTGTGAGGACCGTGTGGGCCGCGACGGGACAGGCTGAGGCTCTGTGCCGCTGAGCGCCGGCCCCACCGCGCCAGCGGCCCGCCCGCACCGGCCCGTCGAGGGGGCTGGTCCCCACAGATCACCAGGCAGCAAGCCCAGGGATGCCCAGGCCCGACCACCACGGCGTGCGGGGCACAGGCCCTGCGCTGCCCTGCCCCAGGTGGGTGACCAGTGCCGCCCGGGGCTTCTGGGAGGAGTTTCCTGTTACGCAGTGAGCTCCCAGGGGCACAGCATCGGGGGTGTCTACACAGAGGCTCGCCACACAGCAGCGGGGCCTGGTGGGGGCCTACCTTCCCTGCCGCCAGACCCGGGGGGCCCCTCCTGGCTCCAGATGTGCGCGGCGGTGGCAGCTTGCTGGCGGCCCTCTTCTGGGCCCCCGCCTGGTCGGGAGGTGGGGCAGGCCTCGGGCCCGGGAGCAGAGGGTGGCAAGGGTGTGGGGGCACCTGCGTGGGGCGCTGGGCCCCTGTGGGCGGAGGGCCGTGCAGCGGGGGCTCTGCAAGGCAGTAAGTCTCCCGTTTAAGTGTCTGGGGGCTCTTCTTCGCCCAGTTTTCTCTCTCAAAGAGTCTGATTTTGGCCTGAGACTCCTGGATGAACCGCTCCACGCCCTGGCTCTGCGGGGCCTCGGGCCTGGCGGCCGGGGCCCTGCTGCTGCTTTCGATCTGCAAGGCCAGCAAGTGCGCCTCCTTGTACACCTCCACGAACTTCTCCCCGGTCAGGGGGCTCCAGGCGCAGTGGCCCTCCGAGGCCAGCGGGAGCGGCTCTTTGGGGACTGGACGGTTCAGCTCCAAACTGGCAGCGACGCATCTCTCTTTATGCCCGACCGGCCCAAAAAAGACCTCGTCGTCCTCGTTGGCGCTGCGGTAAAGGAAAGGGGTTATCACGACTCAGGCACCTGCATGCGGCCGCCATCGAGTGTGAGGAGGGAAGAGCCGCTCCTTACCTCGAAGAAGACAGCGAGAGGTCGAAGTCAAATTTTTCATCGGCCAAAAGAAGAACGTCTGGGGGAAGAGAAGGCCGCCGTTATCTCCGGGTTGGGACCGCGGAGCGAGAGAAGTGCCACGGGCCTCTGCAGCGCCCAAGCCCTGCGCTGCCTCTCCCCGGGGTGACCTCAGCACGAGCCAGCACATCTCCGGGCCCTCTGTTTTCCCGACGTCCTCCACAAACAGCCTCAGCCGCTGGTCAGCTGCCCCAGAGTGGGCCCTTCGTCTGAGACAGGCCGATGCCCCAGCCCCTCTGCCTGCTCACAGGCACATCCTTTCTACAGCGCAGCCACCTCAGCGTCCAGGCCTGAGGTTCCCGCTCAGGGTCTGCGCCGCGCCCGCCAGAACCGCCAGGGCCCGGGCACACCAACTGCTGCCGGCAGCTCCTGCCGGGGTCCGGCATGCCCCCAGCTAGGCCCCGCATCCTCCATCGCCGCAGCTCCCTGCTCCAACAGACACAGTAGCAGGTGGGCACCCTGGGCACGGCCACTGCTCCCTCCGCTGGCTCGTGGCCCCCCTAGCCCCAGAAGCGCCCGGCCCCCCAGACCAAGCTTCTCCAAGACAGCAAGCATCCTGCTGTCCCAAACCCCCACGGCCAGCCAAGGGCCCGGACACAGCGAGTGTCCGTGGGGCGCTGAGCGGGCGTCTGCTGCTGCGGCTGGCGCAGCCCTGCCTCGAGTCCCGCCCTCCCGACCAACACAGGCCCATGGCCTGCTGCTGCCGAAGACCCGCCAGGCGCTGCCGAACAGGCCTCCCCGCAGCGCAGCAAGAAGGCAGAGCCTGACGAGCGGCCCGACGGGGGATGCATGAGGCAGAGGCCGGGACGTCCTGCGGCAGCAGCCGCTCTGCCAGCAGCGCTGACGCCAGCAGTCCTCGGCCGAGGGGGGGATACAGCGACGTCCGGCCGCACCTCCAGCCTTCCTGGGGCTGATTCCCAGTACAGCAAAGGACCTGAAATCCTGCAGAACCAGGATCCGCGGCGGGGAGGAGGCCTGCTACCAGGGCATGGAGGCTGGGCGCAGACAGAGGGCAGACGTCCACCAGGCTGGACGTCGTGAAAGGAAACAGTGATGGGGCCTCCCTGGTGGCGCAAGGGGTGAGCGCCGCACTGTGGGGCTTCCGCAGACTCTGCAACGCGAGTTCGATCCCCGGCCAGGGAGGGACCTACAGGGCACGGCAGACCTCTCCTGCCTCCCGCTGCTCCCCTCAGCAGTGTGCTTCGGTCCATCTGCCTGTTCTGCTCCCCACTCTGTCTCTGGGGAATTTCTCTCACACCCACACCTCTGGCCTGCACCCCAGCTCTTGTGTGCATAAATAAATCTTTAAAAAAAGAGAAAAGGAAACGACAGTCCACCCATCGCGTGTCTACTCCTCACGGCCGGGTGCCCACACGCGGGTCCCTGCGGCTCAGCTCGTGCAGGGCCTCCCTGAGCACTGTGGAATTGCCGCTCCCGGAGCCACACGGGCGCCGGCTTGGTGGGGCAACTGGGTGGGCTGCGGGAAGCCGAGTGTGAGTTCTTGCACGGAGACAAATTCGGCCTCCCTGGAGCACAGAGCATGGAAGACACCTCACCCTGGGGTCCCACTTGTCCCCAGTGGGCTGTCAGAGACCAGAAAGTCCGAGAAGCTGCGGGCGGCCCCAGGGTCCAGCACCCGCACCGGAGCGCAGCCCCGAGCGGCCCCCGCACGCTGACAGGGTCTGTGCCACAGCAGGTGGACAGCAGAACGCCAGTGACGAGAGCGCAGCCACCGCCTGCGGCAGGCGGCAACAGCCAGGGACGGGGCTGCCCTCTGTCTGAGCTGGCAGCTAGGCCCAAAGAGCAAGGCGCGGCTGGGTTCTCACGCAGAGGAGACAGCTGGTGCTGGCAGGGTGCGACTCAAGCACACAGCGGAACCCCGAGACGGGACCAGGCGGCTGCCAGAGCCAAGTGGGCGGCTCCGGGACTGAGATGAGCGACACTGGAATTCGCGGGTCTGGAGCCAGCAGGAAGCCCAGCTGTAGGTTATTTCTCCAACCTCTGGCTGTCTAGTGTGGAAAGGGAACCCTGGGCCAGTTGGCAGGAGGAGGTGTCTGCAACCGCGTGACCTCGGGCTCCCGGCCATTGGGTGCCTGGGTGCGCTGGCTGTGGGAACCCCACATGAAAGGCAGCCTGGACACAGGCCAGCAGGGAGGTGGGGACCCTGCCACAAAATACCAAGTGCGTTCCAGGAACAGGCCAGAGAGGCCGCAGGAGACGGAAACGCAGGTGCGGCCGGGTCCCGGGGGCTGGCGGGCCCAGCCCGGAGCTCTTACTTCACCCCAAGTGCGGCAGGAGGCTACTGGAGGGGCTTAAGAGGCCACGCTGGCTCGGCGCGGGGCGTCCACAGGAAGCAGTGACAGCGCACACATAGCCCAGGTGCAGAGCAGGCGCGCAGGTGAGGTGGGCAAGCGCCTGAAGCAAGGTGGGGGCGTTTGGATGGAGCTGGAGATAGGCTGGACCCAAAACACATTCTGAAGGGGGAGATGACAGCAACTACAGGTGAACAAGTCAGAGATCTGCATGGCCAACAGAGTGAGTGGGGAGACTCACTTCCACAAGAAAAACGGGCTAAAAATGGGGGTGGGGGCATCCGGGGTTTAAGATGCGGGATGTTCACAGGAAGATACCACACAGGCCGGGTCCAGAGCCAGACGAGGTGTGCCCAAGACCAACTTGGGCACCCCAGAAATCAGACGGGGCTGAAGCCACCCACGAGGGTCTGAGAGCCCGGCGGAGAAGGTGAGAAGGTGGGGACCCCAGCCAGGGCGGAGGCCAGCTTCAGAGAGAGGGTGGGAGAGGAAGAGGAGCTGCCCAGAGACAGAGACCCCCAGGCCAGAGAGCAAGGAGGATAACAGTGTCTCGAAAGCCCAGAGAAGCTTCTGGAAGGAGAGGCTGGTAAAGGACAGATTTGGCAAGTGGGATGCTGTGGTGCCAGGCTCTTTGTCAAGCAAATAGGATGCCGGGAAGGGAGGGAGACGAGGAGGTGCCAGCCTGGAGAAGCGTGGGGACGCGGGGCACGGGGGAGGTTGGGATAGTTAAGGGTGGTCAGGGGGGAAGAGAGGGGTGCAGGACTAAGTGCAAATCCCCGGGGGGCTGAAGGCGCTGGGGACCAGGGGCTGCCCTCAGCCACGGGCGGGGAGGGGACGGGCCTGAGCTCCAGGTGCAGACAGGTGGGTCCTGGCACCTGGAGCAGGAGCCGCGGGGAAGGGGGCGGAGACGCTACGCGCAGGCTGCTCGCCCCGCGCCCGGCAGCAGTCACTAGAGAAGACCCCGAGTTCAGCCCCCGAGCCGGGCCTTTGGGCACTGGACACGCGGCGGCCCACAAAGCCGGAGTGGGCGCCGGGGGAGCTGCCCAGAGCACGCGCCCGCGCCCCACGCACCGTCCTCGGCGGGCCCGTCCATGCTGCGCCCGGCCCGGCGGCTCACAGGGTCGCTCAGGCTCCGGTCGGGGAGAGCTGCGGCAGGCAGAAGTCGGTCTGTCCGGAGGCGACAGGTCCGCGGATTTAAACTCGGCGCGTGTTGTCGATTGGCCGATTTGAAAAGAGCTCGCGAGATCGGCGCCGGTGCATCCTGGGGGTTGTAGTCCCGGGCGCGCGGGTGGCGCCGGCTGTCGATTGGCAGATTTCAAAAGGTCTCGCGAGAGCGGTCCCGATGCATACTGGGAGTTGTAGTTCGAGGGGGTGCGGCGATAGGCTGGCGGTTTTGCGCGTGCGCATTGCCGCCGGGCGGGGCGCGATAGTGGGGCATTAGTAGTGTCTCACCCCTCCCTAGAGGGTCGGCATGTCCTGGTCACTCGCTCGGAGAGGGTGGGTGGGAGGCCACACTAGGTGCGTCTGCCTGCTGTGTACGGGGGTAGAGCCTGTAGGCTACTGGACACTGGCCCTGCGCCGCAGCCCGCCTGTGGTCCAGGGTGCGGGCACCTTCCCGATGCAAGTGATAGCTGTGTGACAGTGGACACCAAGCCCAACGCCACCGCCCTGCTGGTGCAGCTTGGCCCGGGGAGGAGTGCCAGGGCGGGCTGCCATGCTGGGCCAGCCCGTGGTGCAGCTTCCTCCTGGGGGCACAGCCCAAGGGGAATGTCACCTCTGGACCAGCGGGGGACTCCCAGGGAAAGGACTGAGCATGCTGGAGGCTTGCTGCAGGAGCATGCCCTGGGGAGACAGCTCAGGGTGTGCTGGCTTGTCCCCAGGGCAAAGGGGTACAGGCAGATTGGAGGGGTGAGCCCAGGGCAGAGTCCAATGGCCGGTGGTGGAGGACGCCTGGGGCCGTGCACGCAGTGGAGCTAACAGAGCTCACGGAGGACTTTGCTAACCCTCAGAGGCCTGAGGCTGACCTTGGCGGTGAACCAGGGAACTACACCGCCCGTGGACGGCAGGGGGCACTGGGCATAGCAGGGACTCCACCCGGGACAGTGTTGCCCAGTGCTGCTGTCCTTACTCGGGACCCATGGGCTGAGGGGCCTTAGAGAAGAGGAGCCTTCAGGCCTGGGATCTCTGGGGTGATGCCGACCCCACCCCAGAGATGATTTGGGGGCAGGTCATGCAGGGAGCTGTTTGGGGGGGCCTCATCCTGGGCTACCGCCTCCTCCGGGCTCCCACCCCCCTTGCCAGTCACCCCACGCTGCCCTGGTCACTCCACGGCTGCCCCGCTGGCTAGCCCCCAGGAAGCTGCGAGCTCCCAGAGGGCAGCACGGGGACCCACTGCTGTCCCAGCCTCACTCAGCCTGTCACCAGGCCGGAGCAGGGGCTGAGAGGTGAGGGCGGGGTGAATGATGGGGGCACGTGCTGGAACCTGGAAGGGCCGGCCTGCCCCCTGCACCCACTCTTCGAAGTGTCTGGGCCTCCCAGACTCCTCTTTCCTATCTAGGGGCTCCCTCTACACTCCGCTGTGCTCCAACGAGCTGGACCCCCTGGCCGTCCCTTTCACCTGAGCCTGTGACGCCGGCTCCCCGCTGAGCCACCACCCTGGGCTCAGGGTCCTGCGTAACTGACGGGGAAGCCCCAATGTCCACGCGCAGGCACACATGCCGCTGCGGGCCGGGCAAGTCCAGGGCCGCAGGTCACAGAAGACCGGGCCCTAGAACGACACACTGCTGGATTCAGGGGCGTCCGGCGTGGCTTCGGGCCTGGATGGAAGGGGAGGCAGGATGGAGGACCTGGGGGGACTTCTCCCAGCCACCTCTCTGGGGCGCTGCTCGTCCTCAGGCAGGCTGGCCTGAGGGTCCTAGGTCCCCAGCCCAGAGGGGTCTATGGGGTTCCCCAAGTCCTGAGCTCCTCCCGGTGGTGTTGCTCCAGTCTGAACGTCTCTCCCGCCCTCTCCTTCCTGCCGCCTGCTCTCGGCGGCCACTTCCCGTCCCCTGCAGAGCCCTTGCCCCCCACAGCGTCCAGCTTTGTGCTGGCACCTCCGTCCCTGGGCTCACTCACCAGCCCCTGCCAGCAGGTGCCCAGTGCAGGCCCCGTGCTGGCTGAGGCCAAGGGACTGGGGGCCGCAGCTGGGAGGGCAGTGCCAGGTCCAGGACGACAGGCACAGAGGAGGCCACCCCAGAGGGCATCCAGAGGAGGAGCCAGGGAACCAGGCGAGGGAGGGCTGGTGGCCAGAACAGGCCTTTGGGGGACACAGGGGAGGACGGCCCCCTCGGGATGGACCCTGGCTCCTGGTCAGAGATGGCACCTGTCTCAAAATCCTCTTGCAACTACCCATTTCTGGACTCCCTGCCCCAAGCCCATGCCCGGCCCAAGGCGAAGTCTGCCTCTGCAGGGCCCAGCCCAGCCGGGCGCACAGGAGCCACCCGTCCGGTCTGTCTGAGCCGGGTGGCCCCGTCCCAAGGGACCTGTTCGTCCCTCTGCTCCTGCGCAGTGGCCTCGGGCAGCTGGGGCGGGGCCCCGTCCAGGGTTTGCGGCGGCTCGTGGGGGCGGGAGGCAGGACGCGGAGGCGGCCTCCATACAAGTGGCTCAGATCATGTTCAAGAGACACCGTCACGGACTGTTCTGCCACGAGCCCTGAGGTCCCCATGGGCGCCCCTGCTCAAGCACATCCCTGCTGTTAAAGCAGTTGACAAGGAGGCCCCGTCCCCAGGGGGCCCACGCTGTGCAGTTCAGAGTGGGGGGCAAGCCCCACCCCCCCCCGGGAAGCTGGCGCTCTTCTGCCTGCAGACTTGGGGGAGGGTATGGCCCCTGCCTGGAAGGACCAGGGCACCTCGCTGACCCCCTCCCCAGCCGTGACCTCCCCAAGTCCCTTCCTCCCAGGGGACCCTCACACCCAAGTGGACAAGAACCCTGATGCTCTCGTCTGGAGACGGACAAAGGGCAAGGCCTCCTGAGGACAAAGGCGGGGCCCCTGCCCGCCAGCCTGCATGCTGTCCCTTTACCAAGGATGGGAAGGAGATTCCGAGCCACGTCTCAAATTCACCCGTGTCGCCTCCTCCTGCAAAGCTGCTGGCTGCAGGGCCTTCTGCGGAAAGCCAGACTAACTTCTAGCGGGCACGCCTAACCCTATGGGGCCCAGGGGTGCGGGCGGTCACTGCCGGAGGTGGACAGCAGCCGCCTTGCGGAGGAGCCTCTCGGTCAGCGGCGAGTTGGGCTTCAAGGCGTCCCGCTCCATCAGCAGGCTCCTGCACAAGCAGAGAAGGTCTGTCGGGGAACCTTCTAGAACGTGGAGGTTCCCCGCTGCCCATCCCCACGGCAGGACACAGGCAGCTGGAGCCGGGGCCGAGGGGGCAGAGAGCAAGAAGACCCCCTTCCTGGGGCTGGGCAGAGGCAACAGTATCGAGGCGGCAGGGCAGGATGGACGAAGGTCATGCTTGGTTTGGACCTCCCCTTGACGGTCACTCTCGGGACACAGCCCCCCGACCCTGCTGGTACCGGAGGCGGAGTGCAATGGTCACTCCACGCGGCCCGCCTGCCCGGCCCGGCCTGCAGGTTGGAGGACCAGAGATGTCCTGGGCGCAGGCAGGGCACATGCAAAGGCCCAGGGGCCTGGGTGAGCGGGATGTGCTTCGGGAGTTGCACCCCAGCACCGCTGGAACGGAGTGGGCTGGGGGCTGCAGGTGGGGTGGGCAGTGCCTTTGGCCAGGCCGAGCATGCCAGCAAGAGACAGGCCCCAGCAGCTTCGGTCCTCATGCCCTGGAAGGCAGGAGCCAGCGCGGGGGGAAGGGCCGGGAGCCCACATGTTGGCCCCGGGGGGCTGCGAGGCGGCTGCGCTGGGCTCGCCCCCGGGTCACGGGGACTCACCGGGCCACGTTCCGGTGGGCGCTGGAGGTGCAGTTGAGGGCAGCGTGGATGAGCAGCTGGTTGAAGACGTCCCTCTGGAACACAGGGCGTCAGCCAGGCTCCCGGGAGCAGCAGGGGGCAGGACGAGCCCCCCACCCAGCACGGCCAGGGCGAGGCCGGCGGCCGGAGCGCACTCACCTGGGCATTGCTGCCCCCGATCTGCACGATGCGGTAGCGGATGGGCAGCAGCAGCTCCACCACGCGGTCGGGGTTGCCCTCCTGGGCCTCCACCAGAGCCTGGCACAGGGGCAGCCCCACGTCTCGGGCCAGGAGGAGCTGACAGTTCTCTTCCGGGGACCTGGTGGCCAGACGGCACCCTCAGCCGCCTCGCTGCCCACAGGGTCCCCTGCCGATCGGGGTGGGGGAGACCCTTCCCCAGCCCCGACCCTGGCACCGCGGCTGGCTGGGCGGCAGGGGGGCGCGGACACGGCGCCGAGACCAGCCTGACAGGGCGGCCGTCCGCTCCTCCCTGGCCACGGCCTTGCCGGCCCCAGCGCTGGCCTCGGGGCGCTCGGCTGTAAAGGAGCAGCTGCGGCAGCTGGGCAGGGCCGGCGGGGTCCCAGAGAGGCTGCCGCGTGCCCGGAGGCTCTGGCGGCTGCCCTGTGTCCTGGGGTGCGCCCACTGGGGGGACACGTCCGGGGCACACGCCTGCAGGGTGCCCCTGCCCAGCGCACCCCCCCACCGCTTCCCCAGCAGCCCCCAGCACCCGGCGCGGCCCCCTGCGTGCTTGCCGGCCTCCCGCCTCCCGCGGCCGAGCACCAGCCAGCCCCTGCGTACTCGCTGGCCTCCCACAGCGTGGTCAGCAGTTCCCGCGTGGTCCCGCCGGCTCCCGCGCCCAGGGAGGCCATCAGGAAGTGCGCGTCGTTGAACAGCAGCACGTGGTCGCGGCTGTGCTTCCGGGTCACGGGCAGCACCTGCTCCCACCGCGCTCCCACGGGCACCCCTAGGACGTGGAGGGCACCGGGCTGGCGGCTCCAGCGTGTCCGGCACCGCCCGGCCCGGCCCCGGCGGGTCAGGTGGAGAGCGGCCAGCGGGAGGGCCTCACGCCCGGGCTGAGGGACGGCGGGGCTGAGCTGGCCGCGAGCCGTGACCACAGCCACCCGCTCCAGACGGCCTCCCACTTGTGCTCTGCTCTTAGCATCCCCCCCGACCCCTGGAAGGTTCTCCCTGTCTCTGGACTCGTGGCCCCTGAACTGCACTCAGCCTGCAGAGGTGCATGTGACCCTGGACTTTGCTAGGGGCCGGGGGAACGAGGGTGCTGTTCCCTGTACCCCCAAGCTCCCACTGCACCTCCCAGCCTCCAGAACTGAGGCTGGGCTGCTCCCCAGACTCCTGGAGACCCGGGGGGTCCGGAGTCCACTTCTGCAGGCAGAGGGTTCAGGGGGCCTTGGGACCCATCACCCAGAGGAGTCCGGTGGGTGCCGGGGGTGGGGGCTGCCCTCACGGGCTCTGCGCAGCCCCGGCTTGAGCCAAGATGCTCGCAACCCTCCTGCAGCCCTCACCCCCTGCCCGGCCTCTCACAGCTGCTGCTTCTGCCCCAGGGGCTCCAGGAGCTGCTCTGTGTGTGACACCCTTTGCCCCTCTCTGCCTAGCATGCCCCTTCTTCCGGGGGTCACAGTTCACTCTGCCAGGAAACTTCCCGAACCCTCCCCAAGAGCTTGTCCTGCGCCCCAGAGCCTCGGGGCGTTCAGCTTGGCTCTGCTGGGCCTGGGGCAGGCTGGGACGCCCCTGCCGCCCACCCTGTGGTTGCCAGACACCTCCGGAGCCCCCAGCGCCGCGGCCACCGCCCAGACTCCCCGCAGAGCGCGGAGCAGCACCACTGAGCAGCCTCCCCCTGAAGTGCCAGGGTGTTAAGAAGCCCAAGCTCCCGAGCTCCAGGCCCGGGGCAGCGCCCAGACCCCAGCACGGGCCAGGGCCACCCGGCATGCGGGCTGGCGGGCAGGCCGTGAGGGGCAGCACCACCCGGGCGGCCGGAGGCCACGCACGAGGCGCAGGGGACTGGGAGAAAGGGCAGCGGGGCCTGGCACACGCGCAGGGCGGCTGAAGGAGCTGCAGAGCCGGCGCTGGAGGGCTCCCAGCCTGCGCCCGCTTGGCCCCGGCCCACCTGCCCCGTGCTGGGCAGAGGCCTGGCTACCTTCCATCTGGAGCCTGTAGAGCATGGAGCAGCTGTCCACCACGTCCAGCATGGCGCCGCTGGCCTGCAGGCTGGGGAGGATCTGCAAGGCGAGGGCGGGTGTGCTGAGCGTCTCTGGGCTACCCGGCAGAGGGCCAGAGGGGCCGGGGCAGAGGTGCAGAGGGGTGGGCAGGCCTGAAGGAAGAGGCCCTGCACTTTGCGCCTGGGTGCGGCCCCTGGCCCGGGCAACCCCGCCGCCAGCGCTCAGACACGCGCTGAGAGTCCTGTCTCCCGTGTCAGTCCAGGAGGGCCGTCTGCACCTCAGCAACTGCCACCTCCACTTCTCCCACAAGCCCCGCGGGTCGGGGCATCCCGGCCGGCCTGCGTCGCTCGGCCCGGCGGGGTCTGCAGACCGGGGGCTGTGCGTGCTTCTCTCTTGGGGGCCGTGCCGCACTCCAGGGGCTGGGGACGGGCCCGAGGAGTGGGGCAGGGGTGGGGCTCCCCGGGCGGGAGGCAGAGCAGAGGGGCTGTGGGGGCCGGCAGCCCTCACGCAGCCAGTGCACTGAGGGCCCGGGCTCGAGAATGGGGAAACAGCAAGTTCCAACGGCAGGAACGATGCTCCCAGGAGCCCCAGACCCTCCCCAAAGAGGAACCGCCGGGGAGCGGGGGCCGAGGTGTGGGCGATGACCGGCTGAGACCAGGGGGCGCCCTCCAAAGGCCTCCCGGACAGGGGGACACGACGGCCCGGGGAGCCAGGCCTGGACACTCACGTGGGTGTCGTAAATGGTCAGCGCGGCCTCGTACTCGCCCTGAGGACCAAGCAGCCGTGAGTGACGTGCAGGGGAGGGGTGGCCGAGACGGGGCGGTCAGCGGCCAGCCCAAGGGGCGGCGGCCCCGGCAGGTCACGGTCCGGGCAGCAGCCAGCTCACCTTCTCAATGAGGTACAAGGCCCAGTGCCAGTAGTTATGGCAGGCCAGCATGTCGCGGTCCTGGGCGAGACCGAGAGACCAGAGCACAGTCTGACCGTCCGTGACGACACCCCAGAACCGACGCTGGGCAGTGTCCTGCGGGAGGGCTGTTGGGGCGCGGGGACACGCCCCAGCTCTCCGTGGCGTGCCCCTACCGCAGCAGCCAGGAGACCGCGGCCGGGGCCCAGCGCAGGAGCCGGTCCGGTCCCCGGGGCGGGCCTCCCGGGTTGCCCCCGCCGGGGAGGGCCGGAGCCCCGTGGTGCAGCAAAGGCAGGCGCAGACCGCAGCTGGCCGCTGGGGACGCACGGGCACCAGCTGCCCAGAGGAGGGTGCCGCCCAGCGGGGCAGCAGGCCAGAAGCGGGAGCAGGGCGGTCCCCCGTGGCCAGGCCACTGGAAAGGGCCGGGCAGGGCTCGAGGGGTGCAGATGGACGCAGCGTTGCCGCCCCATGTGGGCCCTGCGGTCCCTGGCGTCCCCCCTCCCCGCCTGCAGCAGCGCCCCGAGCCCCCCGGCCTCTGAACGGGAGGCAGCCCCAGCCCCCGCCGCACCGGCCAGGTCGTCCCTCTGCTCCCCATCAAACGCCTCCAGCTAGGAAAACTACAACCGCCTGGAAGCGCTGGCGGGTGTCGGGGCGCCCTGTGGCTCCAGGCGCACCCCGTGGCGGGCAGGAGCCGGCCCCCGCGACTCCCAGCGCCCAACCCCAGGGCCTCAGGGGAGTGGCCGCCCGCAGGCGTCCGGCCGGGCGCACCTTCCAGTGGGCTTCCGAGCGCTGCATGAACTGCAGGCCGTCCTGGACCTCCGCCTTCATCTCGTGGATGTGCGCCACCGTGTGCGCCGACCACGCGTCCCTGGGGTCGATGGACAAAGCCTGGGGCGGGGGCGAGGAGACGTGTGGCGGGCTGCCCGGGCAGCAGGGGCCCCGCTGAGCAGGCGCTGGGGTAGAGCGGGTGGGCTCGCAGCACCGCTGCCCAGGGGCCAGAGAGCCTCCCAGCAGCCTGGGGTGTGCCGGCCGGTGCCGCCACCACGGCCGCACAGGGGAGACGGTGCTGCCGGGGGGCCGCTGCGGCTGGCCGGGCCCACACAGGGGCAGCAGGCTTGCCCGGCCCACGGTGGCCCACGCACGGCAGAGCCCCCGCCACCGGCCCGTCGCACCGAGACAGGCGGAGGCAGCGCGTGTGGCCGGCTGGTGCACTGGGGTGGCCGCCCCACGCCTGCGAGGACCTCGCCGGCTGCCCGGGCTCACACCCACGTTACTGCGGCCACCAGCGGCCGCTCACGAGCCTGGGAGCTGCAGCGACCCGCCAGGCAGGACACGGATGAGTCTCCCCCTGCAGCACCTCGGTCAGCTCACAGGCGCCCACGCATGGCCAGGCAGTGGCCAGCGGGCCCGCAGCGGCACCGTGGACCACCCACACGAGGCCAGCGCCCACGCCAGAGCTGGCCAGGCGCCCCTGGCACCAGCAGGGCCTCTGGCCAGTCCACGGGGAGGTGCCGCGGGGGCCTGCTGCAGCAGTGCTAAGCAGGCTGGGGTGCCGGCCCGAGAGGGGCCCCACTGCGTGCGCGGCTCCTGCTGGCAAAGGCACAGAAGCGGAGTTCAGGGCAGCCGCTCCCACCCCTCGAGACTGAGGTTGCCCCTCTATGGGGCCCATCACCAGCCTCCTGGCTGAGCCCTTCCTGCACCGCCGGGACTCAGTCCAGATCCTTCCCGGCCTGTGAGGCCAGCTCGGCCCTGCCCTACCTGCTCCCGAGCCTGGGACCCAGCCTGGCCCACCTCCTACGCCCTCAGCCCCTCAGAGCCACTCCCTGGCCTGTGGCCCTGGCCTGTGGCCCTGGGCTCCATGGCCGTGCCTTCGGCTGCCGGGGCTGCCTGCCCTTTGCCCTTCTTGCCCTCGTCAGCCTGGCCAGCTGCTTGCACTCACCAGCCACGCTGGGGTACACCCGAGGCTCTGCCCACAGGGTGCTAAGCCCGCGCTCTACTAGGACACGGGAGCAGAGGGCACCCCGTGCACCCCGCCAGCAGCCTACTTTTAGCCACCCTCTGGCTCCTGAGTCCCTGGCTGTCCCTGTGCCTGGCTGAGGTCCCCAACACAACGGCCTGGTGGCCATGCCTTCTGCAGCTGGCCCCCGCAGTGGCGGTATCTAGTCACCCGGCCATGGCTGAAGATTCCTCCAAGCCCTCACTTGGGGGCCTCAAGTGTTTGTTACCCTGCACTCGAGTCTAGATCCCGTTTCCAGAATCACAGTCTTCAAGGCCGCTCCCACGCCCTGCTCCCACGAAGGACCCCAGCAGGTGCTGGCTGTGTGCTGGGCTAGGGTGCTGGGGGACCCGTCTGGGGGGCGAGCCCCGGCTGGGCTGCTGGGACCAGGTCTGGTCCAGGCAGCTAAAAGGACAGTGGGCAGGCAGGTGGCCAGGGGCGCGCCCGGCTCCGCCATCTCAGAGCTCACGGCCAGGCCAGCTCCAGCCCCCACCTCTCTGAGCCTCCGCTCCCAGCTCGGGCCACAGGTATTTAAATGCCTCCGGGCAGAGGTGTGGTGTGGAGGGGAAGTGCCAGCTCGAGCCTGGCGTGGAGCGGCCGTCGCCCCGTGGGAGGGACAGGCCTCTCCTGGGCCTCAGTGTCCAAGCGAGAAGCAGAAAGATCGGCACCGGGTTCTGAGCGCTGCAGCCTGCGGCTTGGCCCAGGCTGGAGTGTGGGGCGTCCCGAGCCGGCCCCCCAGAGCAGGTGCAGGGCAGAAGCAGCTGGCGCGAACCCTTCCCCACCACATGCTGGAGTGGTCCAGGGAGGACTGGCCAGCGGGACCCCCGCCCCCAGCAGAGAGGTGCCAGCCCGGCCAGGGCCCCAGCGGAGCAGCGTGAGTGGCCAGCATCCCCAGCACGCCAGCAACACCCAGCAACGCGAGGCCCAGGGGGCACGGATGTCCCCACGGTCCCCACCGCAAGACTCGGGCTCCAGAGCCGTGGTCTGCCCACCGTCACCCGCCCTGGCTGGGCACCCAGGAAGGCTGCCTACCTCTTGGGCGAGCTTCCACGCCTGGTCGTACAAGTTGGTCTCCATTAGTCCGAAAGAATAGATGCCCTTCACGTAGCTGGAAGTGGAGAGAAAAGGTGTGAGGGCTGACGTGCAGGCACTGCTGGGCGCTGGGCGGGCACCTCGAGTCCACTGGCCAGGCGGCGGGGCCTGCTCTGGGTCCCTTGGGCGGACGCCAATCTGGATGCTCCGTGAAGGTGCTGCAGCGAGACTAACTTAGATCGTCCGACTCTGCGGCCTGGGTGGGCCTCGTCCAATCAGGTGAGGGCTGACAGGGCTCGGACTTGTCAGCCCACAACGGCGGGAGCCAGCTCTGCAAAGTGACCTCCCCGCTTCTCTGTGCACGCCCAGCAGACAGCACAGCAGCAGACAGCACGGCCCATGCTCGGTCTCCCTGGCAAACCAGCCTGGTCCGGCTCTGCCGTCTGGGCACTGTCTGGCCTTCCCCGCAGCCCTACGGTTAAGGTGCGACGCAGGTACTGGGGGGTGAGCCCCAGACTGTCCACAGCCACGCCTGGTCTCCCCGTCCAAGCACGGACTGGAACTACTTCCCAGCCTCCTTCAGCGGGCGGCCCGCGCTGGCCGTGGCTGGGGTGGCAGGTTCCCTTTGCCCTGGGCACCTAGTGGCCACACGGGCCCCTTAGGACCGGCAAGAGCAGGTCAGCAGAGGCCTCACCGGCTGGATTCTGGAGGGCCCAGATGTAGGTCCGGTGCCCAGCCCTGCCCGGTGGACCCGCGGCGTGCAAGAAGCACCGTCAGGGGCTGCCCCTCCCCGCGGCAGAGCGTGCAGGGCTGACGGGGCGCTGGCCACCTCTGCAGGGAGCGGGGAGGGTGCGGGAGGAACACGGAGCCTGCACTGCGAAGGGCAGGACAGCAGGGGCAGCAGCCGGCGACTCCCAGGGCAGGTGGGCAGCGCCACCTGGGTCAGCATGGAGGAGAGGAGACACGGACGCACGCGGGGTCCAGCGGCACGCACCTGCTGAGGGGCATGTCGGCGGTCCAGAAGGGGTAGACTCGAGCCACGGAGTCTCGCATCTGCTCCTGGTAGCCCAGGTAAAAGTAAGCGTCGTGGGAGAACTTGAGGGCCAGCATGTCCGTGGGGTGGTCCCGGAGGATCTGCTCCCAGAGCTCACAGGCCTTCGGGAAGTTCCTGCAAGCCAAGGGGCTTCTCAGCAACCTCACCCGGCGCACAGGGTTGCAGCTGCACTGAGAGGTCTTCTAGGTTACACTGTGGCTTAGACGTTGAAAGCCGGGCCTTCCTGGTGGCGCAGCGGGGTGAGCGCCACACTGTGAAGCCTCCGCAGCCACTGCAGCACAGGTTCGATCCCCGGCCAGGGAGGGACCCACCGGGCACAGCAGACCTCTCCTGCCTCCCGCTGCTCCCCTCAGCAGTGTGTTTCAGTGCATCTGCCTGTTCTGCTCCCCGCTCTGATGAGTCCCTCATCCCCTGCACCTCTGGCCTGCACCCAGCTCTTATATGAATAAATAAAATCCTTACCCACAAAAAAAGGAAAGAAAATTCAAAGCCTTTGGGGAATTTTACTCTGTTTCAAGCCAGAATAAAAACTGGTTAAACAAGCGGCAAAGAAAACTTCACCTGAGCCCTGGAGTAGGAAGTCTGGGAGGTGGAGCCTCAGCCCAGCTCCCCGCCCTCTGCGGGCCCCTCACCTGGCAACGCCCCAGGTGCCCCAGGACAACTCAGCTCAGCAGCTCAGCGCCTCTGGAGCTTGGGTGATGCCGCGGGCTGACTTAGGGCAGGAGCCCCGGGGAGCAGCTCCTCCCTGGTCTGTCCACACACAGCTCTGCGATTTGGTCCTGGTACTTTGATACCCGCAGAAAGAAGCAGCCTCCCACAGCCGCTGCAGCGCGAGGTCGATCCCCAGCCAGGGAGGGACCCACAGGGCGCAGCAGACCTCTCCTGCCTCCCGCTGCTCCCCTCGGCAGTGTGTTTCAGCGGATCTGCCTGTTCTGCTCCCTGCTCTGTCTCTGGTGGATCCTCT
The DNA here is from genome assembly GCA_019455555.1 of Galemys pyrenaicus. Taxonomy (NCBI): domain Eukaryota; kingdom Metazoa; phylum Chordata; class Mammalia; order Eulipotyphla; family Talpidae; genus Galemys; species Galemys pyrenaicus. Next base: position 2,667,819 of record JAGFMF010011642.1, on the reverse strand, counting down.
CACCCCACCCCGTGCACCTCAGGCCTGCACCCCATACAATAAATAAATAGGTACTTAAAAAAAATTTTTAAAGAAAGAAGCACCCCACCAAATGAAACGAACTGAGTGGCCGTGACCCCGACCGGGCAGTCAGTGGCAGGAGCCCCTCTACAACCCGCAGCCCCGGGACCCTCACCCCTTGGAGAAGGTCTCCACCGCCGCCACGTGCAGCCGCTCCCGGGGTGTCAGCGACTGGGTCTGGGCCAGCTGCACCATGGTCCTCACGGCCTGCGCCAGCTCCTCGTCCAGCCTCACGGAGCTCCCGGTGCCGACCAGCACCAGGCCGTTGGCGATGGCGTGGCCCATGGCTGGGAGGCGGGAGAATAGCCGGTGACGGAGGGCCTAGGCGCCCGCCCCGCAGAGGCACCCACGCCCCGCGCCAGAGGGGCCAGCCTGGAGCAGCCCGTGCCCTGCCCCGGCCACCGTCCAGAGCGGGGAGAGACCAGGCTGGCCCCGGCAGGTGCGTGGAGAGTGGCAACCCCCAAAGCAGCCGCATCCCTCCGGGGCTTGTGCAGGCCTTCCGGAGCCTCGTCTGAGCCCCACCCCTGCACCTGGTGACTGGCCAGGGGCGCTGGGGCTCCCCCGCCCACCCCTCACTGGCCGAGGCGTCGCTGTAGCAGCTCAGGGCCTCCCAGGGGCCAACCGCAGATGCCACTGCAGTGGCCCCAAAGCACAGAAGCAGGACCCGTCTCAGCCTCCGACACTGAGCACCGGGCGGGGGGTGGGGCGGGGGGCTCCCAGTCCTGGCAGCAGCCGTGCTGGTGGGTGACAGACCCCAGTCCTGCAGGGCTTCCCAGTCCCTGCCTGGGCTCCGGCAGGCTTCCCACTGGCCCCAGCTCAGCTGACAGCGGCCCCATCGGTGCTGGGACCACCCACGGGGGCCAGTGTCTGACGCAGGCCCAGCCTCTCCCACGGGCGCAGCAGACTTCTTTCCCAGTCCGTGTCCCTCACCCGCAGTGCGCCCTGGTCACAGCGGGGGGAGAGGGTGGCCCCTGCTGCCCTGCCCTCCACTCCTCAGCCCTAGTCCCAGGCCGGACCCCACCCTCCTGGGGCCACACTCCCGGCCGCCAGGAGCCACCAGGCCGGCTGCCCTTGCCTGCGATGCCGCCCAGTCCCATGCCAGCCCCCTCCAACCGCAGAAGCCAGCTCGGTCCCGGGCCCGCTCCAGCCCAGCAACCCGAGTACTGTCCTCACTGCAGGCCACGCGCACCAGGGAGAGGCTCGAGCGCAGCGTCCAGGTGCCCGGCCCCTCGGTGGGCCCAGCACTGGGCAGCCGCCACCACCCCTGGCCGCTGCCACCAGCTGTCCTCCCGGAGCTGCAGCTGATGTCAGGCCCAGAGAGCGGGGTCACTCGGCCCACTCACTCACCGAAGGTCGGGTCTGCGGCTTTGAGCTTCGACAGGCAGCCCTCGATGCCCCCGAGACTCCTGTCGTTGGTCCATTTCACGTACTGAAATAAAGGGGCAAGCAGAACTGGCCCAGGCCTGCTCGTGCTAAGGAGGGCCTGTGTCTACCCCACATCCCTGCAGCTCTGGAACACTTTCTTTTTAAGATTTATTTATTTTATGCGCACAAGAGAGCTGGGTACAGGCCAGAGTCCAGGGAGGTGAGAGGAGTCACCAGAGACAGAGCGGGGAACAGAACAGGCAGACGGACTGAAGCACACTGCTGACGGGAGCAGCGGGCAAGGCAGGAGAGGTCTGCTGCGTCCTTTGGGTCCCTCCCTGGCCAGGGATCGAACCTGTGCTGCAGTGGCTGCGGTTTGCTTCATAGTGCGGTGCTCAACCCACTGTGCCACCAGGGAGGCCCCAACTATGGAACACTTTTGTGTGTCTAGAAGATTTCTACCCACTGTTACCTGGACGCTAACTCTAAGAGGTCACAACTGTTGCTTTTATACAAAGAGGCTGAACAGGGGTCGAGCAAGGGGTTAAGCACGGCACTGTGGGGTTTCCACAGCCACTGCAGCGCGAGTTCGATCCCAGGCCAGGGAGGGACCCACAGGCCGCAGCAGACCTCTCCTGCCTCCCGCTGCTCCCTCAGCAGTGTGTTTCAGTCCATCTGCCTGTTCTGCTCCCCACTCTGTCTCTGGTGACTCCTCTCACCTCCCTGGACTCTGGCCTGTACCCAGCTCTTGTGTGCATAAGTAAAAATCTTTATAAAAAAAAAAAGGACAGCAAAAGCCACTGTGGGGAGTAGGGGAGAGGCCCCGCCTTAATCTCTTCCCATCAGCATTTCCAGGTGGTGTTTCTTTCTAATCCTTTTTTATGCCGATTTTGAAAAGCCGACAACTGTGATGTGTGTGAGATTCTGGAACGGTCCCAGCAGGCAGCCGGATGCATCTCGGCCAGCCCCCGCCTGGACACCTGAGGCCGCTCCAGCAGGGCAGTGCAGATCCCCAGGAGCCCGACGGGGCGTGCGTGGGGGTGGGGAGGCTGCTTGTTACTGCCCCCACAGAGGCGGAAGCTACAGGAAGCTACAGGAATGCCACAGCCACAGCTGGCCTGGCAGCCGGCGCTGCCCCCTCACTGCCACGCAGTCCTTTGCTCGAGAAGCTTCCTTGTCTCTGTGCGCGTGGGGAAGACCGTGCTCGTCCCCGTGTGCAGACCCAGACGGAGGCCCTGCCCCTCCCTGAACCAGCTTCGGGCAGGAGTCAGCCACTCCTTTGCTCGAGAAGCTTCCTTGTCTCTGTGCGCGTGGGGAAGACCGTGCTCGTCCCCGTGTGCAGACCCAGACGGAGGCCCTGCCCCTCCCTGAACCAGCTTCGGGCAGGAGTCAGCCACTCCCTGCGCCTCAGTGCCCCGTGTCCAAGAGGCTGGGCCTTGCCTCTGAGGGCCTCCTACTTTCAAACTCCAGGCCCCATCGGTGTCAGGAGCGACTGGTGATGGGGGGGCCTTGGAACATGCACAGGTGAGAGCAGCACGGTCAGAGACTGGCCCTGGGACAGGGACAGACTGTTCTAGATGGGGCCCCCACCCCAAGCCTCGGCAGGCCGCCGGGGTGCGTGGAGGGCTGGGCCATGCAAAGGCAGGCGGCAGTGCCCCTGCGTGCTGACGTCAGAGCACAGAGCACGCACACCCCGCAGCATGGCTCAGGGCGCCCCCGTCCGAGCTGCTGGCTGCGGGCGTCGGGGCCTGATGCTGCTCAGGGCATCGTGAAGAATGTTGGGGTCCCCTGGCCCCCACAGGCCTTCACAGGCTTGCCTGAAGGCTTGGGGAAGCCGGGGGCTGTTTATGAAATCAGGAAGAAGACGTTAAGCTTTGACAGCTTGAGCCCTGCCCCAGCCCTGGGCACCGGCGCCACCGAGACCCCTGGGGCACGTCGGCCAGCTCTGCTCGACACACGCCTGCAGCTGGCAGCAGGGGTCTAGCGCCGCTCACTTCGTGCTGCGGCTACACGCAGCTGTGCGACGTGCCGAAAGCATTCAAGTGAAGAATGATCGCGTGAAAGCATTCGCTGACTCCAGCTTCACGCAGACCCGGGGGGCCCGGCTTCTGGGCAGCCTACCTGGGTCAGGGTGGCGTCGAACAGCCTGCAGGCCTCGTTGCTGGTGGTGGAGAGCGGGAGCCCGGCGTCCCTCCACGCCTGCGCAGCAAGGGGCTGTCAGGGGCCTTGTGGGCAAGCAGGCGCGCCCCCACTCCAGCGCCCGGCCCCCCGAGGCCTACCACAGGCAGCACGGGCCTCTCGGGGGGACAGTGTGGGCGCAGGGGTGCAGAGCAGAGAGCGGAGCCCTGGCACAGGTCCCCATGCAAATCCCAGATGTCTCAAGTAGCCCCCGGGCCCTGGCTGCACCCCTAAGTGGGACTCTAGAGGTGGACCTACAGGAGGCCAGGGAGCAGACATTCGGTAAAGGGGAGCCCCGACCACAATGCGGGGAGGGCTGGAGGGCAGAAGGGGTTCGGGACCAGAGTGTGAGAACTTCCAGGGGCTTGCAAGGCAGACACCGCCGGCCCCAGAGACGGCTCTCCTCTGGCCGCCTTATCAGACCACTGGGACGCGAGGGTCTGGCAGTGGACACGGCTGGAGGTGGTCAGAAGCTCCCTTAAGGGTCACCCCCCTGTCCTGCCAGAGGCACCCCTCACGGCACCCCAGTGGGGAAATGCCCTTGGCACCCCACCAGCACATTGGGCTGTGGGCCAGTCCCGCTCCAGTGAGCTCCATCTTGGTCATCTGCAAAATGGGCTCCCTTTTCTCCCGGCTGGCCCTCAAGGTGCCCTCACGAAGCCCCGGGTGCCAGGCCTCAGACACCAGGAGGTCCCTGGTCTCCAGGGCCCGAGGGTGCTAGCAGCGCCCCAGAGTGGGAGCCACAGGAGGGTCATCTGGTCCCTTCCAAGCGCGCCCTGGTTCATGCGCCTGCGCCCGCCCTCCGCAGGCCCCGGGCCGCACTCAGGTGTGCACCGGCCGTGCGGGGCGCAGGGCCACCTGGGGTCGCGGCCGCAGGGGACGGCGTCGGCGCGGCTCCCACCTGGCAGTCGCGCAGCGGCACGGATGCGGCCATGGCTCGGGGTCCAGCGCGGGGTCGGCTCCGGCGCAGCGGGGCCTTCCGGCTGGGGCGGTGTCGGCGGGGGCGGCGCGGGGCGGGGCGGGGCGGGGCGGCCGCGCTCTCTGCTCACTGGCCGCCCCGACACACCTCCCGCGGGGCGGAGTCACCGCGGCCCCGGGGTCAAGGGGCGGAAGGCTCGCCCGAGGGGGTTCTTTTGGTTCCTGGGGCTGCCCTCCTCTAGAGCCCAGCAGGCTCCGTGGTGTGGCCTCCGGGAGTTCGCCCCACCTCCAACCGGGTCCCCACCAGCGGCTCCTCCCGGCGGGACCCCCTCCTGGGACTGCAGTGAGTCACTTCGAAGCTCTCTGCAGTTCCCTCCGCGGGCTATAGGCACTCACGGGCACCCAGAAGCCCCCCGCCCCGGGCAGCATCGAAGTGCCTGGCGCTGCTGGGTCACCTGCTTGGGTCCGGGGTCCAGTCCCAGGTCCCTTCTGGAGGACTTGGGGTGCGAGATCCTGCCCTCCCCTGGAGAACCAGCTTCTCCACCTAATCTCTGCATTGCCACAGGCATCTGGCCTCACATCTCTCTCTAAGTGCACCCCCCACCCCAATACACACAGCTGCAGAGGCACCAGGGGAGACGGCTGCTCAGTGTCAGGGCAGATTCTAGCTTACTCACCAATAAAAAATTCTGTTTTGTTCATCATGAGTCTTTGGCATTGGTTTTGGCTTCAAAAATAATTGCGTAGAAACAACTTTTCTTAAGATGAAACCCACAGAAGAAAAAGTTAGGTGTAAGCCCGGGTGAGGTCCGATCGGTCATTGTCTGATTAGATAAAACGCCGAAAGAACAGGCAGCAAATGACACGGAAAAACCGGATTTCATCGAAATTAAAAGCTTTTCTACTTCGAGGGATGATATTACGAAAGCGAAAGACAAACAGAAAATACTGCAAATCACACACTGCAGAAAGCCCCAAAGCCCGGCAAGCACTTTCACAAGGCAGCAGTCACTGGCAGAAAGCCTCGTCCAAGAACCAGCAGGAGGAGGGAGGGGAGGCTCCCCCAACATACAAATGCCATAAGAACATGAGCAGGCCCCACACCATCCACTAGGGAAGGGGAACCAAAGCCAGCACGAGGTGCCATGTCACCCCTAGTTAGATGGCCAGAACTTAAAAAGAGATAGCAAGCCCCGACCTTCCTGGACTGCTGCAGGAGTGTAAGCCGGTGCCACTGCCACGGGAGAACTAGGGCTCCCCTCAAAGAGCTCAACAGAACCACCCTGGCATTCATCCCCAGAAGATGGGGTCATGGGTATTCAAACAAAACCTTGAACAACCCCTGGTGGCGCAGTGGGTGGAGCAGCGCACTAGGAAGCAAACCGCAGCCACTGCAGCACGAGTTCGATCCCTGCTGCCGGCCAGGGAGGGGACCCACAGGGCACAGCAGACCTCTCCTGCCTCGCCCGCTGCTGCCCTCAGCAGTGTGTTTCAGTTGATCGGCCTGTTCTGTACCCCGCTCTGTCTCTGGTGAATCTCTTCACCCCCTATGCCTCTGGCCTGTACCCCAGTTCTTGTATGCATAAATAAATCTTTAAAAAAAAAAAAAAAACCTTGAACAGCAATATTTGCAGCAGCACTCCTCACAATTCCCAAAAGGTGAAAACCCAAGTGTCCATCAGCAGAGGAACAGACAGAGGAAATGTGTTCTCTGCACAGAGTGGAATATTATACGGCCACCAAAAGGGACAAAGCCCTGATACAAGCTACAGGCAGCCAGGGTGAAAGAAGCCAGGCCAGCGGGCACATGCCGTCAGGTTCTGTCTGTGTCAGGGGCCTGGCCGGGCAGGTCCACAGAGATGGCACCATGAGTGGTCAGCTGGAGCGGGGGGCCGGAGAGCTGGGGGAGATTGTTAATGGGTGCTGGTTTCCTTTTGAAGTGATGTGGATATTCTGGAACAGGATAGAGATGGCGCTTTTTTAAAAAACAATATTTATTTTTATTTATGCATACAAGAACTGTGGTAGAGACCAGAGGTGCATGGTGGTGAGAGGATTCACCAGAGACAGAGTGGGGAACAGAACAGGAAGATCAACTGAAACACACTGCTGAGGGGAGCAGCGGGCAAGGCAGGAGAGGTCTGCTGCGGCATGTGGGTCCCCTCCCTGGTTGGCAGCAGGGATCGAACCTGTATTGCAGTGGTTGCGGTTTGCTTCGTAGTGCGTTGCTTAACCCACTGTGCCACTGGGGAGGGCCCCTAGAGATGGTGCTTGTACAGCACTGTGAATGCACAAATGCCACCAAACTGTACGCTTTAAAATGGCCCCTACTGTGTGCCCCTGACTTCCTAAGAAGACGTTGCTTGCTTTGGTTCCTGGGTTTTTCCGTGCCCCACCTTCAACCTTACATAGAAAATAAGTGCCTCCTTGTCCCCCCAAGTCCAGTGCAAGCTGATGCCACCGCTTTGGAGACGAGCCTGGGGGATCCACCTGGTTCAAGTGAAGATCACCCAGCCCCGGGGCTCAGACACTGCACCCCTTGCAAGACCAGGGGCCCCAAAGGCCAAGAACAGCTGCAAGGGCGGCAGGAGAGGGACAGGCTGCTCCCCACCCTGCTGGGGTGGGGGAGCCCATGTGGAGCCTCGCCCTGCATCCTGCTGGCGCCTGCTGGATTGTGTCCCTGGTGGCCCCGTGGCAGCTGGTGGCAGTGGCTGTGCCACCGGTGGGCGTGGGGGCTGCCGCAGCCAGAGGCCACCCTCCCTGACACCCAGGGCAGAGGGGGGCTGCATACCCAGCCCAGGGGTGTCCTCTGGGGTAGAGCGGCTGGGAGCAGGTCTTGAACCAAGAGGGGCGCCTAGAAGAGTGGGGGGTAGGGAGACTGGACTGGGGTGGGTCAGAAATCCACAAATCCGGGGCTGAGGGGTGCCAAGGGGGAGCCCGCTGCGGGAGAGAGGAGGGGGGGCCCGAGGGAACCACGCCCTCCAAGGAAGGGCCCTGTGCACAGCCTGCTGGGCAGAGGGGCCTTCCCCTGCCCTGCTCCCCCTGCAGGAGGGCCATAGCGGGCTGGGAGAAAGGGGGGTGCAATGCAATGAAGTGTTGACACTCACATGAACCCAGACAATTGATTCAGTGAAACAAAACACCTTTTTTATTTTTTAAACAAAGGTAAACGGAGAACCTTTTATACAAGGGCTGAGAAAGAGCCAGCCTGGGCCTGGAGTCCAAAGCTGCAGGGGTGCGGGGGCGGGGGTACATTTGTTTTCTTAAAACTTGAGATCAACCATTATGGAAAGCAGGATGGCGGCTCCTCAATCTACTAAGAATGGAACTTCCATAGGATCCAGCAATCCCACTCCTAGGAATATACCCAAAAGACACAAATGCACTGATTCAAAAGAATACCTGCACCCCTATGTTTATAGCAGCACTCTTACAATAGGTAAGACCTGGAAACAACCTAAATGCCCAAGATAGATGAGTGGATCGGGAAGCTCTGGTACATATACACGATGGAATACTACTCAGCCATCAAAAATGAAAAACTAGCCGCATTCATAGGAACATGGATGGAATTGGAAGGGATTATGCTCTGCGAAGTAAGGCAGAAGGCAGAAGAAAAATACCAGATGGTTCCTCCCCTATGAGGAATATAAGGGAACCAAATAAGGATCAAGGAAAGGAATAAGAACAATAATAATGATAATGATAACAATAGAGACACAAAAACCAAAAATGAAAAGACAAGGACAAATTGGGGACACTTGGGGGGGGGTTGAGGGCAGACGGGAGCACGGGGGAGGAACTGAGGTGATGGTGCACGGGTGACATGGTGATGGGGAATACATGGGGATGACAATTGATGTCAAATATATATAAATTAAAGGGGAAAAATAAACAAAACTTGAGATCTGCTCAGTGGGGGATCCCACCACCCCAGGCTCAGCATGTCATCTGTGATGGAAGAACCGGAATCACCTCCCGGCCTGTACGCAGCCTCCCTGCCCAGCAGATTATCAGGCGGAGCGGGAGGAAGGGCCAGGAGTCAGGGCCAGGGCAGCCCAGCACACCACAGAGAAAGGACAGAGGGCGGGGTCTGCGCCTCGTAGATTATGGCTCAGGGTAAGTCCTCATGCAAAAGGCAAGAAAAGTGGGCGAATGATAAAACCCCCATGCGGGCGAGCATCTCCGGGAAGCACTGGGAGGGTGGGGTGTCTCTGAATTAAAGATAGCTGCCGAACATTTAAAAAAAAAAGAAAATTAATGACAAGGGGTTTCACCTTAAGACAGCAGAAAAAACAGGGCCTCCCTGGGGGTGCAGCGGGATGAGCATCACACCATGTGAGGCTTCTGCAGCCACTGCAGCGCCAGCTCGATCCCCCGCCAGGGAGGGACCCACAGGGTGCAGCAGACCTCTCCTGCCTTGCCCGCTGCTCCCCTCAGCAGTGTGTTTCAGTCCATCTGCCTGTTCTGCTCCCCACTCTGTCTCTGGTGCATCCTCTCACAACCCCACCTCTGGCCTGCACCCCAGTTCTTGTGTGCATCAAGAAACAAAATCTTAAAAAATAAGAATAAAAACAAAGAAAGCAGGAAAGGTGCAGTGAGAAGCCCCCAGTCGTTCGCGAGTGTCCCGGGCTCAGCGGTAGTTTCCCAAGGTTGTGCGATGCTGGCTCAGGGCCCTTCTCAGCCTGTGTGGGGGAAGTGCGCCCCATCACCTGGCCAGCCCCACCCGCTGCTCCAGAGACCCAGCAGCCTCTCCAGGGCCCTCCCCCTCCCCCCCCACCTCTGGAGCCCTCTTGAACCTCGTCCTGTGACCCCAGCAGCGCCCCCCCCCCCCATAACGGCTGTCCCAGTCTGCCTCCCCACGGCTGTGCGCGCGAGCTGGCAGCCCCCAGGCCCTGCCGCCCCCACCCGCCCTCGCGCCCCGACGACGGTTGGACACGCCCCAGCCCGACCCAGCTTGTTAGGCGCTGAGCGCCATGTGGCCGGGAGGGCCCGAGCTCAGCCTGCTCTTCCTCCTCCTCCTGGGCGCGGTCCTGGGCCGCCTCCTCCAGCCCGATCCTCTGGGGGCCCCACCCGCCCTCCCAGCCCTCCCCGGGGCGCCCGGCCCGGCTCGCCGCCTTCTCTGGCTGGAGGTCCGCGCCCCAGCGCCCAATTCCGAGGCCTTCCCGCAACGCCTCGGAGGGGGCCCTGGGGTGGCGCCCCGCCTCCCCAGCCCCGCGCCCCCGCACCCCGGCTTGTGCGCGTATCTGCGGCTCTGTAGCCACCGCGCCCCTGCGCCCGGGCCCCTCTTCCCGCACCAGCGAGCCCGCCGCCCCCGCCGCAGCCTCCCTGTGCGTCTGGCCCTGCGCCCGCGATGGACCTTCCGCCTGCAGCCGCTGAGGCCCCGGGACAGCGCAGCTCGCGTGGCGCCCGGCTCCGGGCGGCTGTCAGGCCCACACCCCGACTTGGGCCCCGCCCCGCGAGCCAGGTGCCCTCCCGGCGGCGAGCCCCAGTTCTTCGACGCCAGTGACCCAGACGGCCGCCTTGGCGACGGCACGGCCTGCCAGGGCGTCTGTGTGATCCACCAGGTGAAGATCGACACGGGCCAGCGGGCCTCCCCGGTGCACATGACCAAGAAGATGGAGGAGTCCTTCCAGGTCACCAAGAACTTCCAGTGCAGTCAGCCCCACAGCCTGAGGCAGAACTGGTGGGTCTACTCGGTGCCCTCCATCGGGGCCACCCCGGACTGGACGAAGCCCCTGCAGCTGGGGAGCCTCGACATCGACCGGAGTACCCTGACCATCCGCATCCCCAAAAACACGCTGGACTGGGGGGTGTACCTGTTCAACTTCTCCCTCGCCATCATGCAGCAGTCGGGCACCGCCCTCCTCCAGAAGTCCGACGCCATCTACGTCGTCGTGGGCAAGAGTCTGCTGCAGGCGGTCCTCCTGGGGGACCGCAACACCACCATCAACTTCGTGGACACCCTGGTTCTGAACGGCTCCACGTCCTCGGACCCCGACGCGGACGACCCTCTGGAGGGGCTCCACTTCTTCTGGTACTGCACCACCAACCTGGGCAACTACCAGCGGGACAAGGTCACGGCGAAGAGCAAGGACGTGTGTCTGGCCAAGCAGGCCGACTCGCTGCAGTGGCGGACGCCCCCCACCTCGGCCCTGACCCTGCAGCCCCAGACGCTCAAGGGCAACCTGGTGTACTTCTTCAGGATGATGATCGAGAAGGGCGACCGCACGGCCTTCGCCGACAAGCGGGTGAACGTGCTGCGGGGGCTGGCGCCCCGGGCCTGCATCGCCTGCATCGAGAACTGCAACGCCGTGCTGGTGACCTCGGAGAGGTTCTCGCTGTACGTCAACTGCACGGGCTGCACCACCTCCGACGTGTACCGCTGGTCCATCCGCACGCAGAGCGGGCAGGAGGTGCAGTTCGACTGGGGCGTGCAGACGACCACCGGGCGGGACTCGGAGTACCTGTACTTCAAGGCCCTGGCCTTCAAGGACTTCACGGAGGCCACCTTCTGGATCTCCGCCCATGTCATCGCGTGGAGCGGCTGGGACCTGGTCTTCAGACACTCCTTCATCGTCAACCACATCCCGCGCGTCGGCGACTGCAACGTGAAGCCGCCCAAAGGCATCTCGCTGCTCACCAAGTACGTGGTCCGCTGTGACAACTTCCACGACCTCAACACCCCCCTCACCTACAAGATCGTCATCGCCGACCTGTACGGCTTCGCCGAGATCAGCACCCTGAAGGAGAACAACCTGGGCATCATCCTGCACATAGGGACCAAGTCCTCGTCGCCGCCCTCCTTCTTCCCCGTGGGGCCCAAGGCCAACCACTTTGCCATGAGGCTGTACGCGCAGGTCTACGACGTGCTGGGGGCCTACTCCCGGGTGACCTTCTCGGCCGTGGTGCAGCCGCCCTCCGACAGCGTGTCCTCGGAGACTCTGCTGGAGCAGCTGCGCAACTTCACCACCGGCCCCCAGTCCACGCTGGCCATGCACCTGCTGGACAAGGAGTTCCTGCGGGCGGGCTACTTCACGTACGTCATCACCTCCGTGCTCAACAGCATGAAAGACGAGCCCCCTCTGCTGGCCGAACGCGTCCACCTCCGGGAGCACCTGGTCAACCAGACGTTCCTCCTGCCCATGACCTCCTTGGTGGAGATCAGCCAGGTGGTCATGGCCCTGGCGAAGCTGACCCAGCGGGGCTCCGAGTTCAGCACGCTGGCTCGGAAGCTCGCCACGCTGAGGACCTGGCAGACCAACGAGGCCCTGCAGCAGTTCCAGCGCAACAGCACGAGCGTGCACTCGGAGCAGACCGAGACCGTGTGCACGGGGATCCTCACCAGCCTGTCCAACCTGCTCGAGCTGAGGTCCCGGCGGGAGCTCATTGAGCAGCCGCTGCACCTGCTGCAGTCCCTGGCGGAGACCGTCCTGGCGGGCAAGGTGCCGGGCAACGAGACCACCGTGCTGCAGAGCAGCAGCGTGAGGATGTACGTCAAGAAGATGGACACGTGGCAGGTGGGCGAGCTCTGCACCCTCGGGGGCGGCCACGGCAGCTGCTTCCGCCCCACCCTGAACACGAACAACCACCCTCAGCTGGCCACCAGCTCCCCGATTTCCACCATGTTCTGCGAGTTCACCAAGGACCCCTTCCCGTGGCTGAGCTACCGGCAGAACAGCTCGGCGCAGGTGGTGGGCATGCGCGTGACGGGCCTCGACGCCCAGGGCAAGGTGCTGGAGATCACGCCCGACGTCACGGAGGTGTTCCTGGTACTGAGGAACCCCAACGGGACCCTGTTCAACCTCACCATGAGCCCCGACAACGAGACCAAGCTGTCCGACAAGTCGCTGGGGAAGACCACGGGCGGCTTCAAGGTGGAGGTGGACTGCCGGACCCCCAAGGAGCTGCTGGTCCAGATCGTGACGCAGGTCACCATGCTGTTCACGGTGTCGGTGTACGCCGGCGACCAGATGGACCAGGACGCCCTGGTGGCCACCTTCCTCGTGCCCCACGACATCCCGCCGGTGGCCAACCACAGCACCCTGTTCGACCCGAGCTGCGTGGTGAAGAAGGCGCGCGTGCTGTGCCTCCCGCCGTCGCTGCTGGACGTCATCGCGCAGCGGAGCCTGTCGGCGGAGTGCTCCATGCTGGTGCTCCTGGAGGCCTCGCGCTTCATCCTGAACCCCACCGACAAGCTGGTGCAGGTCTCCGTCTTCCGGGTCCAGTGCGTCGACATGGAGGGCATCCAGAGCGAGTGGCGGGACTACACCTGCGCGATCGGCGAGCAGACCACTCTGGAGCGGGTGCACTGCGTCTGCAAGAGCCGGGGGCCCGGCCCGCACCGGCGGAGCCTGACCCAGCTGGTCCTGCACACCCGCTACCTGACGGCCAAGATGATCGTGGCCCCCAACCCCGTGGACCTGCGGCTCGTGGTGGTCAAGAAGATTACCCAGAACCCCGTGGCGCTCTTCACCGTCCTCTTCCTGCTGGTCATGTACATCGTCCTGGCCTTCTGGGCCCTGCACCGGGACGAGACCGACCAGTTCCTGCGGGAGTACGTGATCGTGCTGCCGGACAACGACCCGTACGACAACGTGTGCTACCTGGTCACCGTCTTCACGGGCAGCCGCTGCGGCGCGGGCACCCGGTCCAACGTGTTCATGCAGCTGCTGGGCACGCAGGGCGACAGCAGCGTGCACTGCCTGACCCACCCGCACTTCACCACCCTGTACCGGGGCAGCATCAACAGCTTCCTCCTGGCCACCAAGAGCGACCTGGGCGACGTGCACTCCATCCGTGTGTGGCACAACAATGAGGGGGACGAGCCCAGCTGGTACCTGAGCCGGGTCAAGGTGGAGAACCTGTTTAGCCGGCAGATCTGGCTGTTCATGTGCCGGGAGTGGCTGTCGGTGGACACGGCCCTGGACAGGACCTTCCACGCCATCCCGCCGGACCAGCCGCTGCGCAAGGAGGACTTCTTCCTGATCGACGTGTCCTACAACCTGGGCAAGAACCACCTGTGGTTCTCCGTCTTCCTGGGCGTCATCTCCAAGCCGTTCAACCGGCTGCAGCGGCTGTCCTGCTGCCTGGCCATGCTGATGGCCTCGCTGCTCTGCAACATCATGTTCTTCAACCTGAGCCGGGAGGAGGAGTGCGAGTACGAGGGCGGACAGTACGTGCGGGCCATGGTCATCGGGCTGGAGAGCGCCATCATCACGCTGCCCGTGCAGCTGGCCATCACCTTCCTGTTCACCTACTCCCAGAGGCGGCCTCAGGTGACGCTGGAGGCGGTGACCCCCCAGCCGTACCCCTGGCTGCTGGAGGACAGCGGGCACTGGGAGGACAACCTGGAGAAGTGGCACAGCAAGCAGCTGAAGGAGGAGCCCGCCAAGGAGGAGGCCAAGGAGGACAAGGAGCCCAAGAAGGCCAAGGGGGACAAGAAGGCCAAGGGGGACAAGAAGGCCAAGGGGGACAAGGGGGCCGAGGGCACCAAAGGGGCCAAGAAGGCCAAGGGCGCCAAGGAGCCCTTGCAGAAGAAGACGCCGCAGCGGGGCAGGGCTCCCAGCAGGGCGGCAGTCGACGCGGAGCCCAAGCCCAAGAAGGCCAGGTCCCGGGCCCCCTCCTTGCAGAGAGCAAACGACAACGCCAACACCAGCAACAGGAACCTCAACAACAACCAGGAGGCCCCCCCCGGGGACCCCCAGCAGCCGCCGGCGCCGGCGGATCTCTCCAAGACCCTCCAGAAGAAGCCCAGGGTCGTGCTGCACCACTGCTGGGTCTACGTGGCCTGGTTCCTGGTCTTCGCCACCTCCAGCATCTCCTCCTTCTTCATCGTGTTCTACGGCCTGACCTACGGCTACGAGAAGTCGGTGGACTGGCTCTTCGCGTCCTTCTGCTCCTTCTGCCAGTCGGTGCTCATCATCCAGGTCCTCAAGGTCCTCCTCATCACCAGCTTCCGCACCAACCAGCCCAAGTACAGCAAGAACCTCTCGTGGGTCGGCAGCCACCGCTACAGCGAGATCAAGCTGGAGGGCCGGGCGCTGAGCCCCTCGGAGATGGAGCGGCTGCACCAGCGGGTGCTCTGGATCCGGGGCACCCGGATGTACCAGCCCCTCACCGACGACGAGGTCCGGATATTCCGGCGCAAGAAGCGGGTGCGGCGGCGGGCCTACCTGTTCCTCTGCTACATCCTCACGCACTTCATCTTCCTGGCCCTGCTGCTCGGCCTCCTGCCCTGCCTGCGCCACGCCGACACCTTCTACTACAACCAGTTCCTGCGCGAGCACTTCTCGGTCGGCCTGGCCCGGGTCAGCCGGCTGGTGGACGTGTACGGGTGGCTGACGAGCGTGGCACTGCCGCTCTTCCACAACGACCTGAACCCCACCTTCCTGCCCGACACCTCCTCGAAGATCCTGGGCCTGCCGCTCATGCGGCAGGTGAGGGCCAAGCCGGGGGAGAAGGTGTGCCCGCCCTCCAGGAACTTCGTGCAGAACCGCATCGGCCGCGAGGTCCACTGCCACGCCGAGTACGGCGTCGACCCGGAGGACACGCAGGACTACGCGGGCTCCTGGAAGGTGGCGGGCGGCAGGAGCGCGCCCCCGGTCTTCGACGGCTTCACCTACAAGCCTCCAGAGAAGTGGTGGCCGTACCACACCTCCGGCGTCCTGCACACCTACGGCTCGGGCGGCTACGCCTTCTACTTCTTCCCGGAGCTGCAGCAGTTCAACTCCACCCTGAGGCTCCGGGAGCTGCAGAAGAAGAGCTGGCTGGACGAGAAGACCTGGGCCGTGATCGTGGACCTGACCACCTTCAACGCAGACGTCAGCCTGTTCTGCAGCATCTCGGTCATCTTCGAGGTGTCCGAGCTGGGCGTGGTCAACAGCAGCGTGGCGGTGCACGCCTTCTCGCTGGCCGACTTCAACCGGAAGACCTCGGCCGAGGTCTACCTGTACGTGGCCATCCTCATCTTCTTCGTGGCCTACACCGTGGACGAGGGCTACGTCATCTCGCAGGAGCGGGCCGCCTACCCGCGCAGCGTGTACAACCAGCTCAACTTCGCGCTCAAGTGCATCTTCACCGTGCTCATTGTGCTCTTCCTGGTCAAGCACTTCCTGGCCCGCGGCGTGGTGGACTTCCACAAGGCCAGCCCCGGGGAGTTCCCGCCCTTCCACGCCGTGTCGCACGTGGACCGTCTCCTGCGGGTCACCCTCGGCTTCCTGCTCTTCCTGACCACGCTGAAGACGCTCCGCTACTCCAGGTTCTTCTACGACGTGCGCCTGGCGCAGCGGGCCATCCAGACGGCCCTGCCCTGCATCTGCCACATGGCGCTCGTGGTGGCCGTCTACTTCTTCGTCTACATGGCCTTCGGCTACCTGGTGTTCGGGCAGCACGAGTGGAGCTACTGCAACCTGGTGCACGCCATGCAGACCATCTTCTCCTACTGCGTCTCGGCCTTCCAGAACACCGCCTTCTCGGACAGCAGGGTCCTGGGGCTGCTGTTCCTGTCCTCCTTCATGCTGGTGATGATCTGCATTCTCATCAACCTGTTCCAGGCGGTGATCCTGTCGGCCTACGAGGAGATGAAGCAGCCGGTGTACGAGGAGCCGTCCGACGAGGCGGAGGCCGTGACCTTCCTGTGCCGCCGGCTGCGGACCGCGTTCGACTCGCTGTCCGCCACGCCCCGCCCGCAGGAGGAGTCGGAGTTCGTGGTGGACATGCTGTACGGGCAGCCCAGGGAGAACAGCCGCCGCTACCTGGGGCTGAAGACCCGGAACATCAACGGCAAGAAGATGGTCTACCTGGTGGTCTGAGCGGCGCAGCGGGGCGCCGGCGTGCTGGTGGCCCCGGGGCACCCCGACCCGGTACCCTTCGCCGTGCACAGCCCACCCCTGGAAGATGCCCACGCTCGGCAGCTGCACCCAGGAGGGCGTCCCTCTGCGGCACGCGCCTGAGAGAGGACGGCCTGCGGGTGCTGGGCTGCTGGTCCCTGGAGGGGTGGGAGGTGCAGGTTGGGGGGCCCCGCCCCGCCCCGCTCCCCCGCCGCGGCGCATGCGCACACAACCCCGGCCAGGACGGCCAGGACGGCTTGTGCTCTCGCTGCCCGCTCCACCCACCCCTCCCCAGAGCTGGCGGCCCGTGCCTTCCGGCGCTGAGCCAAGAACCTCAGTCTCATTAGGATCCCCCCGGCCGGCTCCCACTGCCCCCCCGGTGCTGCTGTCTCCCACACCCTCCTCAACTTACCCTCCCCCCCATTCCAGCTGGGCCCCGAGGGGAGCGCCAGGATTTGCCCTCATGCTTGGGGATACAGGAGGGGTCTGTCCCGAGGCTGCTGCTGCAGGAGGGGGGTGCACGCTCCTCCTGGCCCTGACTGGGCCGCTCCTGAGCAGCGGGGGGGCGCGAGCGAGGCAGCGAGGGGCCGTCTGAGCTCAGCTGCCCACACACCCGGGCTTGGACTGGAGGCTGCGGGAGGCGCGGGGTCATTTAGGGGTGACAAGGCAAATGTGTTTGTTGTTAGAACGGGGCTGCGGCTGCTCGGTTCCACCAGGAACACGGTCACCTGTGCACGGCCCCGGGGTTTTATCCGGATTAAAACGTGAGCGTTCTTCCCGAGGCGTGCGGTGCGGTGCGTCTGCTGAGGGGTGTCTACTACGTGCAGACTCCTCCCCACAGCCCGGGGCGGAGAGGGTGGGCAAGGAAGGGGGTCTGGGCAAGGACCAGGTGTCTGGTGGAGGCCGGACATGTGGCTGGCCTGGTGCAAGGTCACACACAGGGCTGCTCCCCGCGTGCTGGCAAAGAGGGGGCCCTTGCTCCTGGCAGAGCAGCCACGAGCACTTACAAACACAGAGAGGGGCCTCCCTGGTGGCGCAGTGGGCTGAGCGCTGCATTAGGAAGCATCGCAGCCACTGCAGCGCGAGTTCGATCCCCAGCCAGGGAGGGACCCACGGGCGCAGACCTCTCCCGTCTGCCCGCTGCTCCCCTCAGCAGTGTGTTTCAGTGGATCAGCCTGTTCTGCTCCCCGCTCTGTCGCTGGTGACTCCTCTCACCCCCACACCTCTGGCCTGCACCCCAGCTCTCACGTGCATAAATACATCCTTTAAAAATTACTTAAAAAAAATAGAAACACTGAGGTGCCGTGACAGCATCAGGAAATGACAAGCGAGACCAAACACTCGGGTTTCCTTGGAAGCGGTTCTCACGGCCAGGGCGGCAGTGCCACAGGCGTATGACCCCCGTGGGGCCCGTCTCCCAGGGGCAGCGAGCGGACAGACACCAGGAACGGGAGGCTCAGTCCAGGCCACTAGGATGCCCGGAGGCAAGGCGGCTGGTGCGGCTTTAGGGGCGGGCAGTGACCTCGCCTGCGCTGGCCACAGCCCCGGCCTCCGTTTGGGCAGGCACACGCCTCCTGCGCCCCAGCCCAGACCGGGGCAATCCTGGGGCGGCGGCCCCCCACTCTGCGGGACCTGGAGGGAAAGCCAGCGTGACGCCGGAGGCGCAGGCCTGTCGGGCCCGCTCCCCGCCCCGGCCCCCGCCCTGCCCCTTCCCGGCGCGGCCTACGTTTAGCCGGAGGAGCGCGCTGGTGGCGAGGACGCGACGCAGGTTGAAGTCCACCGCGGAGCCACATCCGCCGCACTGCGCACGCGCCAGGGGCGGGCACCTGCCGGCCGTCGGGGGGCGGGGCGGGCGCCCCGGGGGCGGGGCCGCGCATGCTCCAGAGTCCGCGGAGCCGGCGGGCGGAGGTGAGTGGCGCCGCGGCTCCCGGTGCCGGGGTGTGCCTTCCGCTCGCGGGGCCGGTGCTCTCCGCGGAGGCCTGTGGCCTCCCGAGTGTCCGAGGTCGGGAACGAGGCCGGAGCGCGGGGATCGGGGGCGGCGCGGCCTGGCAGGGGTCGCCGTGCGCGCACCTGCGAGCAGCTCACCTGAGCCCCCTGTGCTCGTGGGCACCCGGCGGAACAGGGCTGCGATGCGGCTGGGCGATGGTACCTGCGTATCCGAGGTCGCAGCCACCCAGGCTTACCCTGCCCAGCAGACAGCGCTGGCTCGGCCTCGGGAGGGTGCAGCGGGGCGCAGTGGGGTGCAGCGGGGCTTGAGACCAGCAGTTAGGATGCACTGGAGGACTTTGAAAGATGACGGGCATTTGATAGGTAAAGAGAAAGGCAGATAACTGCAAAATCATCACCTCTCGAGCCCATCAGAGCTGAGGGCCTAGGCCTGCCAGTGAGCTAGAAGTCCCGGGAGGGACAAGTGCCCCGTAACAAGTATGGGAGTCCGGAGGAGCACACAGAATTCAGCTGAAACTTAGGGCAGCGAGGGCGTGGAGCCCCTGGGAGGAACACAACGGGCTTGCACCTGCAGCGGGCTCTCCCAAGACCAGTGGGTGCTGCGTAAGGCGCACAGCAGGAGCTTGGAGAGTCTTCCTGGACAGCTGGAGGAGGAGGTAGCCCCTGCTGGGGCTGCATCCTGCCTGACTCTCTTGCCACTGGAGAGTGGGCAGTAAGTCCTGTCATCCCCTGGGCACAGGTGCACACCCACTGCAGCTGGGGATGGAAACGAGGTACGAGGAAGAGAATCCCCGTCCCCAGAGGGAGGAGAGCACGCAGAGGCCTTGCGTTGCTGGGGAAGGGGCATTGCTCTTGAGGGAGGACACGACGCGGCAGGCCAGTAGCTGGACTGGGACCTAGGACCCACCGCCCCGGGCCAGCAGGCACCAGCAGCAGCGAGCAGCCGCCCGTGGGAGGGCAGCAGAGGCCACCTGTGTGAGGCAGAGGCAAAGAAATGCCTGGCACAGAACAGAGATAGGGAGAAGCTTCCTGGAAGCTGCCCACCGAGTGCAGGCCCAGACCCGGCTCTGCTGGCAGGGTGATTCGGCAGCCCACGTGAAGGCTCGGCACACTCTTTTCAGACACAGGCGTTGCTTTTTCCTGCTCTCTTGAAACGGTGGCCTGTTCTCGACCCAAATTGAGACACACAAAAAGCAGAGAAAGAAAAGAAATGTCGCAAGTCAGGGTCCAAATAGCGAACAGAACCAGGATCAGCCATGATGGAGCTGTTAGTCTCCCAGGGGGGTTTAAAATACACGTAATAGGCTGGAGACCCCAGGGCAAATAGATGGGGAATTCCAGGAGGCAGTGAGGAAGGTGAAATGGAAACGGCAGGATGGGCAGGCTACAGCGGGAAGACGGGGCGCCCAGCTGGTCAGTAGAAGTGACCCACGCTGAGCCCCAGAGTATCTCAGGCCTGCGGGGGAATAGTGTGTGGTCCCAGCAGGGGCGGGCGGGATGAGGGGGAGGGGGTCCGTGGGTCCCACTTCCCGCAGCGAGGTGTAGGAACGCAGCACAGGCTGCATCTCCGGGAAACCCTCACGGGCTCCAGCACGCCTCACTTTGATGAAAACCCGCGTGTGACCTTGAGCAGGCCCGGGGCTCACTGGGGTTGCAGCGGGGGCCCCTGCCTGTGGGTGGGGAGCTGCAGGGGAAGGCGGAGGTGCGGGCAGCTGCTGGTGCTGAAGGTGACGCGCCTGTGTCTGGACCCTGCAGATGGCGTGGGACGCGGAGCGCCGCCCCCTGGGTGTGTTTGAGTGCCAGCTCTGCGCCCTGACGGCCCCCTACAGCTACGTGGGGCAGAAGCCCCCCGACACCCAGTCTGTGCTGTGAGTATGCGCCTGTGGCTGGGCGGGGAGCCCCTGCAGGCGCCTGGGCCCCACCAGGCCGGGTGGGGTGTGCTTTGAGACCGTCCTGCCTGCGCTCTGGGGCTTTAACACAGGGCCAGGCCGTCGGCCCTTTGGGGCCCCAAGCCCCTCCCTCCAGCTCAGCCGAGTCCAGCCGTGCTCCCCATGGAAGAAGGCTCCTCGGCTCAGGCTGGGCGCCTCGCTCTGGGCTGTGCCTCCTGGAGCTCCCCTGGAGCCCCTTGGCTGCTCCGCCCCACTGATGGAGCGCGCCCCGAGAAACAGCTGCCGGAACCTCCCACAAGCTGGAGAAGAGCCAGGGGTTCCGGCCTCATTCCTGACCTTCACCTTGTCCTTCAAGGTGCCCCCCGTGGGGAGCTGACCCTACATGCCCACGTGGGGAAGAGGCCAGTGCCCAGCACCCTGCTCTTCCCGGGGTGGAAGCAGGCGCCTTGAGTGGATGGTGCCCTGCGGGGGGGCTGGGAGGACCCCAGAGGGGGCGCAGCAGCCGAGGAGGGGGCTCCCACTGCAGCCACCCGGGACGTCAGTGCCAGCAGCCTCTATCGCCGGGCCGCTGTCCCTCCTCAGTGGCCCGGGGGACGGGCCGCCCGCACGCGCGAGGCCCTGGCGTCCATGCTGCTGCCCGGCGCCCCGGCAAGGCCTGGGTCGTGCTGACCGGGGCCTCTCTCCCCACCCCAGACTCCTGGAGGAGAGCTACGTCATGAAGGACCCCTTCACCGCCGACAAGGACAGGTTCCTGGTGCTTGGCTCCCGCTGCAGCGCATGCGGCCGGCTGGTGTGCGTGGGCCCGGTGGGTGAGCGGAGCTCGGGCCCGCCCCCGCGAGCACGGGCACTCGCGCCTTCCCAGGGCGGGTGCACCTCGCCGTGCACGTGGTCCAGGAGCTGCCGCTGGGCTCGGGCCGGGCTCGGCCCCTTCCTTTAAGGGCGAGCCAGGCTGCCGCCTCGCTCCCGGCTGGGCCCTGCACAGGGCCAGTCGGGCTTGGCGTTAAGGCCCTGGCACAGGGAGGGGCTGGGCAGCTGTGGCCTCCACCCAGGCCAGCTGCTGGTCGCCGTCTGTGGCGGGAGACTGGGAGCGCCGACTTCCGGCGGAAGCAGCACCCTCCCCCCGGGGGCCGCTGGCTCCATGCCCCTCCTGGACACGCCGGCCGATCTCCCCAAATGAGTCCCGGCCCCTGCCACAGCTCTTCACCCCGCCGCCCCTCCCCAGCCCCGTCATCTCCTTCGCTCTTGGGCGGAGACCCGTCCCACCTCCTCCAGCTGCCCGTGTCCCCAGGAAGCCACCCCGGCCGCCCATGGGTGCCTGGTGCTCACGCGCCTCCTCCCTCCCCCAGGACTGCAGCCTGTTCTACTCCAAGAGGTTCTGCCTCCCCTGCGTGCGGGAGAACATCGGGGCTTTCCCCCAGGAGATCCGGCGAGACATGGAGAAACGGAAGGTTCCTTCCAAGAGGCCTGCCCGCCAGTCCAGCTCCCAGACTTGATGCGGGGCGCCTGCCTGGCCCGTTGGGGGCCACTGGGAGCCAGGGTCCGCCCTGCAGCAGCGCGAAGGTGGTGGCCACGAGGCAGCGTCCAGTTGGAGCATCCCTGGAGGCCCAGTTGCTGGGGCGCTCCGCGGCTGCAGCGGGAAGGGAGGACAGTCACCGGGGCCGAGGCAGGCGCGGCCGGCCCTTCTGCCTCCTCCTGGCGCGAGGCCTTTGGGCCGTCCTTGCATCCAGGAGGCTCCCACAACCCTCGCTGCCCAGCTGGGCCCGTGGGCACAGCGGCAAAGGGACTGTCGGCCCTGCGTGCGGAGACCCGCGAGGCTACCTTGGGGCCCTGCTGCCCTGCGCAGAGGCGGGGTCTTCCCCCTCCCGGCCGGCGCTGCAGTCCCTGGCTTGGCTGCAGCCCCTGGAGGCGTCCGCACTGGCTGATGGGCGGGCAGGGCCTCCTGCCTGGGCCTGGGTGTGTTTCCTCTGGCACGCGTTGCTCTCGTGATTAAAATCCAAAGAACCGTGCAAGTCCTGGAAAGGCGTCCTTGGAGAGGCTGAGACCGTGCCGGTGTGTGGGGCTGGGGCGGGCTCCGGGCCTTTCCTTCCCCAGCTCCAGACGCGGCCTCGGCCCTCCCTCACGGTCCCTCCTGGGGCCTGTGCCCCAGAGCCTGCAGCCCCGCGCCGCCCTGGCGCCCTGTAGCTCCGTTGTGCCCGGCCCCCACCGTGCCGCAGGCCCCGGCGAGGGCGTGTCTGGGGAGCGGGCCGTGAGAGCGCGTGGGGACCCACCTGGGCTCGATTTGGGGCTGCCCACAGAGGGAGAGCTGCTGCCGCCACGTGGAGTTACGGGGGAGCAGCTGAGGCCGTGTCCTGGGGCCCATTGCCCCCGCCCGCACCCCCACTGCCCCTGCCCACACGCCACTGCCCCCGCCCGTACCCCACTGCCCCTGCCCGCACCCCACTGCCCCGCCCAGGCACAAGACAACGGCTCCCTGCCAACACGGCGCCAGCTCACCCGAGTCATTTTAAAAAATAGTTTATTTTTTAAAACCATTAAGGCAAAACCGTACCCTGAAATTAAGTGTTTACATTCATCAGTCTTACAGTAGGGCGTTCCGAAAGGTCAGTTCCCAGAAACTCAGGACATGAAGCAAGAGACGTGACCCCTTCACTCTCCCGACAGGAAAATGAGTAAGACCCAAGACTTAAAAAAAAAAACTGAAGTTGCTTTACAGCCTGTTCCTACTGCCTGGAACCGCTGCCGGCTAACGCGGCTAGAAAGGTGACGGCCGCGCTGCCCCGCGCCCGGGGGGACAGGCCAGCTCGGGGCCGCTCCCCTCGGAGCTGACCCCTGAACACGCCCACCCACCCCAGACCCTGCGTGGCATCTGACCCAGGGGAGCGTGCGGTGGGCCCCGGCCAAGACGGGCACTGCCCACAGCTTTGGTAGTAACCCGCCGGTCAGGGCTGCCAACCGTGGCTTCTCGGGGCCAGCGGTCAGCAGACGCCACTGGGCGGCGGCGGTGGGACGGACTGGCCGGCCAGGCTCGGACAGTGGAGGGGAGCTCCAGATGGCTCCGAGAGGCGGCAACTCGGGTGCCGTGCGAGGCCGCGTCTCAGAGGTGGCTTGCGGCCTCCCAGCGCCGCCCAGCCCAGGCCGCCTTCCGCGGGCACGGCCATAACACTGATTCCGGAAGGCCTCCCACAGGCGGCCGCGGAGGCAGGGTGGGGAAGCCGCTAAAACAGCGATGACGGGCATGCAAACTCAGACCGCAGCATCCGCGGCGCCACTACCACGGGCTTAGCTGTGGCCGAGAAATGCCGGCACCCGCAGCGGCGGCCCGCGGGCCCAGTGGTGGACGCCCGTTCGAGGCCGGACGAGGGGCCAGGCCTTCAGGACAGAGGCGTCCCCCGGAGGGAGTGGCTTTACCCTGGAAGGGTCTTCAGGGCCCGAGGTCGACCCCCCTGCCTTGCAGAGGCCAGCCCTCTGGGCTCACCCCGCCTGGGGCTCGTGGGGACCCTCTGCGCAGGGCTTGGGAGGCTGGTGGGGGGCGGCAGGACAAGACCCGGCTGGTCTGTTCCCTTTTCTGGAGCAACACGTGGGAGCTCCTCACATTGACCCAAACTAGCCAACATTTTGAACCCCCACATCCGCTCCGGGTCTTCGTTTGCCATCCATGATGTACGAAAACGGGTTTCTCGGCGCTTTGTTTTTGGGGCGCGCCAGCCGCTTCTGTCGAGGGGACGGAACACGATGGGGCTCGTCTGTTCCGTCTGGGAAAGGGCTCGGGGACGTGGCTGTGTGCACGTGGCCGGCCCCTCGCGCGCCCCCTTCCCGGAGGGCAGTTGTGCTAGTTCTCGTTTTGAGCCCGAGCTGGAGACAGCCGGGGAGTCGGGCCCGCCAGCCCGGGCCGCAGGGGGCGCAGGGAAGGCACGCGGCGGTCATCTGCAAGGTCCTCTCCTTCCAGGACTCCCAGCGCCACGTCGCAGTTGGGAGAAGTCGGGCGAGTCTGCTTCTGAGCGGGCTGCGTCCCCGCCTTCGTCCCCCCACAGCGCGTCTCGGCCGGTCAGCCACGGACTCCTGAACGCTGCTGGAGCCGGGCGCGCGCCGGGGGAATCTCACCACCACGTTAACCCTCCGCTGTGGCACCTCGTCTCGGGGCTCTGTGGGCAGAGGGTCCTGGGGAGCATGCCCGGGGGCTCCCACCGGGGCCTGGCACAGAGAGGGCCCTGGGCAGCGAGGTGCCCACACAGCCTCGTGGCAGGTGGCCATGCCGCTGGCGTCGGACAGCCGCAGGGAGGCGCCGGACGGCAGCCCTGCCGTCGCCGCAGTCAGGGCAGGGCCCCAAGCCCCTCGAAGACCCGACCATCAGGAGCCACTAGCCCCGGCGAGGCCCCCCAAGCCTGCCGGGACCAAGAGCCCAGGAAGAAGCTGGCCTCTTGTAAAAGGACACGTGAGCGCATGGCCCAGCCGGGGGACGGCTCCCCAAGTCTCTGTGGGCCCCCGAGGCAGATGTGTCCAGCTGGGGGTCTGTGGCAGGGTCACCTGCCCTCGGTGAAGGGCCAAGAGGGGCGCTGTGCAAATGGCCTGCCGGAGACTGGCCCTCGGGGAGCTGGTGAGAGGGCGTGGGGTGGAGGTGTGCCGGGGCGCTCAGACCCCCCACACGATCTGAAGCGGCCCAGAGGTGCCGAGCTGTCTCCTCCCCGCTGCGTGCTCGTTTCTGTGCCGCCTGGCGGGCACCACACCGCGTCGTGGCTGCGGTCTGGGCCTGCGTGGTCCGCAGTGCGCCGAGGGGCAGCTGGTGACTGATCGCACAGACGGGCATGTGGGCGCCCCTCCTCTGACGGGCGCACTGGCCCCTCCGGCCCCCCGGGCCTGCTGCCTCCAGCCGAGGCCCCAGGACCGCCACCGCTGCCCGACTGGACCGCTGCTTTGAGCGGCGGGAGGTGCGTGTGCTGGTCTGGGAGCAGCTGCAGAGTGGACGAGGCTTCCGGAATCCTGGACAGGGCAGGTGGAGGCTGTGTCTGCCCGTGGCATCTGCAAGGCGGGGGGCACTGGTGGGCCCCCACAGACCTGGCCCTGGAGCCGGCCTCTGAGCCCCGACTGGCCGGGAGCTGCATCCGCAGGGCCGACTTGCTTGGAGAGTGGCCAGAGGCGCCGGGCATCTCTGGGGAGCCGTCCCTCTCCCGGCTCTCCCAGTCTGGCCGCTGGCCGTAATTCTGGTCAGGGCTGCCCCAGCTGGCACTCTGGCCGCTTCTGCTTGCGGCTGCCACACGCCAGCGCTGGGCTTCGTCCCTGCCGTCCCGACCACGCTTCCGCGGCGAACCGTAGCGGCCTCGTGAAGGAGTCGGCTTCCTGCAGAGCGGGGCGTCCGGGCACAGCCAGCGCGCGAAGGCCGGCTCCCGGGGTAGAGGCCCAGGCAGGCTGAGCCAGCGGCCGGAGGGTGACCCTGGGAGACCTCCCCGATGAAACCCGTCATCAGCGTGGCCTTCCCCACAGAGCAGGGTCACGCGCTGGCCTTGAAGACCAAAGCTAATCTCGGATGAGTCGGGACAGGAGCTCACCCCGGTCCGAATCCAGAGCCCAGGCTGTGCCCCGCTGGAAGGACGTGGCCCCACCCCAGCCCTGGCTAGAACGTCACAGCTGTCTCCCGGGCTCCGGGGAGCACCTACGACCACCAAGAATTAAAAAAATAAAGCCGCAGCATTTAAAAAGCACACAGGAAACGAGCGAGGAGCTGCCTTACACGTGGGCCAGAGCGGCCGCTGCAGCCACGCGCAGTGGGCCCCGAACAGGCAGCTGCCCGACCGGCCGGGCCCCGGGCGGGGGGCGACGGAAGCCGACAGGCCGCAGGGACCCCGCAGGGAGCAGACTCCTCCACAGAGGCCCCAGGAACACGGCGGCGGCATATGGGCAGCCGCCCCCGGGCTGACTCCCGTGCTGACAACCAGCAGGGCATCTCTCCAGATTCAGAAAACGGAATCGAAGTTTCCCAAATAAATACGTTGCTGCTTCTTAAATACCTAACCTTTGGATACCTCTAGAATCGGGATTACAAAAGTTAAAAAGTGCTGATTAGTTTTCAGAATTACAAGGAGCACAGCGGTGGCGGCGCGGGGAGCGGGGAGGACGCGGGCCGGGCTCTGAGGCCAGCAGACGGCAGGACGCAGCGGGCCGAGGGCCACGGCATCCCTGGCGCTCCAGGTCCAGACCCTCGCGCGCCCCCGGCGGCCCTGGCTTTGCGGCCCGGAGCAGCGGCGGGGTGCAGGGTGCGGGCTGCGGCAGGCCCGAGGCGTCAGTACATGTCCCTGTAGATCTCCTGCAGCAGCGGGTGCAGCGCCGCGTCAGACTCGGTCTTCTTGATGACCTGCACCAGCTGCGCGTGCTCCGTGACCAGCTGCCGCAGGTCGGCCATCTTCTGCAGGAGCTTGGGGAAGAGGAAGGTGTCGTCGGGGTGGTGGCTCTGCAGGTGCAGCTGTAGCACGTGCACGATGGCCTCCTGCATCTTCTCGATGTGCCCCACGTTGAGGAGGCCCGGCCGATCTGTCGCAAAGGAAACAGGGACCCTGAGCAACCGCCAGCCGCAGGCCGGGAAGCGGCGGCTGCCTGGCAGGTGGCGCCAGCCCAGCTGGGAGGCCCTCGCTCAGGGGCAAATCCTCACTGCTTGGTCAGGTCCCTCCTTTTGGCCGACCCAACGCATCTGTAGAGGGTGGGGAGTGACTTTCTTTTCGTTGAGTCAAAACTCTGCGGTGGTGCAGCGGGGTGAGCACTGCCCTGTGAAGCATCCGCAGCCACTGCAGTGCTAGTCCGATTCCCGGCCAGGGAGGGACCCACAGGGTGCAGCAGACCTCTCCTGCCTCCCGCTGCTCCCTCAGCAGTGTGTTTCAGTCCATCTGCCTGTTCTGCTCCCCACTCTCTCTGGTGGGTCCTCTCACCCCCCACGTCTCTGGCCTGCACCCCAGCTCTTGTACGCGTAAGTAAATAAAATCTTAAAAAAAAAACACCACCAAAGCTGAGATTTGCGTTTTCCACCTATATTAGAAGCCGTGATGACGCCGGACTCAGGCTCTGCCGCATGAGGCTCGTGATACAGGCCCCCTCATGAGCCCGCTGAAAGCCAGAGAGGGACAGGACCCCCGGGCAGTCTCCAGCACGGAGCACGTGTCCTGCCTGGACACAGCCCGGCCACTCAGAGGCCGCCTCTCCTACAGCCCGTTCACGGCGAGCTCCTAAAGCAGAGCTGACGATGTGCGCTTCCATCACTCCTTAGGGGCGTTGTTGTGAAATCGCTGTTTTTAACCAGCGATACTGAAGTCTAGAAACCGAAGTCCACGCACAGGCTGGCTGCGCCCCCACCGGTGACGACACAAACCGGATCCTCTGTGGAGCCCACAGGGCAGGCCCAGGGCTCTCTGCTGCCTGGAGCCCCAGCCACGCCCGGAGCCACAGGGGCAGAGGGTGCCCCACCTGCACGCTTGGCCAGCACTTCCTTGATGACCAGCATCCAGGCAGATGGTGACCGGGACCTTGCCCCCAGCCCTGCCCAGCCCCAGTCCATGCCCAGTCTTAGCTTAGCCCGGTCCCAGCCCAGCCTATCCCCAGCTCAGCCCCAGCTCAGCCCAGCCCCAGCCCAGCCCAGCCCAGCCCCACGCACTGCACCCCACGTCTGCTGCCACACACGATCGCCCCAAGACGGGCCCTGGCCCTAGTGGGCGGCAGTGTGGGGGCGCGCCGTCCCCCCTCGCCGGCGCGGCACCCCGCGCACCTCCGCAGCAGATGATGGCGGCCACGAAGAGCGAGATGTCGCTGTCGTCCAGCTCCAGCGCATTGAACTTCATGGCGAAGTCGAACTTGGGCTCCATGATGTCGCAGAAGGGCTTGCGCAGGCTCTTGAGGAACTCGCGCGTGATGAAGCCGCTGCCGTAGGCCACCAGCATGCCGTCCTTGTTCATCACGGACGACAGCATGGCGAAGATGGCCTCGTACACGCCGTACTTGAGCAGCGTGACCTGGTCGTTGAGGTCCAGGCCGGCGAAGCCCGGGATGGACTTGGCGAACTCCGTGAGCTCCGTGACCGTCTCCACCGACATGCACTGGCAGCAGTGGAAGATGCGCACCTCCGCCTCCTTGTGCTGCACGCCGTCGGCCACCAGCTCGGCCACCAGCGTCCGCTCGGCCATGCACAGCGTCTCCATGTCGTGGATGACGAAGGGCTGCGGGGGAGGGCGGCGGGTCGGGGTGGCCTCCAGCCCCCCGGCCTGGGCCCCCGCCACCCCCAGGCCCCCGCTCCTCCCGCACAAACCAGGCCCGCCCCACAGGCTCCGAGGACAGGGGCGACAGTCACACTGGTCAGCCGGGTCCCCCCCACAGAGGTGAGTCTGAGGCCAGGGCCCCAGTGGACGTGAGGTCTGACTCAGCCGCAGGACGGGGACAGGCGAGGGGCGAGGAAAGGTCTAGAGGCCCCGGAGGACAGCAGAGACGCCAGAGCCCCCGAGCCCACGCCGGAGGCCCCGAGCCCATGCCCGCTGGCCCCTAAGCCCACGCCAGAGCCCCCGAGCCCACGCCAGAGGCCCCGAGCCCACGCCAGAGGCCCCGAGCCCACGCCAGAGGCCCCGCGCCCACGCCAGAGGCCCCGCGCCCGCCGGCGCTCCGCGGCACCTACGGGGTTGTGGCTGGCCTTCCCGGCCAGGATGACCCGGGCCTTGACCTTGTTCATGCTGAAGTTCTTCAGGTAGGCCTCGTACAGCCTCTTGGCCAGCGACTTGAGGTCTGCGGTCTCGGCGTCCCCCACGTCGTGCTCACAGGTGAGGGTCTCGGCCTTCAGCCTCGCCTTCTCGGACCTCGGCATCCGGCCGAAGCGGATCGCTGGGGCACAGACAAGGGGAGCAGGCGTCGGCGAGCAGCTCGGAAGGCAGGAGTGCCAGGAGACGGCGGCCCCGCCGTCCACGCTGCCCAGCTCCCCGCTTCGGAGAGGCGGCGGCGAGATCAACCCCATCCGTCCTGGGCTCACAGAGGGGGAGGCGGCCAGGCAGCGCCGACACTCACGTAACCGGCAGACGGACCCAGGCCGGGTGGTCACGGGGCACCCAACGGCCCCTCTGGGTCCAGGAGAGGAAAGCCAGCCAGAGTGAGTTCATACGAAAACTCCTGCCAGAAGGCGCACGTGCAGCCGTCACGGAGCGCTCGCTCTAAGCGAGAGCGCGGCTGACTAACTCAGCGCTAACGGCGGCACTCTCGTCCGGACGGCACGCCCTCGCCCGGACGGCACGCCCTCGCCCGGACGGCACGCCCTCGCCCGGACGGCACACTCTCGTCTGGACGGCACGCCCTCTTCCAGACAGATTGCCCCCTTCTGGACAGCACGCCCCTTTATGTACGGCACACCCTTTTCTGGACAGCACACCTCCTTGGGACGGCACGCCCTCTTCTGGACGGACTGCCCCCTTCTGGACAGCACACCCTCCCCTGGACAGCACGCCCTCCCCTGGACAGCACGCCCTCCCCTGGACAGCACGCCCTCCTCTGGACAGCACGCCCTCCTCTGGACGGCACGCCTCCTTATGGACGGCACGCCCTCCCCTGGACGGCACGCCCTCCCCTGGACGGCACGCCCTCCCCTGGACGGCACGCCCTCCTCTGGACGGCACGCCCTCCTCTGGACGGCACGCCCTCCTCTGGACGGCACGCCCTCCTCTGAACAGCACGCCCTCCCCTGGACAGCACGCCTCCTTATGGACGGCACGCCCTCCTCTGGACAGCACGGGCACCACGAGCCCAGCAATTCGAGCTGGCTGTACCCCCTTCAGCGTGGCCCTGGCTGGCGTCGCTGACGATCCCAAGAGCTGCCATGGGCCCGCGGGACCTGGGCGACAAGTGCTGCGGTGCCTTCAGCCGAGGCCCCGCACGAGGAGGGTAAAGTGAGGCACACGCAGGGGAGACGCGAAGGATAACCTTACCTACCGTTATGAGACATCCCCACGGAGAGGCACTTGTGGAAACGGCAGTATTGGCACTTGTTTCGGTTCCTCTTCTGAATCTTGCAGCTGCGGTCACATCTATCGTAGACCAGCTTGAGCCGGATGGTTCGCCGAAAGAAACCCTGTGAGGTGAAGGAAGACGCGTTCGTTCCTGAAGGTGTTGGCTGCAGAGGAGTCACCCACTGCTTTATTCGTGTTTCTTTTTGTTTTTAACTTTTTTAAAAGAGTCATTTACTCATCCACACAAGAGCTGGGGCACAGGCCAGAGGTGCAGGGGTGAGAGGACTCCCCAGAGACAGAGCGGGGAGCAGAACAGGCAGATGGACTGAAACACACTGCCGAGGGGAGCAGCGGGAGGCAGGAGAGGTCTGCTGCACCCTGTGGGTCCCCTTCCTGGCCGGCGGCAGGGATCGAACTTGTGCTGCAGTGGCTGCGATTTGCTTCATAGTGCGTTGCTTAACCCACTGCGCCACCAGGGAGACCCCTCCATGTTTCATTATGTTCTTTACTGCCTCCTTTAAAAGGACTGACATTTGGAGAAGTAGCCTGGTAAAATGTCTGACTTCACTGGGACCAACTGAAATTTTATATTTGATATACATAAAATGAAAAGCAATAAAATGAGACTAAATTAAAAATGACTTCAAAGTATCTTCATCTGACTTGGGCAGACAACAGTTTCCCAAAGAATCACTTAGTCCGGGGCCTCCCTGGTGGCGCAGTGGGGTGAGCGCCGCCCTGTGAAACATCCGCGGCACAGCAGCACAAGTTCGATCCCCGGCCAGGGAGGGACCCACAGGGCGCAGCAGACCTCTCCTGCCTCCCCGCTGCTCCCCTCAGCAGTGTGTTTCAGTCCGTCTGCCTGTTCTGCTCCCCACTCTGTCTCTGGTGACTCCTCCCACCTCCCGCACCCCACCTCTGGCCTGCACCCCAGCTCCCATGTGCAGAAGTAAAATAAATCTTTTTTAAAAAGGGTATTAACTCTAAAACCAAATAAGTAATAAAAAGGAAACCGGCTGCTTATAAACTATTTTCTTGCTTTCTAATATCATCTTCAACTTTACCCGTTAGAAACACTATTTAGTCTGTAAAAGACAAAACGAAACCAAGGTAACTCAATCTGGCCCTGCAGGAAAGGCCCCGCTACAAGGCGCTTTTCACAGCAATGGGTCAGGACGCTTCGAGGGAGTCTGCCTTGGTCTTCTCTTCTCTCCTCCTTCCAGCCTGACCTCTGTGTCTGATGGCAGCAGGTGGATCGGCCCTGAGGGGATGGCAGCGTCTCGGGGACGTGCGAGGACGTGGGTATTTCCATGCGACTGAGTTAACCAGGTTTGTAAAGCAGACTGGCCGAGAAATGTTTGGGATGATGAGGAAGGGTGAGCAGCTGAGCATGAACCCCGGGTGCAGAGGCCCACCGGCCAGCAGGCCCGCAGCCAGCCCAGCCAGAGCCAGATGCAGGCTGTGCGCCAGTGGAATACTACTCAGTTATAAAAAAGATGAACTCTTACCATTTTGCAGGGATGGAAGTGGAGGGAACAAAGTTAAGTGAGTAAGTCAGAGAAGGACAATGGCGGGGGATTTCATTCACACGTGGAATACAGAGAGACTAAACAGGGGGGCAGACCCAGCCAAACCAAAACCCTAGAAATCCATCTGGGGAACTGAGTCATGAGGGGAAGCGAGTGGGGGTGGGAGCAAGGGGGAGGGGTCAGGGGGCTTCTGGGAGACTGACAGGCGTTTGGACGGTGGGTGTGGCGTGAACCTCGGAGCTGCAGACAGCGTGGGGAGACGTCTCCCCGACGTAAAGCCATGAGAGAAGTAAGTAAGGAAGACCACGGCATCGGCCACTACGGGACGGCACCAGCCGTATGTGCGTGCGGGTGGTCTGGGGGCTTCTGCAGCTGTGTCTGGGGTCCTTCTCATTGCGCTCCAAGGGCAGGAGGGCACGCGGACCCCGGGCTTCTGCCCCGGGCACCCACATTCAGATCCGACCGAGCTGGCCAGAGAACACGGCCCCGCACCAGGAAGCTCACGGTTCAGGTGGAGAGAGTGCAGGGTGCAGGGAGGAACTGGGGGGGCCAGGGAGGACCAAACGCTGCATCTAGGCCTCAGCTGGCGGGGGCAGGGTCCCGATGCCCAGAGGCCAGGACACCCCCAGCTGACCGGGTGTAGACCAGGCCGTGGACGGGCTCTGACTCACCGCCCTGGGGGGTTTACCACCTGCCAACGCGCAGACGCCCCTGGCCAAGGCCGCTTCTCCACCGGGGACGCCGAGACCCCTGGCGGCAGCAACAGACACGTGCGTGAAGCGGCAGCACCGCGCACGACCCCTCCGCCCCCGGCCCCCTACCTTGCAGCCCTCACACGCGTGGACCCCGTAATGGTAGCCCGAGGCTTTGTCCCCGCAGATCCTGCACTCGATGTTCAGGGTGATGCTGGACGGCTCCTCGGCAGCCCCGGGGGCCACGGGGCAGGTGACGGACGAGGGGCTCGAGGCCGGCGAGAGGGTGTCTGGAGGAAAAGAGGGGGACACTGGCGCTGCGGACACGCCCAGGTGTGCCTAAAGTGGCCGAGGACGCCGTGGCTTCACACAGGAGAAATCCAGGCTGAGGCCCGGCCCCGGCAAGCGCCCGCCCGGAGTCGAGCCAGCCGATCCAGCTCTCGGGGTGCCTCTGCGGCCCGCCAAAGTCATGCAGGGCTGTCCAGGCCCCTGACCTGGTTGCCTGAATGCACCTCTGTTGCACCAGCCCTCCCCATGGGCGCCCCCACTGCTCAGGCCCCACAGAGCCGTCCCTGAGCTGCCTCTCTGCTCCCTCCCAGCTCTCCTGCAACTGTCAGCCCCGCAGGCCGCACCGGACACGGCACTGGCTCCACCTGCACAGCCCAGAGGCAGCGTGAAGGGAAAAGTAAGTCAGTTTCTTAAAATTAAGCCCTTCTGGGCCTCCCTGGTGGCGCAAGGGGTCGAGCGCCGCACTGAGAAGCATCCGCAGCCACAGCAGCCTGAGTTCGATCCCCAGCCAGGGAGGGACCCACAGGGCGCAGCAGACCTCTCTTGCCTCACCTGCTGCTCCGCTCCCCTTAGCAGTGTGTTTCAGCCCATCTGCCTGTTCTGCTCCCCACTCTGTCTCTGGTGACTCCTCTCACCCCCCACGACTCTGGCCTGCACCCCAGCTCTTGTGTGCACAAATAAATAAATCTTTTTTAAAAAAGGAAGCCCTTCCGATGTGCAGACAACACTTGAAAGGACGAGACGAGGTTAGTCACAGACCAGCAGATTCCCCGAAACCCAGCTGATGAGACTCACATCCAAACTGTATAGAAAGAGTCTTCAAATTCAAAACTAGGAAGACAAAGAACTCATTTCTTTGAATTGGCAAAAGGTCTGAGCGGCCGCCTCACCGAGGACATAGCACGAGCAAGCTGAGGGGCCAGCACCACGGGCCTCGGGGAGCAGAGACAGCAGCGGGGACACCCGCCGGGCGAGGCCCCCGAGCTCCAGTCTCCACGCCACTGGACGGGGAGGACGGGACGGCCGGACACGCTCCCTCGCTGGCGGTAAAGCAAGTGCGAGGGGGCACTTGGAAGTGCCCATGCCTACTTATGGTCACTGCCTGCTTGTCCCTTATGAAGACAACAGCCTTGGGCCTCCCCGGGGGTGCAGCGGGTTGAGCACCACACTGTGAAGCATCTGTGACACAGCAGCGTGAGTTCGATCCCCGGCCAGGGAGGGACCCACAGGGCGCAGCAAGACCTCTCCTGCCTCCTGCTGCTGCCCTCAGCAGTGCGTTTCAGTCCATCTGCCTATTCTGCTCCCTGCTCTGTCTCTGGTGAGTCCTCTCACCTTCCATGCCTCTGGCCTGTACCCCAGAGCTTTGAATGCATAAATAAAATCTTTAAGAAAAAAAAAAAAGACAACAGCCTTGCAGGAATCACACCCTAGAGACGGGAACAAGTGTCCGGGGCACTCACACCACACCAACGCACACAGGCAGGGCACAGCGATTTCATTCCCAGCTGCCAAGCTTCAGAGCAGCCCAGATGTCCTCCAACGGGGGCTGGAAAGACAGAGGCTGCTGTGAACGGCAGGTGCCAGGGTGCCAGGATCGGAGGCAGACAACATTCTGGGAGAGGCAGAAGCCCGGTGGAGGGAAGGAGCAGCTGCAGGCTCAGGGGTGGGCGGGGCAGGTGCACAGGGAGTCTGGGAGGTGGGCAGCGAGGCCGTGGGCCAGGACAC
Source organism: Galemys pyrenaicus (assembly GCA_019455555.1). Lineage (NCBI taxonomy): Eukaryota > Metazoa > Chordata > Mammalia > Eulipotyphla > Talpidae > Galemys > Galemys pyrenaicus. Next base: position 2,633,441 of record JAGFMF010011642.1, on the reverse strand, counting down.
CAGCAGTGGAGTGGACGAGGGGCCAGGGCTCCCAGGATGGACTGCACAGCCCTACAGCCGTATGGAAACTCCTCCCTGAGGAGCTTACCCGGGGGGTCCCGGAGACAAGGAGGTGAGAAGCACCTGTGAGGATCTGCCATCAGCGCCGACCTTCTGCTGCAGACCCTGATGCTGCACACAGCACTGACGGGCACAGGGGTCCGTGCACACGTGCGTGGCCGTTCGTCAGCTGAGAGAGCCCGAGAGCTACGCCAGAGCCAACCTGGCACAGCCGGAGGGAAGGCACCTGCATTCACGTCACCCTGGACGTGGTCCCGTGGACGCCACCCATAGCGGGTGACTTCAGTATCACAGGGTGGTGGGGGCAGTCCTCAGACGTTGTTGCCCCTCAGTTGTGGGGCAAAGTTACCTGCAGAACCAACACCTCTTTGGTCCCATCTAAAAAGCTTAAAAACAAGAGCTGGAAGGACCCACCAAGCATTTTGCAAGCAACTTGGCCACATCCCAGAATAATGCCCAAGAACACAGAACAGACAACCAACAGCACAGTGCACACTGTGTGCGGACAACAGCATTTCCAAAGAACCGAGCGGAGAGATGACTCACGAGGAGAACAATGAGAGACTGGAACGTGGTCCAGGAACGACACACGTGAGAGAATCTGCAGATAAGACATTTGGAAGACGGGATGTGTACATTTTCTCAGTGATGGGAATGACAATATCTGATATGAAAAACACTGGATGGGGGTTAGGAGTAGACTCTAGAAGAAGAAACTTAGCGAAAGGAACTATCTAAAATGAAACACAGAGAGAAATAAAGCTGAACAACCCCCCACAGCTTCATCTGTGAAATCTTGCAAGCATTGAAGAAAGAAAGAATGTAACTTCCACAGCAGCACTTTCAGAAATGAAGAGGGAATCCCCCTAACTCATCCCAGGAGGGCCAGTATTCACCTGACACCAACACCAGACAAAGATTTTTATAAGAAAACTAGAACTAATGTCCCTAGTGAACATGGATGCAAAAAAAAAATTCCATATTAACAAAATTTCAATCAGTTAGATCCAACATATAACAAGATGATAGTGCATTATGACCAAGTCGGATTTATCCCGGGAATGCAAAGTTGGCTTGACCTCTGAAAATCGCGCAATGTAATTAATCCACTTTTAACATACTGCAAACTATTTTGGGAACAACCCCCTCCCTGGTCCAGCAGATAAGGGAGAAAAGTCATCTGCATGGACCCGAAGTTTGTGGAATTGCTGTGCAAAATCTGCTACCTTCAGGTGAAGCCAGCTCTCAGTCCCCACCGAAGGCCAAGGTGAGGACTCGCATCTCCTCTGTCTCCACAGGGCTTTCTTCAGAGGAGATCAACCCTAGCATTGCCCTTGCTTTGCAGAGAAGGCATCATCAACATATCCTTAGGAAAATGTAGGAACAGAAGCGTCCCACCTGCCCCTCCCCATCACCACCACAGTAATTGCACATCCAGTTGTACGAATCACTGTTCCGATCTATACAAATTAAGCTCTATCTTACCATGGTTGGAACAGCTCCCACGGAGTAGAGCTATCTGAATAATTACCGGTTCCAACCTTCACTTTGATTATTTAATAAACTCTTTTTAAAAGATTTTTTACCTATCTATGCATATATGAATTGGGGTGCAGGCCAAAGGTAAGGGGGGTGAGAGGACTCACCAGAGATAGAACAGGGAGCAGAACAGGCAGATAGACTGAAACCCACTGCTGAGGGGAGCAGTGGGGAGACAGGAGAGATCTGCTGTGCCCTGTAGGTCCTCTCCCTGGCCGGGGATCGAACTCGCGCTGCAGTGGCTGTGGATGCTTCACAGTGCGGCGCTCACCCCTCTGCGCCCCCGGGGAGGCCCTCGACATGAATTCTTGATGCAAACTCAGAAAACTACGATGAAGCCTCTCCTTGGGCTGAAAAAGGGGCAGGGAGGATGGTCACTCTTGGCGGAGGACTGATGCCCACTCCGAGGGTCAGGAGCCAGGCAGGGCTGCCCCCAGCCTGCCCGGCGCCGTCCAGAGGCTGAGTCGGTCGCCGGGCGAGAAGAAGAGCAAAGAGGGAACACTGTCTGCACAGATGACGGAGCTACCTCGGCAGACGGACTCAGAAGGCTCGATATAAAAACGACTAGCGCTGGTGCGCGGCTTCAACAAGGGGCGGGGGCACGGTCTATATTCATGAATCAAGCGTTTCTAGAAATAGCAACGAGCGATCAGAAATGGAAAAAAATACCATGTACAGCAGCATCGAAAACCCGAAACACTTAGAAATGCAGCGGCCAAAGTGCTGTGCCGACGGCGGCAAAGCGCGGGTCCCGGAGACCCAGGCGAGAGGCAGCCGCGGTCAGAGACGAGATGCAGGGCCCTCGGCTCCCCCACGTGGGCCTGCGGGGCCAGCGGCACCGGACCAGGTGCTACCAGGCCGGCACCGCGTGCGGGAGGGTGCGGGAGGGTGCGGGAGGGGCGGCTGCACCCAGGGGGGCGGCCTCGGGTGCGGGCTCTCACACTGCAGCACGGGGCCTGTGGCCGAGCCGCTGGCTCGGAGGATGAGTCACGCGGCACACCCCACGTCGCCCGGAGCACCCCACATCCCCAGGCATTCCCCATGCCTCTCAGGAACACCCTACATCCCTGGGCACGCCCATGCCTCTCAGGAACACCCCACATCCCGGGCCCTCCCCATGCCTCTCGAGAACACCCCACATCCCCGGGCATGCCCATGCCTCTCAGGAACACCCCACATCCCTGGGCACTCCCCACACCACCCGGGCACACCCCACACCTCTCAGAAACACCCCACATCCCTGGGCACTCCCCACGCCACCCGGGCACACCCCACACCTCTCAGAAACACCCCACATCCCTGGGTACTCCCCATGCCTCTTGGAACACCCCACATCCCCCGGGGCAATCTCCACACCACCTGGGCACACCCTATATCCCCCAGATGCTCCCCACATCCCCCCACATCCTCCCACATCCCCCAGGCACGCTCCACGCCCCCCAGCACACTCACATCCCCCGCACGCCCCTTGCATCCAGGCGCTCTCGCTCTGGGACGCGCACGCCCACCCACCTGTGACCACAGAGCCGTGGGAGCCGGGGCCGCTCCCCAGGTACTGGTACTCTGTGAAGCTGAAGCTCCCCGAGCTGTCCTCCCCGATGGACTGCGAGATCTCCTGGATGGCGCCCATCTCCTGCAGGAACTCCTCCGACAGCGGGCTCTCCAGCCCGTCCGCCTCCAGCGGGGACAGCGGGCAGACCGGGCTCTCCGTGTCTACCATCGTGCTTCCGGGGTGCTGGTCCCGTGCGCCCCGATCTCCTGGGGAGAGAAGCCGTGGTGAGAGGGGCCGGGCGGGCGCACCCAGCATGGCCGCTCCCCACCGTGGGGGCCGACCCACGGCTGGGCCGCTCCAGACAGCTGCGCTCGGAGCCGTCCACGCTCACGGGCTCCCCTCGGGCGTCGGGACCGAGTCTGCTCCCGCAGCACCTCGGAATCCCCTGCAGTAGTGGACACAGGTCTTACGGGGTGAGTCCACCGAAGAGTCTGCACTGGGTCCCGAGCGGTCTGGCCCGGCCCTCGTGTCACCGACCGCGCCAAGGGGAGCCCGGGAGGCCCAGGGGTGCGGCGGCCCCACCCCGGAGGCCCAGGGCAGCCACCTGTGCACCTGGGTGGGGCCGCGCAGAAGCTGCCGGGTGCGGTGCGGGCATAGTGGGGGCAGCGCCGAAGCCGGTCTGCCCCGTGGCGGGTTCTTGCTCGCGCCCAAGCACCGAACCCTCCTGGGACCCCCAGGCCCACACCGTGTCACCGGGCCCAGGGGCGCGCCACCCCCATGCCGCCCGCCTCGGCCGGCCCTCCTGTCCCGTCCACACGCCTGGACGGCCCCCCTGAGCACGAGCTACCAGGGCCCACGGGCCGCACGAGATGACCCTGAGCTTCCGGAACGCTTCACCACCTGAGATGGTCCAGGGAAGCCCGTGCCCCTCACTCGGACCAGTACTGCCCGGTGAAGCAAATCCAGGCAGTGCCGTGCCCCCAGCACACAGGCGCCCCAGCTGGAGGAGGGGACGGGTCGCACGTTCTGGGCATGCACGTCTCACGCCGGAGCCCAGTGGGGGTCCAGCCAATGCAGGGCCAGGGTCCCCCACTGGCCTGGTGGCCTGGACATCATACGCTGCCTGCTGTCTCGGACGCTGCATCCTCTCTGAAAGCGCGTCCTCAAACGGCAAGACCGTGGGGCGCTCCGGGAGGGGAACGAGGTCAGCGGGACTTGGGCTGCTGGGCACGGGGCACGGAAGCGCTGAGAGCCGGACCCTGGCCTCCCCCACGCCACGGGCGGCTGAGCTGCTAACCGCTGCCCTGTCCACCCAGACATCAGAGCTGCGTCTTGCACAGCAGCACGGGCAGGTGGCTACGGAGGCTGCGTCACCAGGGTTCAGTGACAGAACACATCGCCCTGAATATCCCGAGAACGACAAAAGAGCTCATCAAAACACAGAACACTGGGGAAGAAAGCAGACGTGAAAGCAAAAGGAAGGGAGGGAGGAGGGACGCAGAATCCGCTGCTGTTTAATGTCATGTAAACACACGGCCGGTGAGGCCCGGGGAGGGTCTGACACGCACCGTCAACCTCGGCGACCAGAGCTAACGCAGGCCAGAGTGGCGGCGGGCGGCTGTGCCCGACACGGCTCGGCAGGGCCTCTGACTCACCAGCCGCTGGACCCAGCTCCACGCGGCCCCAGCTACCCTCAGAGATGAAACTCGGCCTGCCGGGCCCTGCCAGCCGGATGCTTCTCGCGGGCAGCGAGCCTTGCCGATCTCGAGCCCGCATTTCCAGCACCACCTCTACGGGCAGTGCAAGCTCACGGTCGGTCTCCGAGGCTCGGTGACCCGGGTACGGCCATCACCAGGGGACGACTGACAGTCCGGCTGGGTGTCAGCAGCCCCGCCTGCGCAGCCCCAGGCAAGACGCACAGCCTCGCGTCCAGAGACAACAGGCCGGCGCTGGGGCAGACGCTGGCGGCCTGGGGAAGGTGGCTCTGCAGGCCGAGCTGCAGCCTCAGAGCACGGCCTGAGAAGCGCCCTCGGGAGGGACAACAGACCCAAGCAGGTAGGTGAGGGACAAGTCTCTGTGCCCCCGGGGACCAGGCATGGCGGGGTGGGTGCACAGTAGGCACACACGGGGCAGCGTGGGGGTTGGGTGCACAGTAGGTGCGCATGGGGGGGTTGGGCGTACAGTAGACACGCACGGGGCATGGG
>JAGFMF010011642.1:2529401-2628107 GCA_019455555.1 Galemys pyrenaicus | reverse complement strand
GGCGTGGGGGGGTGGGCGCACAGTAGGCACACATGGGGCGGCATGGGGGGTTGGGTGCACAGTAGGCACGCATGGGGCGGGGTGTAGGCACGCATGGGGTGGTGTGGGGGTGGGTGCACAGTAGGCACGCACAGGGTGGGGTGGGCGCACAGTAGGCACGCATGGGGCGGGGTGTAGGCACGCATGGGGTGGTGGGGGGTGGGTGCACAGTAGGCACGCACAGGGTGGGGTGGGCACACAGTAGGCACACAAGGGGCGGGGGGGTGGGCTCACAGTAGGCACGCAAGGGGCGGGAGGCGGTGGGGGGGGTGGTGGTTGTTGCCGTGCGGCTCAGCCCAGGTGAGGACGAGGAGTTCTGAGAGCCACACACCGTGTGTGGAGGCAGCAGAGAAGCTTCAGTGTCAAGAGCAGGGGACGGGGTCAGGCCCCACCCTGTTAAGGCCTCTCGGACCGAAGGCCATTTGTAAATCTCTTCTGGAGTGAGACATTAAACAGTGGTGGACTCTCAAAGCATTTCCACATGTTCCCAGCTATGCGAGGAAAAGAATGGAGGCCTGGGCCTGGCCTTGCCCGGGAACTCACGGCGCACCCCGAAGCTCTGGAGGTGCAGTCCAGGCCTCTGTCTACTCTCTGCTCATCTCTGCCACCGGCCTCGGCTGGCCGGGCTGAGGCCTCTCAGATGCCGTGCAACGGGCTTCACGATGTGCAGGGTGGCAATCTGCTTCCATTTTGTCTTTTTTTTTTTTTTTAAAGATCTATTTATTTGTGCACACAAGATCTGGGTGCAGGCCAGAGGCGCGGGGGTGAGAGGAGTCACCAGAGACAGAGCGGGGAGCAGAACAGGCAGATGGACTGAAGTACACTGCTGAGGGAACAGCGGGGAGACAGGAGAGGTCTGGAGATCGGACTCGCGCTGCAGTGGCTGCGGATGCTTCACAGTGCGGCGTTCAACCCCTCTGCGCCCCCAGGGAGGCCCCTGCTTCCATTTCCTTCTGCTGATGGCGTCCGAGGAGCCTTCGCTGCGTGGCTGCTGGATTTCGGGCAGAGGGACCCGTTTACGAGACAGATGACAGATCTTCCTACCGCCACGTCTAACTCACTGCCTTGTCGGAGTCCGTGTTTTCCCGTGTGTTTGAAATGTTGCCATCGCAGTTAGAAACCCATCAGCTGCTAAATTTCTTGCACTTGGCTTTCAATTAACATCACACAATCAACAAAGGTCTCTGAGGAGCCCTCTGTACCTTCACCCAGCACCCGGAATTCAGGGAATCGATTAATCATTACCCCCACGTAATGATTAACGCGCCACCAGCCTTAGGAAGGGCCTCGGGACATCCTGGCGGCGGGCACAGAGGCGGAGAAGCTGAGGCGCGGTACTGCCGGGAGCTGACTTGAACGCACGCATCGCTTGCACATCGCCCAGATTCACCTGGCAACGTCCAGCTCCTTCCCAGCCAGGCCCACGGCCCCCCAGTGTTGCAATCAGAAGAAGCTGACATGGGAAACGTATCTGGCACCCTTATCTCTTAAGGTGTCAAAAGAATGTTCCCAGCCATTTCCAAGGAAAACCCCCTCCAGGTTTAGACAAAGTTCACACCGTCTGCTGGGACTTACTGGGCCACCCCAAGCCCAGCACCCCCTTCCACTTTCCTCAAAGAGGACTTATTGTTTCTCATAGAATCTTATCTCGGGGGAAGATGCCAATGAATCTGCCAAGGGAGGTGGCAGGCTGGGGCCTGTCGAGCCTCGGCCGAGCCAGCTCTGGAGACCGCTGCCCGCCGCAGACCCGGCCGGGGTCTGGAGGCCACACGCACAGGCGAGGTTTTAGCAGCCGCGCGGGACGCTGGAGCGGCGGTCACCAGCTCGGCGCGGACACCAGCGGCGGACCCAGGGCCTGTCCTGTCCAGGACCGGAAAGGCTCAGCAGGAAGGGTCAGACGCACGACGGGCAGAGGCGATCTTGGGCCAAGCCTGCGTCTTCAGGGTTAAACTGACGGCGGCCGTGGGGACGGGCAGCCGTTTTGTGGCCTTCACGAAACAGCCGCGGGACTGGGGGCCACCATGAGCGCTGGACAGCAGGCAGAGGCGGTTCGGCCAGCCCGGGGCAGTGGAGGAGGGGGAGCTAGCACCAGGGCTGGCCCTGCACCCCCTACGCCCCCGTGCTCCCCAAACCGGGCAGGGGCAGACTTGGTTCAGGGACAAGGCCAGCACGCAGAGGCAGCGAGACGAACTCACCAGGCCCCATGCAGAAGACGGTCAACTCAGAAAAGGACAAGCCCCGCCGTGGTCACTGTGGCACCAGCTCCAGCAGGGAGGACACGGCCACCCAGCGGCCCGGGAATGGGGGACCAAGGAGACGCAGCTGTCCACGCCGGGAAAGGGCAGCCCCGTCCTGACGGCCACACGAGGGGGCGTGGGCGCTGCGGCGCAGGACAGAGCCTGACGCTGCGTGTCTCCAGCACGTGGCCTGACCGAGCAGATGCGCAGTGCTGTCGGGTGCTAGTGGACGGAGGGGCGGCTCGAGGCTGAGAGCAGGGTGGACGGAGACGGGCCGGAGAGACGGACACAAAGGCCCTGACCGAGGACAGGGAAGGAAACGCAGATGGACAGGGGGGTGTGGGGGCCGCAGCGGGGCCTGGGGAGACCCCAGGAAGGCCTGCCCCTTCACCCCGTCCCTGCCCCACGCGTGACCCCAGAGCACCGCGGCTACACCCCAAACACGGTCCGCTCACAGTTCTGCGGGGCCGGGCACGGCAGGCGGCACCCCGGGGCGGGCTGCACGGCCATCCCCCCGGGCGGCGGGCGGCACGGGCCAGGCAGGGCCTTCTTCAGCCCAGGCCGCTCCTCGAGGAGGCCGGCCCCCACTTCTGCGGGGCGCAGCGTCCCGGGGGCGGGGGGGGGGGGGCAGGCCCAGAAGCCNAGGAGGCCGGCCCCCACTTCTGCGGGGCGCAGCGTCCCGGGGGCGGGGGGGGGGGGTCAGGCACAGAAGCCCCACTGAGACTCTGCAGGCCTCAGCCAGGTCTGCGCAGAGCTGGCACCTGGCGGGCCAGGCCCACGGGTGGGGCAGCAGGCACCACCCCAGGGAGGGGCCGCAGAGGCTGCTCCCCGGGGCAGGCCCCAAGAGGCAGGGATGCGGCAGACGGCGGGGCGGGCCGGCCTGTGCCCAGCAGCGTGGACTCTGCCCCAGGGCCAGAGCGCGAGGAGCCAGCGGGAGGTTCCGCAGAGGGCCAGGAGAGGAGGGAACGTCGGCGCAGGGCGCGGCCGGATGCAGCGGTGACAGGTCCCAAGGCGGCTGGACGCCAGGGGGTTGGGGGGGCCTTCCCGCCAGGAGAGGCTGCCCTGACCAGTGCGAGCAGCCAGTGGGGAGGCGGCGGGGCAGGGCCAGGGCTGCCGGACCCAGGAGGCCCCTGCTGCCTCGCTCCGTGGACAGCGCGTGGGGGTACCTGCAGCCCTGCAACCGTGTCTCCCGTCCCGGAGACTGTGCGCCCCAGGCCTCTCAGTAGCAGCATGATCGGGGGGTGGGGATGGTGGGGGGTGGGCACAGCCCCCGCAGGGAGAGGGCAGATGTGGCCTCCTGGAGCCTCAGTTTCAACAGCGTGAACTTTTTTTCTTTAATTTTCTTTTAAAAGATTTATTTACTGATGCACACAGAGCTGGGGTGCAGGCCAGAGTCGTGGGAGGTGAGAGGAGTCCCCAGAGACAGAGCGGGGAGCAGAACAGGCAGATGGACTGAAGCACACTGCTGAGGGGAGCAGCGGGAGGCAGGAGAGGTCTGCTGCGCCCTGGGGGTCCCTTCCTGGTCTGGTCCTGGGGCACAGTCCTCCCCAGGGAGGCCCCTCCACAGCACGAACTCACTGGGGCTTGTGCCGCCCCACGTAAGCTGCTGGGGTGCTCGTGGGCGGGCACGGGCGCACCCCACACTCTCCGTCCTCCTCCCCACTGGCGCTGCTTCGCCCATGCTCCCCAGACGGTAACGTCCCTGAGGGGACGCGGCCCCATTCTGGCTGCTTACCCGGTGGTGACAGCAGGCCCTGAAGTGCCGGCCAAGAGAGGCGCCTCGTCACAGGCCGCGGTCTCCGGTAAGCGCAGTCTCGCGCTCCAAAGGAGACCGGAGGCAGAGCTGCAATTCCTGGCCGCCTCCGAAGCCCAAGCCGCGGCCTTCGCCCAGCGGGGACCTCTGCTCCAGGGGTGCCAGCCCCGGTCCCTGTGGGGAGCCCGTCCCGGGGCGGGGTCCAGGGCATCATGCAGACGGCCCTGGCTGCCCTGCCGCGGACGCCCCCAGCCTCTGGGTGTGGGCCCGGGACAGCCCAGGCTCCCACGCCGGCCAAGCCGAGACGCCGCCACAGCCGGAGCCTCCTTGGTGTGGGCGTGGGGCAGGACGCCCCCGCCGGCCGGCGCTGCTGGCCCCTCAGCCTGCGGGTCCGGGGGCACAGATGCAGGCGGGGCCGCCGGCCTTCTGCGGGAGGCCTCTGACCGGGAAGGAGCAAACGAGAGCGGCAAACTCGACAGCGCACGGGCCCCCGCCCGGGGCGGCTGGGAGGGGCCAGGCCCTGGTGGAAGCAGAGTCCCCGTCACTCTCTGTCCAGTAGGACAGAGGCCGAGACCGCCCGAGGCCCCGTGGAAGGGGCTCCCCTTGTGCAGGGGCAGCGACGGGTTTCGAGAGTGGGTCTCGCGGCGCTTCTGTGCCCCTCTGACGCGCACGGGGCGCAGGGAGCGGCTGCTGGCAGAGCCCTGCACCCACTGTCCGAGTCGCCGACCTCCACGGTCCAGCCCTGGACCCTGCCGCGGCCGGACACTCGCTGCGCCCCCCAGAAGTGAGAGGTTCCGAGGAGCTGACCGCGGCGGTGGCTGCTCCCTGGGTCCTGACCCGTGCCAGGCCCTGAGGCCAGGGGCAGAGGCCGCTGCACGAGGACCCAGGAGGCCGGGGCCGCAGGACCGCGGGGCTGGGCTGAGCCGGGCGACCCAGCCGTTGATGGCGTGCTCAGTGGGGGCGGCCCCGCACCTGCAGGCCGCGGTGGGGCTGCTGGCACCGCAGCCGTGCCCGACGGGCTCCCACAAAGAGCAGCGGCGGCTGCAGCCACGCCCGGCCAGCCCTCGGGGGGACCGGGGCGAGCAGGGGAGCCAGTGTGGCTCTGACTTGCCTCCAGAGATCAGTCAGCGGAGCAAGAGGAGGTGACGGCAGCCCAGCTCGCTGCGGCTCCGCGCTGTAGCACAGAGGTCAGCCCCTGTCCGCCCGCGCAGCTGCCCCTGAGGGGCCTTAGGGAGGCGCCGCCTGTGGATGGAGAGCTCAGGGCCAGCCCCAGGCCAAGGCAGGGACAGGGACAGTGTCTGCGCTTTAGAGCAGCCTCTGTGGGCCTCCCTGGTGGTGCAAGGGGGTGAGCGCCACACTGTAAAGCATCCGCGGCCGCTGCAGCACAGGTTCGATCCCCGGCCAGGGAGGGACCCACAGGGCGCAGCAGACCTCTCCTGCCTCCCGCTGCTCCCCTCAGCAGTGTGTTTCAGTCCATCTGCCTGTTCTGCTTCCCACTGGTCTGTGGTGAATTCTCTCACTGCCTATATCTAGCCTGTACCCCAGTTCTTGTATGCATAAATAAATAAATCTTTTAAAAAATTATATACTGGGCCTCCCTGGTGGTGCAGTGGGTTGAGCGCTGCACTGTGAAGCATCTGTGATACAGCAGCGCGAGTTCGATCCCCGGCCAGGGAGGGAACCCCCATGGCGCAGCAGACCTCTCCTGCCTCCCGCTGCTCCCCTCAGCAGTGTATTTCAGTCCATCTGCCTCTCACTCTGGCGAATCCCCTCACCAACCCCCCAGCTCTGGCCTGCACCCCAGCTCTTGTGTGCATAAACTAATAAATGTCTAAAATAAAAAAAGAAAATCATGTAAGTGCTGCTGTTGGCGGGTGGAGCTTTCTCTATAAACATCTACTGCATGTGAGATACCGTGACTCTGCCTCGCTCAGTGCTAGATAGTTCTGAGTTCCTCTAGCTACTCTTGGGCTTTCTTCTGGAATGCAGCGAGCTACTGGGAAGAGCCTGACCCTTCGGGACCTGATTTCAAGGCCGTGAGCGCTGGGCCCCAGCACTGCAGCCTGGTCCAGCCCTTACCGCTGACAAGGCCGCCAGAGCCGCCACCCACTGCCCTTACACCCGAGGTCTTTCGGGCTGGCAGGCGGAGACGGGCCCTGTTCCCGGCCTGGTGTGCACCAGGCGCTATTCCTGGCACCTGCGGGGCTGGGCACGGCGCCCTCTGACCCTCTCCGATGGCGCTTTTCTTGGGCCCCAGCAGCCGGGCTCGCGTGCACGCACCGCCCCGCGCTCAGCCAGCCTCTGCCTGCCTGTATCTCTGATCCCGAGCGAGGGGGCAGCCAGCTCTGCCCGGGCCCCTCTGCAGCATGGCCTGGGAATCCCCATGTACCGCTCCCTGGGTGCTCCTGCCTCACAGCTCTCGGGCCACTCACTGCCTGGCGCCCAGGGCCGTGAGCACGTGGCTGCAGCACGTGCCTGTGTTTTGATTATTTCAGGCAGGGCCAGCAGGTCCCGGCTATTCCGTCCTGGACAATGGAGTCAATCGTTCTCACATAAAAGAGTAAGTTGGTTACGAGGCCACAGGCAGCGCTTCTGCATTTTTCAAAATCGACGACCCCTACTGATAAGTAGAAATATTGCATATTCTTCTGTAAGACTTTTAATTTTCTTTTTTATAAAAAAATTGATTTATTTATGCACACAAGAGCTGGGGTGCAGGCCAGAGGTACAGGGGGGGAGAGGACTCACCAGAGACAGAGCAGGGAGCAGAACAGGCGGATCCACTGAAACACACTGCTGAGGGGAGCAGCAGGGAGACAGGAGAGGTCTGCTGCGGCCTGTGGGTCCCTCCCTGGCCGGGGATTGAACTCATGCTGCAGTGGCTGGGGAAGCCCCACAGTGCAGCGCTCCAACCCCGTGCACCACCAGGGAGGCCCGACTGTACTGTGCACCGTATGTATAAACTGACTCCTTTTTCCGAGGTCCTGCTGAGATCCCTGTGGTTTATATTTGAATCCTGGAATATCTTCTTGGGTATAAACCTGAGATGCAGACACAAGTCCTCGGCTGTAAGCCCCAAACTGACACACCTCGATGCTCACGGCCGTGCATGCCCCTTTGGGCAAACACCCCGGCCCTGGGGTAGTCGTGGACAGGATCCGAGATCTGCCCCGGCCCCACCTGTGAGCCCAGGCCGCAGCGCCCCCTCCTCGCGCCCCTGCTTGTGCAGACCCAACGCCACGGTCCGGCTGCGCCACCAAGGATGCACGGCTTGCCCAGCGCAGGTGTCACCCCTCACGTGTTCGCTTAGCCAGGTCCCTAGGCAGGACCTGCACGAGGTGCCGATGGGAAAAAGTCCGAGAAGCCCTAGGTAAAGCAGCAGCACGTGGGTTCACGACGGGAAGTCCGACATAAGGTTGACTCTGCAAATCGCAGCTCTCACGCGATGCCCGTCAGCCCCAGTAACGTGTGCCGGCACAGGCCTGTTGCCCTGCAGTGCCAGGGAGGCTCCGGCCCACAAGGGCTAGACTGGGAGGGGGCCCCACGTGGAGAGCTACCCAGTAGCCCAGACACCGGCGCCCCGAAGGCATGACACGTGGGCAACAGAACAGACCCGAGATGCTGCAACAGACCCGCACACACGCGCACAGCTGCTTCTACAGAGACGAGCCCCTCGGGGCGGGGTCACGGCCGGGCCAGCACGCGGTGCTGGAACAGCTGGCCCCGGGGTAAAGCATCGGTCGTACCCCAAGCCTCAGGCCTTCTACAAGAGTCGGCTTCCAAGAGCATACAGGGCATCTTCAGGGGCTACAGCTAGACAGGGCGTTTGTGCACTTGCCACCAGAAACACGACCTCCAAGAGGAAGCTGGGCAAAGTGGACCTCACCAGAACACAGCTCCAGGTCTGCCACCAGCTCCGTGGCGACGACAAAACCCAAATGTAGTTTGGGTTAAAATATCTGCAAACAGGGCCTCCCTGGTGGCGTAGCGGGTTGAGCACCGCGCTGTGAAGCATCTGCAGCACAAGTTTGATCCCCGCCAGGGAGGGACCCACAGGGCGCAGCAGACCTCTCCTGCCTCCCCGCTGCTCCCCTCAGCAGTGTGCTTTAGTCCATCTGCCTGTTCTGCTCCCTGCTCTGTCTCTGGGGAGTCCTCTCACCTCCTGTGACTCTGGCCTGCACCCCAGCTCTTGTGTACATAAATAGATCTTTAAAAATGTAAAATATCTGCAAACCACATACCTGACAAGGAGTAAGTACTTGGAATACATAAAGAACTTTCAAAACAGTAAGAACCCAACACTCCAGTGGGAAGCAGGCAAGGGGCCCAGGGACAACTTACCCGAGGTGCTGTACGGGCGGTCAGACAGGCAGAGGGACAAAGGCCCCCCACCCGGGCCTGCAGACAAGCCCCACGGGACAGACACCCCAGACCCCGCCCGACGGCTCGCACGAAGAAGGGGCACAGCAAGGACGACGGCGCCTGCGCGGGCGGGCCCCGCACCTCCTGGGCACACGCAGCACTGCAACCAGAGCGACCAGGGTGGGCATGGCAGCGGCGACAGACACGCTGGCTGCTGCGGGCACCCAGGCCGCTCGGCCCAGCGGGGACGGGGAACGGCAGCCACCCCGTATGTCCCCCGTCCCGCCACCACCGGCCCCGCAAGCACACGCCCACACACGCACCCCCTGAGCCGGAAGCGCCTGCCCAGGAGCCCGGCACACGCCGAGAGCACAAGAGCAGCAGAGGAAAGTAAAGCGGACGTCGGACCTCCAGTGCAGGCGCGGCAGCCGCGAGAAGGGAAGACGCTACGAGAGAGGAACACCTGCAATTGCGTGTCTGGTGCCCCGAGACACAGAGGCGTCTGACCAGGGACCCCGAAACCGGGGAAAGCTTCAAATGGCCCTGACGCCACAGACGACAGGCCGCGCTGGGGTGCGGACACAGCTACGAGGCATGGCGCATCAGAGCCCAGGGTGGCCGCAGCCAAAAGCGGACGGCGGTAAGTGCTGGCGAGAAGCTGGGCCGCTCCCGCATGGACTGTGGGGTCACAAGATGATGCAGCCACCTGGAGCGGCGCTCGGCGCGGGACGCGGGGCCTGGAGTCGCTGGGCCGTGTCCACCCCGCCAGCCACGGGTGGGGAGCAGGGGGCTGCGTTCCTACACGGGCCCGGGCGAGGCTGCTGTTGGCCAGTCGGAGACCACGCCGTGCTTCACGCGGCGGTGCGGCTGACCCCTGCAGGGCCAGGCCGGGGCGGCAGCCAGTCCTGAAGGACGCAGGCCGTGGGCATCCGCCTCGGCGTGCCACCTGGGCAGGCGCTGGCAGTGGGGTGTCGGGAGGAAGGTGGGGCCAGCAGTCAGTGCGAGTCAGCAGCACCCAGACAGCCGAAGATTTGACGGCAGAGACAGCGGTCAGCCAGCGCCCAAAGGGGATGCGTCCTCCTGCCCTCGACCGGGAGGCCCGCCCACACCATGCCCAAGGTCGGGGCGCAGGGCCGGCCCGTGGACATGGCCAACACATGGTGATCTCAGGGGAACCAGCACAGCACGAGGCCGGCCAGCCCAGTGCCCCCGCCGCCGCCGCCGAGGGGCTGTGTGGAAAGGACAGGAGGACAGCCATGGAGGACAGGCGGCCGCGCGTGGGGGGGCCTGGGGGGCACACGAGGGCCTGGCTGACCCACGTGCCCATCCCCGAGTGTGGTGCCCAGGCCCTGACGGGGACCCCAGCCGCTGTGGGCGAGACGAGACCCGCAGGCGGACGGGAGAGTCCAGGTCTCTGGCGATTCCTCTGGGCGAGCGAATCCACGATGGCAGGCGTGGAGAAGGAACTCAAGCTGACCGCGGACCGAAGGGCGAGCACCAGCAGCGACGTGTGAAGACGGGGGCTGTCCTCGTGTCTTCGGCTCGTGGGCCCAAATCCAAGCGCGGCAACCGAGGCCCGGAGACGCGTGCAGGCCACCTTTTCTGCTTCTCCCCTGCTTCCAACTTGGAGGCGATCTCACTTGCGGGAGAGCTGCGGGCGGCACGCCGTCACCCTCACCCACCCACCGCGGCCTCCGGGCGTGGCCACCAGCGTGCCCCTGATGGCAGCTGGCCAGGCGGGCATTCAGGCGGGGCGGCAGCCCGGGCACAGCCATGCCCTCACGCCGGGGTGCAGGCGTGTGCTCAGAGTGGGGTGCTCTCCACAAGCTGGCGCAGTATTGGCACCCACAGCAAGGCACCCCAATACAGCCCGAGGCACCCGACACAGCCCGAGGCACCCGACACAGCCCGAAGCACCCCAACACGGCCCGAGGCACCCCGCAGCCGTGTCCTCACTGGCCTTCCCGCTGGGGTGGCCAAGGCTTTCGTGCACCGGGACAGTGACGTTTCAGAGGGTCTCCTGCTGCTGCCGGGTCCAGCGCTGGGGCTCACTTTGTGCCGGCCCTTCTCGGACGTCCTCTGTGGCGGAGCTGTGGCTGCGGCTGGGGCTCCGCGGACGCCCGCCCCTTTCCTGCCCGAGCAGCGGCCCCACACTGCACGCGTCCACGCCGGCTCACACGCGGAGAAGCAACTGAAACACGGACGTGGCCCGATCCCGAGCGGGAGGCGTGAAAGGAGCGAGCAACGTGGGCCCACGTGGCGTCTAGGCAGACGTCAGTGACCGTGGCCGGGGCCGGCCAGGCTGCCATGCTTCCCTGCCACCGCAGGAGTGAGGCGGCAGTGGCCAGGACACGGAGGGCCCAGGGGCTGCCCGTGGGAGGGAGCGAGTGGGACTCTCCGCTGTCCAGGGAAGTTCCACCTCGAATGAGAGAAGCGGGGCCTCCCAGGGACTGGCTCCTGGAGCCCAGAGCTGGGGAGCTGCAGGAGACGCTCATGTTTCGGGGTCACCGGTTATGTGCTTTGCACGTGCCCCATTGGGGACTGCCCCGTGGACCCGGCAAAGCCACCTGCCTCGTATGCTGCAGCCGGCCACGCGCCCCGGCGACCCTGTCCTGTTACGTCTGCAGAGAGCTGCAGCTTAGGGCCCGGGCGGGCGGTCTGCTTGCTGGCTGTTTTGAAAGTGTGTTCTGCCTCGATCAGCTGCCCTCGCCCCTCCTGCCTGGACCCTGGCCTCGCCGCCGCCCGGTGGCTGCCAGCCGCAGGCACCAGCGCAGAACACCCTCTGCACGGGCTTCTGAGCAGGGGGCTGCAAAGACCTGAACTTGCACTTAAGGAAAAAGTCCGAAGGAGTGTCCTGCAGTCTGGACAAAGTCCTGCTCTCCCTGCCCACATGCCGCTGCCACCCCCGGCCCCACGCCACACAGCACACCCCCCAGGCTCCCCCAGGAGCCGGCAGAGCCCTCCCGGTGCCCCCAAAGCGCTCCTGGTGGCCACTCTCCTGGGACGCCCCGTCCTCCCCTCCAGGACATGTCTCTGACTCACCCTTCGTCCTGTTCCTTCCCGAGCCGTCCCGGCTGCAGACGCCCCCACCTCCGCCCTGCTGTCTGCGGGCCCCCGCCTCACCGGCTTCAGCCCGTCCTTGAGGGCCAGCCCCTCAGCCCCCGCAGTGCCCTCACCCTCCTGGCGCCTGACGACACCCCGGCTCCACGCCCTGCAGAGGAACTCCAGACGCACCGCGTGTAAACAGCCCAGCTCCTCGCACCCTCCACAGACCCGCATCTGGCCAAAACCAACCGCTCGCCCTGGCCAGCTGACCTCCTGTGCCGGTGCCCTGCCCCCTCCTTGGCCGGGACGCCTCGCACCCCACCCACGCTGCGGGCGGCGTGTTGCAGGCTCATCTGCAGAAGCAGGCATCGGATAAATGCTGACTGATGAATCCACCGGTGCTGAAACCTGCACGTCACTTCCCTCTTCCACGCCCCACTCCCCCAACCCCCTCATTCTAGGTAACTCTGAAGCATCTAAGGAGAGGGTCCCACCAGCAAAGACCACCAGGTGCAGAACAACCGCATTTGTGAAGAATCCAGGATGTAACGAATGACAAGAAGTTCTTGCAGGGAGCAGAGCAATCTGTGTAAGGAAAAAATGCAACCCCTGGGCCTCCATGTGCCCTCTGCAGGGACTAAGGTCTCAGCACTATCACGCTCTGCCAGCCTCTGCAGCGTGAGTTCGATCCCCGGCCAGGGAGCTGACCGATGGGGTGCAGCAGACCTCTCCTGCCTCCCGCTGCTCCCCTCAGCAGTGTGTTTTGGTTGATCTGCCTGTTCTGCTGCTCACATGTCTCTGGTGAGTCCTCTCACCCCCTGTACCTCTGGCCTGCACCCCAGCTCTTGTGTGCATAAATAAATAAGTCTTTAAAAAAAAAAAAAGAACGACACAGAGTTCGAACTCTGTGTGATATCGCCTTTCAGTCTGGGGATGTATTTCTGGTAACCACGGCAGTGATAGAACTTGTCAACCTGTCTTCCCAAGCCCCACGACACAGCCCTGTCATCAGGTCTGAGGGTCCCGCGGGCGACACCTCGGTCACGCGTGGTCAGTCTCTTTCCCTTGAGCCATTGGCCAGCTGGCGCGTCTTCGGGCCTGCTCCCAGCAGCCAGAACGACTACGCACGAGCATCCCTGACAACTGACCGCATTAGACGTCCTTTCCTGGGTCTCCTGCCGTCCAGCGCACCGTTGAAGAGTTTGCTCCAAAGCCCTGCCCACTTCTACTTTAATTCTTAACTGGATTGTCTTATCCCTGGGTTGTAGCAGATTTTTTTTTTTAACTTACATGTTCGTCATACTTTTTTTTTTTAAGTTTTATTTATTTACCTATGCACACAAGGACTTGGGTACAGGCCAGAGGTGTGGGGGTGAGAGGACTCACCAGAGACAGAGCGGGGAGCAGAACAGGCAGATGGACTGAAACACACTGCTGAGGGGAGCAGCGGGAGGCAGGAGAGGTCTGCTGCGCCAGGTGGTCCCCTCCCTAGAGGGAGTTTGACTCCGGAGATGGAATTCAAGCTGCAATGGCTGCAGAAGCACCACAGTGTGGTGCTCAATCCCAGGTGCCTTCAGGAGGCCCTGGCTTAGGGACTTTACGTCCAAAGTCTGACTCCTAACCCCAAGGAAGTGCGACTTTGCTTTTCAGCTGCTTCTTCCTTAAACTGGCCAAGATCCCGGGGACAGGGACGAGACAACCACCGGTGCCTGTCTTGGTCTTCCCTACAGCAGAGCCTGGCACCTCGCAGGCATTCTGGGGCCTCAGCACTCGCCACTCCCTGGCTCCCAGCTTCTGCGGGCCCTCACCGCGGGCTCCCTGCCTGCATGCTTTTGAGTTCACAGCCACAGATGTTTACCTGCCTCGCAGAGTGCACTGGCAACCTTCCTCTTTATTTTTACCCCCAGAACCCCAGATAGAGGCACATGTCGGAAGTGTCACGGGTTCAGTCCCAGACCCTCAGAAGAGTAGCAAGATGACATGAATTTTTTTGCTTCTCGGTGCAAATAAAAGTTATGTCTACACCACGTACAGTCCACTAAGCTGGCGGCATTTAGATCTGAAAAACAAGGCATGAGCCTTAATTTAGACACGCCTCGTTGCTAGAAGCTCCCACCCTCCCCTGAGCCTTGAGCGAGCCCCAGCCTCGTCCGTGGTGGGGGGCCCTGCCTCCACATGGGGGTGCTGACAGACCAGGGTGGAGGTGGCCGAAGCTCGGATGGCGGCAGCAATTTCCTACAATAAGAGTGTCATCTTCTGCCACATCGGTCGAGCCTTTTTAAAAAAAAGATTTATTTTTATTTATGCACACAAGAGCTGGGGTACAGGCCAGACGTGTGGGGGGTGAGAGGATCCACCAGAGACATGTGAGGAGCAGAACAGGCAGATGGACTGAAACACACAGCGGGAGGCAGGAGAGGTCTGCTGCGCCCTGTGGGTCCCCTCCCTGGCCGGCAGCAGGGATCGAACTCGCGCTGTGGTGGCTGCGGATGCTCCATCGTGCGTTGCCCAGCCCACTGTCCGCCAGGGAGGCCCGCAGAGCCTCCCTTTTGCTAAAGGTCTCTGCAGCTAGCGACACTGTGTGACGGCTCTGACCTGGGGACAGCTCCTTCCAGTGGAGCCGGGCCCCCAAAACCACAGTGCCTGCTCCCCAAGCTCCGTCCTGCTCCATGTCCTCTGTGGGCATCTCCATGGCGTCCACAGGATCTTGTCCCGGAGCAGAATCCCCTCAACAATCCACCCCCTGCGGCCCCTGCTGCAGTCGCTCCTCCCGTTCGAGTCCAGTCCCAGAGGGCAGCGGCAGCCCCGCCCCAGCTCACGCCACACTCCAGCTCCCGAGCTCCTAGCGCCCACATGCCCCTCAGAGGCCGAACCCCTCACCGCCACCCACGGGGGCTGGCTCCCTCCCTCCCACCTCCTGCTCCTGCTGGCACTGTCGACTCTTCCCGTGACCCACAAATGTCCTTCCAGGCCTCTGCACCCCTTCCCCAGGGGCCCTCTGATTTTCTCTGCCCAAATCCATCGGTCACTACCTCTGCAGCCACAGCCGGCAAGACGACCTCCTCGTATGATAAGACTTGAAAGTCAGTTCGGCCCCACGGACAGAAGGACTCACACACCGTGGAGAAACTGAGTTAGCGGGGGGTGGCCGAGCCTCCAGGGCCAGGGAGGCCGAGCTGCAGGCAGCTGGGGAGTCTGCCCGGAACAGCGGCTTCTAGGACCAGCCGGGAGCCGAGGACCTCCCCTAAGGCTCTCATCCCAGCCGCTCAGGTCGGCCACTCCTGTCAACTCAGATAAGGACTTTCTAAGAAAATGCTGATGCAACTTTAGAACAACAAAAAAACCCTCTCTCCAACAAACGGTGGGTTGTTCAGCAGAGAGGCGGCTGCTGTTCCGTGGATATTCAGGAGCCTGCTTTGGCGGCTGTTCTGTGGATATTGGGGTCCCCGCTTTGGCTGCTGTTCCGTGGATATTCGGGTGCCTGCTCTGGCTGTTCCGTGATATTCGAAGGGTGCACCTTCCTGGGCGCCCCGAATCCCTGGGCCGGACTCGACTGTCCAGGCGCTGGGCCCAGCCTGGCCACCGCCCCAGGGGCCGCTGTGCTCACCCTCGCGGCCGTGACCCGGCCATGCACCCGCCCTGTCGGACTCCTGCTCTTGCGTCCAGTTCTGGCCGCCTGGGGTGCCCTGCGCGCCGGAAGTGGCCATGCCAGGACATCAGAGGCAGTGCCTGACCCCCACGGCCGTGCCAGGCCTCTGTCCACTCCTCCTTGCTTCTGACAGGGCGAAAACTGGGTGCTTGGAGCTCGGGGTGCTTCCTCCAGCCGTAGCTGACTCCCTCCCCTCGTTATCGGAGTCCACTGAAAACAGGACGGCTTTCCGGGCCTCGCTCTCTTTCCTCCTCCATGCCTGGTGCCCTGCCCCGTTCCCCCTGCACCCCAGCCTGTGCCCTGCAGAGCTCAGCTTACGGTCACTCTCCTAGGCGGCCGCCCAGAGCTGCACGCCTGGCTTGGCTCCTCCCGACGCAGCGTCCAGCACCTGAGCTGCCCTCCAGAGCAGGCACCCTGAGGGGCCTGGTGACAGCCGTGCCTGCGGGAGTTGCAGCCCCGGGAGGCCATGGCCAGGGCGGCCGCCACTGCCCTCGCTTGCCTGGGTCGGGCTGTTGGAGGTGCTGCAGGGCCGTGGGCAGCCCGCCCTTTGGGGTTCCTGCCAGGCGCAACCAGAGGCCACCTCCTTCGTGAAGCTTTCCTGGTCCCCGCAGCCGGAGCCCGCCCCGTGTGCCCGCCTTGGAGAAAGGGCAGGACGCTGGCCTGGCAGCCACCGCAGGCACATAGCCCAGTCTCCTCGCAGCCCCTGCAGAATCAAGGTGTGTCTTGGAGGCACACAGAGCTGCCTGGTTCTGTGCGCTGCTCCCGGAAAGAGCACAACGGGGCCACAGGCTGGCTGTGGAGGGCTGGCTCGCGAGGAGCAGGCTGTGCTTGGTCCCAAGGCGCGGGGTCTCCCGGCCGCCACCAGACCACAGCAGCAGGCACCGAGCAAAGGACTCCAGGCGCAGAGAGTGAGCACAACTCTGGAGAGGGAGCACCTCGGCGCAGGTTGTGTCGGTCCCGCGGAACATTCCGTAAAATTCACGTGGCCATTCCTTTCCCTAAGAGGCTCCTACCAAGCCACAGAAATACTTGGGAGACGAAAGAAATTCTTTTAAAGAGAGTCCTTGGGACATCCAGGTCCTTTCCTGTTTGGTCCTTCTAATTATGGTGTTGTTATTGTTTTTTTTTTTTAAGATTTATTTATTTATGCATACAAGCACTGGGGTATAGGCCAGAGGTGTGGGGGTGGGGACAGGATTCACCACAGAGAGCAGGGAGCAGAACAGGCAGATCAACGGAAGTACACTGCTGAGGGGAGCAGCGGGCAAGGCAGGAGAGGTCTGCCGTGCCATGTGGGTCCCCTCCCTGGCCGGCAGCAGGGATCGAACTCGTGCTGCAGTGGCTGCGGTTTGCTTCGTAGTGTGTTGCTTAACCCACTGCACTACCAGGGAGGCCCCTGTTATTGTTTTTTTTAAGATTTATTTTTATTTATGCATGCACACAAGAACTGGGGTGCAGCCCAGAGGTGCAGGGGGTGAGAGGATTCACCAGAGACAGAGTCAGGAACAGAACAGGCAGATCAACTGGAACACGCTGTTGAGGGGAGCAGCAGGGAGACAGGAGAGGTCTGCTGCACCCTGTGGGTCCCTCCCTGGGCGGCAGCAGGGATCGAACTCGTGTTGCAGTGGCTGCGGTTTGCTTCATGGTGCATTGCTTAACCCATTGCACCACCAGGGAGGCCCCAGAGGGCCCCCTTCTAACTATCTTAACACCAAGTTGAAAATAAAAATTCTCCAGTCACACAAGAGTCCCAGAGGTGACTGGGACATATCATTATGTAAATAATAAACAGAAATAATAGCTACAGTGAATGTCCATTCCCCAAACGGAAGCGACACCCTTTGTTTCAAAATGTGTACAGGCATTTAGAAGACTAACTCAATACTGAGCCGCCAAAAAGAGAAATCAAAACCAGAGGCCCTCAGACCAAAAGGAAGCGGAACCTACACAGGCAATAGAACCAGCGCACATGTCAACCAGAACCGCCGGCACGGGGAGGGACGGTGCCTCCATCAGGGGCACACACTCTCACCGGGGGGGGGGGGGGGGGGGGGGGGGGGGGAAGGGGNGCTGAGATGGGAAAGGGAGAAGGGTATGGGGTTTACAATCTGTTTACACTGAACAAAGAAACTGAAATTTCCAGTGACTCTGGAAAAAAAAAAAAAGGCTCAGAGAATCTTTATTACAAAAGCACAGGTGGGGGCCCCCCTATTGGTACAAGGGGTTAAGCCACTGCACTATGAACCATGCACAGCCACTGCAGCGGGAGCTCCTTCCCCAGCCAGGGAGGGGACCCACAGGGAGCAGCAGACCTCTTCTGCCTCCCTGCTGCTCCCCTCAGCAGTGGGTTTCAGTGGATCCGCCTGTTCTGCTCCCCACTCTGTCTCTGGTGAATCTTCTCACCTCCCTGGACTCTCGCCTGCACCCCAGCTCTTGTGTACATACATAAATAAATCTTAAAAAAAAAAAAGGGCGGCCTCCCTGGCAGCACAAAGGTTTAAGTAAGTCTCAGCAAGATAAAGCGGTCCACAGTCACTGCAGCGTGAGTTTGATTCCTGGCCAGGGAGCTGACCCACACGGCGCGGCAGACCTCTCCTGCCTCACCCGCTGTCTGCTCCCCACTCTGTCTCTGGGGAGTCCTCTCACCGTCACACCTCTGGCCTGTACCCAAGTTCTTGTATGCACAAATAAATGAATCTTAAAAAAAAAAAAAAAGCACAGGTATTCCCAGATGGCCTGCAGGAATGAAGAGAAGCTGAATCCCCAAACTCAGAGCAAGACAGGTGGAGAAACACCTGTCCTCTCCAGGACCCCATCTTTTAAGCCCACGAGGATAATCCTTAAGTTTCTTTTTTATACTCTGCTATAAGGAAGGCAGCCCCTAAGGAGCCCCCTTGTGGCACCGCTGGGTGTGGGGAGGCAGAAGCCCAGGCCACACGGAACGGACAAACCAAAGTCCATAAAAGGGTTGGCTAAATAATTACTGCACCGTCTGACACAGAAACACACTTTTTCACATGGTGGAATTTTTCACAGCCTAATCAGCATTAAAGCAAATCACAGCATCACGGATATAGAAAAGACACATCTCCTAACCTCTCACGCACACGGTGTTGAGAACCTACAGTGCTTAAAAACGTACAGGTTTGACACGCATGGCTGGTGAACAGCACTACTGCATCACAGAATGGCTGGTGAACAGCACTACTGCATCACAGAATGACTTTTAGTCCCTAAGATGGAAGAAGAGAAGGAGGAAACATTTTTCCTGTAATCAACTCATTTGCCTTCGCAAAGCTGGAGCCTTTTACCAGGACCACGGTCTGATGGACAGTGACCGCTGCACCTGTCCCCTGGGCCCTTCTCCGGCTCTCCCCGTCCAGCACGGGAGGGCGTCACTATCTCCACAAGCCATCTGCGTGCACGAGATTCAAACCAGCATTACAACGGCTGGAGCTGGCACGCAGCTCCAACTTGTCAGTGTAACTGAAGTGTCTGTTAAGTAATAACATTCCCTCAGTTACATTATCCAGTTTTGAATTACACGGAACTAGCCAGCTATAAAGAAATGAAGTTTTCGTGAAGCTGACACAGTAACTCAGAGGTACAAGTCAATCTAGCCACATCCACCTCACTTCCAAAGCACTGAAAACAGACAGAACGTGGCATCACAGAGTAATAATTAACCCCCAAACTGCTAGTCAGCAGAGCAAGGGAAGTAAACACTCAAATGGCTCGCCGGGAACAGGGGTAAAGAAATCTTCCATTTACCTGCGATTCCCGTCTGGTTCTGAGCTTGTCTCACAAACTTCCTTGGCAAGGGTCAGGGTCCCCCACTTCAGCCGCAGAGCTGAGAAGTCACAGGAGAAAAGATCACCATATGTTGTCCTCTGGGCTGTCCCCAACCCGCCCCCTTGGACGGGAGAAGTCACCGTGACCCCCCCCCTTCTCCCTTAGCCCCGGGGGTCTAGGGTCATTCCCAGGGAAGCCCTGTGCTTCTCCTCCCTCCCCATTCCCAGGCGCACCCCCTTTCCAAGCAGCTCCCAAGGGGGTTCCCTAGCTAGAAGGAGTGGCTGGAGTTGAGGGGGGCGTGCAGCCACCAGGCTCGGGGCACCTCGCTAAAGCCAAAGCATTATACAACTGCGAACTTTTCTTAGAAAGAACCTTGACATTTGGGGCGCGTTCTCTCTCCTTTAAACTTAAAAAGGCGAGGACTGAACGAACAAGCCCGTTAATCTGGGGGCGCACGCGCCCCTCCAGGCCACTCCGCCCGGGACTAGGGGAGCCCTGGGCGCCGCTCGGAGGAGCCCAGCCTGGGCGCGCCCGACCCGCGCCCCCGGACTCCCGGGTGCTGGGAGCGCACCGGGAGCGCGGTCCGGAGTTCCCAAAAGCGCCCGCCGCTGGAGAAACCGGGCCGCGCGTTCCTCCCGTGGGACCTTAGCCCCGGCGCGGGGCGCAGCGCGCCGAGGGTCACTCTGCCGGGGCTCCGGGTCACCCAGCCCCAGGGCCCACGCAGGGCCTCGGGAACGCCCCCTGCTCGGCCGCGCCCAGGGACGCGCGCGCCAGGGGCCCGGCGGGGCCTCCCCCCGGGGCGACCTGAGCACCCTGCGCGCCGAGGTCCCGGCCTCGACCTTCGCGCTGCCCTCAGCCCCAACGACAGCGGCGGCCGCGGGGGTTCGGGCCGCCCTGCGCGCCAGGAGGCCGAGCAGGGGCGCCCCTCGAGCCCCGGACCCCCGCACCCGCCCGCGAGCGCACCTTGTCCTCGCCCTCGGCCCGCGCCCCCGGGCCCGGCGCATGCGCTCCCCGGCCCTGCCCCTCCCCCGGCCGCCCCGGCGCGGGGTCCTCGCGTGGGAAGGCCCGGCCCACGGACTCCCGCGCGCGCCCGCCCGCCCCGGCACCTGGGGCCGCGGTCCGCCGCCTGCCAGTCCGCCGGGCGAGCGCGCCGAGGGAGGGGCGCGGGGCAGGGCGCTAGCGGCCGCCTCCGCCCCCGCCGCCCGCTGCCCCCGCCGTGGGGCCGCCGCGTCCCCGGCCCATGCCCGGCGCCGCCTCCCGCGCCCGTGCCAGCCGCGCCCCCGCGGCACGCGCCGCCCCTCGCGCCCCCGCCCGCCAGGCTGCGCGGGAGCCGCGCGCGGGGGGCGGCCCAGGCCCCGCCCCAGAGCCCCGGGCGAGACACACCCCCTAGACGGCGGCGTGCGATTGGCTGGCCGTGGGGGCGGGGCGGGGCCGCGACTCCGCGCGCTGGGTGGGTCCCACCGCGTGAAACTGAGGCGGGAGCGGCCGAGGGGCCAGCCGGGTCGCCCGGCGGGCGGGCGGGCGCGGCGCCGCGACGGGGCGGCGCGCGCGGGGAGGGGTCGGGCCCTTCCAGCCTCGCGGCCGGGCGGGGCCGAAGTCCAGGCGGGGCGGGCGCGCGGCTGCGGGACGGCGGGGCTCCCGCCCTGCGCCCCGGGCCACGCCGCCAGGCCCCTCCTCCGCGGCGAGCCGGCTCTGCCGAGGCGCGGGTGCCCCGGCGGCTCCGGGGTGCGCGGGGCGGGGGTGGGGCGTTAAGGAAGCGCCTTCCCGGGGCCCCAGAAGCGAAGGGAGGGGAATGGGGGCAGAGCTGGAAGGCTCCCGGCAGGTGGCGGGGGTGCCGGCAGATGCCAGGGCGGGGCACCGAAAAGGGCGAAGGGCACGGGGTGTCCTGCCGGGCGCGACCACCCGCCCCCCACGCCGGGCCCGGGCGCCGGCCTGCCCCTCCCCCACCGGTGCGCGTCCGTCGGGTGAGGGCTGACTTTGTGCCCAGCCTAGGCACTGGGCCTCGGCCAGTGCAGGGGGAGGTCGCGGCCCGGCAGCCAATGGCGAGGAGCAGGGGAGCGCTGCAAAGCCGCTTTGTTGGCTGCCTGCGCCCTAGCTCCGCACGGAATGCGCAGAGCCCCGGTGCCAGCCGCTCCGGACGCCCCTCCTCTGGGAACGAAATGTATGCTATGCCAGCCCTCCTCCCTGCCCTCCGCTCCTCCGGCCTCTGTTCTATTTGTAGCGCGAGCGCCGGGAGGGCCGGCTGGGAGCAGAAAAGCAGCTCAAACAGGAACCCCATGTTCCCCAGACGCCCCAGACCCGGCCTTACCTGGCGACTCCGAGATGTGCTTCCAGCCCACCGCTGCTGATTTGCCCCAGTGCCTGCTGACCTTCGCCCCACCTGCAGACACCCACATAAAGCTCCACTCCAATGCCGGCGAGCGGACTTTTATTGCATAATGAGCGGCGGCCAATATTTGTATTATGTTTCAGAGTTCACAGCCAGGCCATGTACATTAGGAGCTGGAGGCTGCACCAGGCCCCAGGGTGGGTCCTCACGCAGCTCCCCCCTGCACCCCGCAGGTGTCGTGTCCACTGCTGCCTGTGCCGCCCGCCCTCACGAGGACTTCCAGGCCAAAGGTGCTCCCCGCCATGTCCCGAGTCCCAAGCCGGGAGGACCAGGAGTCCACCTTCAGGAGGCTTGAGTCCTCTCCCCGGCCCCCGAAGCCGGCCGCGTGAACCCAGTCCCAGCAGCTCCTGGAAGGCCTGGCCGAGGCCGCCCGGAGGAAAAGGTGCTGCCCGGGGTGTCCTGCCAGGCTCGCCGGCCCCTCTCCAATAGCCGCATGGCACTTAGGCATGTCCCCAGGCCACTACGGGTTTGGGGTGCCCACCTTCGAGGCGAGGCTCCGTTGTCACGCAAGTGTGCACAGGCATCCTCTGAGCACGTGCTGTCAGTCGGGGACACGAGAGTGGCCGTAGCCACTGGCCGGGGCTGGGGGCTTCTGCTGGCCACATGCCCACACAGGCCCGGCCTCCCGAAGGATGCCGCCCGCCCCTCGCACGTCCCTCACCTCAGTGGCCGTGGAGGACACGGCAGAAGGGAGGGGCCGCCCGCCCAGCGGCTAAGCGGAATTGGCTGCTTGGGGGACCAGTTTGAGCCCTTGCCAGCGAGGGGGGACTCCCGGGAAGCGGGGCACACTGGGGGTGCAGCCCTGGGCGTGCTGGGACAGAAGCTCGTGAATACTGTTTTATCTGGCAGCGGGGCTGTCTCAGGTCCAGATGGTTTCTGACCCCACAGCTGTGCCAGGCACAGCAGAAGCTGGGTCTCGCCAGCCTGGGGGTGGGGGTGGGCGCGCCCACCGGAGCTGCCCAGCCCCTGGGCCTCGCGGAAGAGTGGGGGCTGCGACACTCAGAAGGGGGGGGTGCCGGACGAGACAGTGGGTTAGGCCCCTGATGCCCCCCGGGGCCGCTGCCCTGCGGTCCCCTGAGAACAAGGCCTGGAACCCCGGGGGTGGGGGCTTGGGCAGGGCCGGGCCAGTCTGCCTGTTTGCCCTGCAGCTTGGCTAAGCCCTTTTCCAGGAACTGCTGAGGCCCCCGTCATTGTTTGCTGCTGGGCAGACAGTGGAGCTCCTGCTGCGATGTCATCAGGCTGACCTCTGACCCCGGGAGGCCGCCCTCAGGTCAGACAGTGGGGTTCACTGGGGGCACAGACTGAGGAAGGGAGCAGACAGAAGCAGGGGTGCCAGGCTGCCTCCTGGTGACGACTCGGAGCCTTGGGGCTCCCCCCTTCACAGCTGGGGAAACGGGTGAGGCCGGCAGCCCTTGGCTGGGGTCTCCTGGAGCGAGCAAGAGCCGGGCTTGGCGCCCAAACCCGGGTCCCATCTGCTCTGGAAGCTTGTGCCCTCCTGGCCTGAGGCCTCGTCCTGGAGAGCCCGGGCCAGGTTCAGGGTGAGAGGGGAAATAGTCCAAGCCGAGCAGAGGTAGACAAGTCTGCCTGACAGGGCCTTGTGGCCTGGTGGGGAGTTGGACTTGACACCATCAGATTTTTTTTTTTAGATTTATTTATTTATGCACACAAGAACTGGGGCACAGGCCAGAGTCGTGGGAGTTGAGAGGAGTCACCAGAGACAGAGTGGGGAGCAGAACAGGCAGATGGACTGAAACCCACTGCCGAGGGGAGCAGCGGGAGGCAGGAGGGTCTGCTGCGCCCTGTGGGTCCCTCCCTGGCCGGGGATCGAACTCGCGCTGCAGTGGCTGCGGATGCTTCACAGCGCGGCGCTCAACCCGCTGCGCCACCAGGGAGGGTGCGATTTATATCAAAGAATAAGTAATGCACGTTAACCAGCGGTGCTAACTGGAGCAGAGGGGCTGGGGTGGGGGAAGAGACACCTGTGCACTCACTCGAGGTCTGCAGGATCTGGAACCTTCTATAGGCCCAGCAACTGCCGCTGGTGGAAGCACGCGTCCCCTCCCATAGTCAGCCTGTCCCCGGCCCCGTGTCCAGGCCGCCTTTACTCCAGCCTCCATCCCACGGGGTCCCAGTGTCTTGTTCTTGAGAAGCCCACCTGCAGCCACGAGAGCCCCCTCTCCCCTCCCCTCCCCATCTGGCTCGCGGCAGGGGCCAGGGGCTGGGTCACGGGTGTCTCCTGTGCAGGTATTGGCACTTTGGGGCTCTGTGACCTGGTGCGTGGGGGTCTCGGGTGAAGCCTCAGGGGTCTGGCTGATCCAGAACAGTCGGGCCTGCAGGAGATGGGTTGGAAGTGACCCCCCGCAGGGGTCCCGATGGGGAGCTGCACATGCTGTGGCAGTCGGGGGAGAAGACGCAGAGAGAACGTCATGCAGCTGCTGTGGGCGCTGCGTGGGATGTGCGCCCGTCACATCCGCTGCCCGAGACACGCCGCCCGCCCCTCCCAAGCCCCGTTTCCCTCGTGAAATATTAGGCCGAACCTGGCGCTAACACACCTCACTCAGAGCCTTGCTGTATCTCTACCCCTGGGGAGGAGGCGGCGGGGCCTGTGGCCCTGGCGGAGGGTCAGCTGGTGCGGCCGCTGCGGCAGGATCTGGGGTGACCTTAAACCCTAGAAATGGAAGCCCGGAAGCCCCGCAGCCCGCAGCCCCTAGCCTGCAGGCCCACAGCCCCGCAGCCCGCCCTTGGGCATTGGCCAGAGAGCACGGAGCCACCGGCTGGGAAGCTGCGTGTCCACCGTGGTCCAGCGGGAAGGACATGGCCGCCCAGTGGCCCCGGGACAGGGGGCCAAGGAGATGCAGCCATCCACGCCAGGAAAGACCAGACCCGCCCTGACGGCCACACGAGGGGGCGGGTCAGATGGACGGACAGACCTGGACACTCACCCAGCAGGCGATGGACAAAGCAGACGCTTGTTAAAGTAGGGGACACGAGTGAGTGGAGTGGGGTGTCTGAGGCCAAGAGCGGGGGGGCATTAGAGAGGGTGCTGGGACAACCTCGTGCCTGCACTCCCTCAGCTGTAAGGCGGGGGCCCTGCTCACCCTGCAGCTCCGGGGCTGCATTAAGAGGCGCCTGTAGGGAGCACAAGAACCTGACACGGTGACCGCCTGACCACCTGACGTAGTGCCAGGGCGCCAAGGAGCACCTCCTCCAGGAAGCCTACTTGGCATCCCTCCTGCCAGCAAAGCCGCCCTCTGCCCTGGGTTGCTGCCGCCTGCAGGGGCATCTGCCCAGCCCAGCCCTGCCCCTGACCTGGCTCACCCCTCAGCAGCCGAGGCTCACCGGGCCCCAGCCCCGGGTCCAGGAGCCGCACCTGCCTGCAGCCTCCCCACGTGAAGCCCAGATCGGCCCTGGTGTCTGCCGCCCCCGAAGGGCCCTGCCAGCGGCTGAGACAGGGTGCCGGGCCCCGAGCAGCCCAGCCCCCGCCCTGGCTGTGGGCCCCAGGAGATGGCCCAGTGCGAGATGGCCCAGCCTCACTGGCTCTCCCCCCGGGCCCTGGAGCACCCTGGCTGGAGAAGCAGAACCACAAGCCAGGGGCCTAGACAGTGGTCCCCGGCTGGCGTTTAAGACAGATGGTCCCCCGTCTACGGCCAGTGGGGAAAGGGGCGAGGACCCCCAGCACTGTGACGAGTCTCTGCAACACTTCTCAGTCCTTCTCTTCTGCTGAAAACACCCGCTCTTAACAAAGAGTCTTCAACGGAGAGCTGGCACGTTGATAGGGCCGGCGTGTTCCGATTTGGGAAAACACAGCCCGTGGCTGCACAGTGACAGCCCGAAGCTGCAGAAGCCTGCGGTCTGAGCCCAGAGTCCAGGGCCGAGTCCCGCACATGGCGCCTCCCGCCAGCCAGCCGGGCCGGCCCGCGGCCGCTGGGCCCAGCCCCCTGCCCAGGTTATTTACGATATTTGTTTTGCAGTCAACACCTCGGTGCGTGTCGGGACTTGCCGCTGGAGCACAGAGCCCACGCGGGGCCTGATTGTGATCTCTGAGAGAGCCGAGCAGGGTGTGGGCGCAGCTGCAAGAGCCCGAGAGGCCCGCCCACACGGGCTGGCTCCCAGGCCGCCCGCACCCCGTGGGGCCCAGCGGGAAGAGTCTGGCCGCTGCTGGGCCCCAGGAGCTGCGCTGGGGCGGGGGCTGGGGGCAGGAAGGAAGCCGAACCCCACATGGCACGTGTAGGTAGTGGGCACAGAAAGGCCCCCGGCCAGCCGCCCTCGAGGGCGGGAGGACGGCTGCACGCTGGCGCCCCAGACGGCTCCCGCAGGCCTCCAGGGATGCACCTGGGGAAATCGAGGCAGCCGTGCACAGGACGAGGCTGAGTCTAATTCTGAAAACAAGACTCAGAACCAACCAGGTGAGCACCAAGCAGGCGCCAAAGACTGAGTGGGCACTTTCGCAGCGTGGCTCAAGTTTCCCCACCGGCCAGCGCCCCACACGGCTCTCGGGGAGACCATGGCAGCCGCTGGATGCTTATGGCATTGCCAGAATGTTCTCAGCGCCCCTGGGTCCCAGCTCCTGGCGCATGTCTTTGGGTCCAAGCTTCATAGGAGGAGACCCCCTCGCCCCCACTCAGGCCCCTCAGAGCTGGGCTCTGTCCTAGCATTCCAGCCCTCCAAGGTCAAGGCCGGCCTGGCCATGCTGGCAAAGGCCCTGCAGTCTAGAACTTGGCCTGGCGGTTCTCCGCTAGCTCGGCCACCTTTGAGCCTTTTATCATGATTACATTGTTTTTTGGAGAGCCAGCCCTGTCTGCACCGGGCGGACGCAGGCCCCGGCTTCCGTCATCCAGATGTTTCTTTGCAAGAGCTGCCGGCGGCTGCAGGCGTGAAGCAGTTGGGGTCTGGGCTGTGCCGGAGCGCAGCAGTCCCCGCCCCACCTGGCCCAGGGAGGGAGCGCGAGACAGCCCCTGGGGCACTGTCGTGCAGAGGGGAGCAGGGGGCCAGGCTGCTCGGCTCTGCGCAGCCCTGCAGCTCCAGCTGCGGACACCGAGGCAGAGCAGCGGACCATGACGCTGGGCCTCATCCCCGGGCGCCGCGGGCTGGCTCACACATCCTTGCTTTTCGCACTGTGCCCACTGCTCCCTGCCGGGCTCCGTGACCTTGGGTGGCCACGACCGCCTGCGTCCCTTCCCGGCCGTAAACTGAGAGCTGGGCGGGCCGGGCGCCAGGGCCCCTGCCAGCTGGGACCCAGGGTGGTGCTGGGCTGTGACCGTGACATGCCCCAGGAGCCAGCCGCATTTTTTCCTCCCTCCTGGGGGGAGGACCAGGACACATGACCGTCCGCTGAGCCCTTGTCCGCCTTAAGCTCGCGTCTCGTGCTCTGCGCCCCGGGATGTTTCAGGGCCAGCCCCTCCTGGGTGGGCCCTGCGCTCTGGTCGGGCGCCTCAGCTCCCTCTCTGGGCTGGGACTTCCAGCCCCGGGCAGGTCACCTCAAAGTCAGCCGCTGCCTCCTGCGAGCCGGGCCACCTCTGCGTCCAGCTGGGGCACGCCCCGCCCTCCCCACTCCAGCTTGCTCCTCGGCAACCGTCCCACCGCCCTCGGGTCCAGAAATACGGGCTGGCCCTTGCTGGAGAGCAGCAGAGGTGACGGAGGCCGCCGGTGCGGGGAGTCTGCAGGACAGTAGCTGGGCTGCCGCCCTCGCTCAGACCCCGATGCGGGAGGCGGGAGGCCGCCCCGCCGGCTGGGGCCGTGGCTCCTGCCCCCGTTGGAAGGGACACTGAGATGTCCACGGGGGCAGGGCCCGAGGTCCCGCTGGGGTGCGCTGGACTGGGGGAGTCCCAAGGTCAGGGCCCAAGCCAACGCGGCCCTGAAGGCGACGTGGCGGCCATGAGGGTGACAGGGCCGCATCCCGGAGGCCCTGGGCCCTGGCCAGTGCTCAAGCGGCCCGGCCAGGTCTCGGCCACAGCAGCTCGGCTGGTGACCTCGGCTGCCTACTACCCCTCTCCGTCCTCGGCTTCCTCACGGGGAACTCGGGGTGCCCTTGGAGGTCAGCGGTGACTGAGGCCATGCCGGCTGCAGGCCTGGCTGCCCACCTAGCCCCCGCTGCCTCTCCAAGGGGCCCTCCTTTTCACTCCCCTAGTCCTCCAGCTGCCAGCTGGGTCCCACCCACAGCTCACCCGCTGCTGGGCTCAGACAGGCCTGGGCAGCGCCTGGCTCCTCCCAGGTCTGCGGGGTCACGTCCCACCTCTCCCCAAGCCTCCCCATTTCCTATGGCACCTCTTTCTTCTGCAACCTTTATTCTCCTCCTGCTTTTTATTTTTTAAAGAATTATTTATGCACACAAGCACTGGGGTACAGGCCAGAGGTATGGGGGTGAGAAGACTCCCCAGAGACAGAGTGGGGAACAGAATAGGCAGATGGACTGAAACACACTGCTGAGGGGAGCAGCGGGAAGGCAGGAGAGGTCTGCTGCGCCCTGTGGGTCCCTCCCTGGCTGGGGGTCAAACTCGCGCTGCGGTGGCTGCAGATGCTTCACAGTGCTGAGACCTAACCCCTGCGCCACCAGGGAGGCCCCAAAACAGGTTCGTTTTTAAAAAACATCTTCCTGCCTGGGCGGAGGGAAGGTGTGCTGTAGCTGGGTCTTGTCGGTGTCTGGGAAGAAAACCTCACGTGAGCAGTGATGGGGGGCGGGTCGGCACAGGTGAATGGCGCTGGGGGGTTCCCCAAACTCAACCAGTGGGTGTTTCCTTCCTTTCTCACAGTGCAGCCTCACCACGGTGGAATACACACCCCATGAAGTGCAGACTGGGCCTCCCTGGTGGCCAGGGGTAAAGTCTCAGCACTGTGAAGCAGCCACAGCCACTGCAGTGCGAGTTTGATCCCTGGCCAGGGAGGGGACCCACAGGGCGCAGCAGACCTCTCCTGCCTCCCGCTGTTCCCCTCAGCAGTGTGTTTCGGTCCATCTGCCTGTTCTGCTCCCCGCTCTGTCTCTGGTGACTCCTCTCACCTCCTGAACCTCTGGCTTGCTCCCCAGCTCTTGTGTGCATAAATAAATAAATCTTTAAGTGGAGAGTCTGTGTCACCCAGGCTAGGAGTTGCCAGACCATGTGGCCTGGACCCACCCGCTCCTGACTGGCAGACACCAGGGAGGGGGTGCCGGAAGACCGAGGGCGTCCCAGCTGGCAGGTGGGCCATAGCAGCCTCTCTGACGGGTGCAGGCACAGGGTGGCCTGGGCCCTCATCGGGGAGCTCACTGTGTGTCCACAAAGAATCCGAAGTCCTGCGAGGAGGCGGGAAAGGACGGCCACCTTCGCTCGGAGGGACAGGACTGGCCACAGGGGTCGAGACGGCCACGCCAAGCGAGTGTCCTGTGGCCACGGTGACCTGCTGTCCTACGTGACCGGGCTGAGCCTCGCCGGGGCTCTGGCCTGTCCAGCCGCGGTCCTGGCAGCTGCCCGCGTTTCCTGCAGCGTCTCCGTCTCTCGGGGGTGACCTGCTCCCTCTTGCGAGCTGGTCACGAGGACCCGGGCACCTTGGCAAAGCCTGAGTCGCCTCCTGGCTGGACACCGGTGGCGTCACAGCTGCAGAGTACCCTTCATGCAGCGGGCACAGCGCAGCGGCCGGGCGGTCATCTCGGGCCACCCTGAGCCACGGCCACGGCTAAGAAGCCGGCTGGTCCCAGCATCGCTGCCCACGGGGACTCGGCTCGTCCTTCCTCCTCTCTTGGCCTCAGTTTCCCCACCTGTAAGGGGATGGTGACGGCCCCACCTCAGTCTGCACCTGCCGGGCCTCCAGGTTGAACCTTCTGGGAACGGCGAGCGTGGGGGACATGCCCACGGAGGGAGGACCCCACACGCCGCGACGGCGCTGTTTGCTGTGGCCTCCTCGGAGCTGGGCTCTGCTGCCCGAGGGCCCTTCGCCCTTGGGGGCCCAGGAGTCTGGTCTTGGCAGTTCCCGGGGCCCTGATGGGAGGCCAGTCTGCGCCCCGGTGGCCGAGGGCCGGTCACACCTGGAGGAGGTCCCGAGGCCCCTCAGGGACGTCCAGGGGCGGCACCCCTCAACAAGCCCGGGAGACTCCAGGGCCAACCCAGCCGCTGCGCAGACGGGGAGACGGAGGCCAAAGGGGGGCGAACCAGCTGGGCATGGCCAGCTGTCCAGCCTCAGCTCTCTGGGGTCCCCCCGCCTCCGGCAGGGGTCGATGGAAGAAGGCAGGGGCACCGTGTTGGGCACCGCCCCCGGCCCAGCCCGGGCAGCTGAGGAGGGCCCGTCCGTCCCCCCAGGGCAAAAGGCAGCCCAGGCGCTCCTGGGGTGGTCTTGATGTAGCTGGT
Organism: Galemys pyrenaicus; assembly: GCA_019455555.1. Lineage (NCBI taxonomy): Eukaryota > Metazoa > Chordata > Mammalia > Eulipotyphla > Talpidae > Galemys > Galemys pyrenaicus. The sequence continues at coordinate 2,598,526 of JAGFMF010011642.1, read as the reverse complement.
TGGCATCTCCGGGGCTGAAAGTGCCCTGCAGCTGAGGTGCCCACAGTGGGGTCCCCCGGGGTGGAGGATGTGGCATCGACACTCGCCCTCTTCTCCACATGCTTCTCTCAGCCTGCACCCTCAGGGCACTCACTTCCTGCTGCTAGGAGGACACTGACCTTGCAGGCCTGCTCCCCGATGAAGGCACAGCCGGCCCCCTGCCCTGGGTGGCACCCCGGTCCCAGGCTTGCCCCCGCCCCCTCCCCCCGCCCTCAGAAGCCAGGACCTTGCCGGAGCCCGCGGAGCTGCTGCCGTGGGCCTGAGGGTGCCAAGTCCGCGCTGGGCCGGGCGGCTGGGCCGTGCTGAGCCACAGTGGAGAGCAGCGGGGCGCCCGGGGCTAGTGTGCGTGGCGCGGGGGTGCGCGTGTGCACGAGTGTGCCTCTGAGGAAGGGCGCGCTTCCGTGTGTGCACACTCAGCCGTGTGCAAACGTCGCATGTGCAGATGCCTGCATGTGCACACTCGCCTGGGTGCCCGGGCGTGCGCACAGACCTGCCGTGACGAGTGGGCGCACGTGGGCCTGTGCCAGCCTGTCCAGGCGTGAGAAGGAACTTGGGTCCTCCTCTGCTCCCTCGGGCGCTGCAGGCACCCGGGAGCTTCTGAAAGGGGAGAGGGTGCCAGGCAGGCCCGGGAGGAGAAGGCGGGCTGGAGCCCCGGCCGGCACCCTTCCCGGGCGCAGGGAGCAGGAGGCTCGGGCAAGGCCAAGGTCAGCGGGGCGGCCTTTCCCCAGCTGCGGCCTCTGCCAGCACCTTTGGCCGGCTCGGGGCGGCTCCCACCCTCTCCCACTGGAGGCACCTCGCCCGCGTGTCCTGTTCCAAGCCCGGCCGAGCGCTGTCCTGGGGGGCACTTGGCCTGCGGCTGCACAGCTGGCCTCCCGCGGGCACCTGGGAGCTAGCCGCTGCCTTCCGGGCCACGGCTGCTCCCAGGCCCCACCAGAATGCAGCAGCTGGGGCTGCTCTGGGTTCGCTTTGTGGGGAACAAAGGCGGGTTTGTAGGGGTGTGGGAAAGGGGCTGTGGTTTGGCTGGCACAAAGAACTGATTTTTTCCTGCCGGCCGGAGCCCACAGCGGCAGGAGCTGCCTGGGAATTCGGAAGCGGCTGTGGAGCAGGCTGCGGTGGGCGTGTGGGTGGCTGGGGGCCAGGCCACTGGGGCTCCCGCGGTCCCCGCGGCGCCTCCGGGGTGCACCCAGGCTCGGCCAGGAGCTTGGGGGGCTGCCTGGGCCGTCTCACCCCGTCTGCTCCAGCGACCCCAGGAGCCGACACATCCTGGTCTGTCTCCAGCCTGGCTCCCCGCCCAAGTGGGGTCTCACTGGGCCCCCAAACTGCCTTAAAACTGGGGTTTCCCCTGGTCAGTGCTGCCCAAGCCAGCATTGGGGGCTGGCACCCCCACCCCCGCTGGGCGCCCCTGCTGGCATCTAACACCACACCTGCCTCCCCCCCACTTCACCCCTCAAGCCCCCTCCTCAAAAAGCACCTCTAGTCCTACACTTCTGCCTACAATGTTCCAGAACCTTCCAGACCCTGTGGGAGAAAGTCTCAGGCCCTCCAGGAGAAGGAGGGAGGTGACCCAGATACCTGGAGCATCAGGGATCAAGGTCACTTCAAGGTGAAGGGGTGAGGCATCTGGGACAGCGGGATGGGGAGCTTGAAGTGGGCAGGCAGCCCCAGGGGGTGAGCAGGGCACAACGTGGGCAGGTGGGGCACGTGGGGCGATGTCGGGGTGCAGGGACACAGAGGCTGCTGTGCCACATCTTTTTAAAAAAAGATTTATTTATGCGCACAAGAGCTGGGGTACAGGCCAGAGATGCAGGGGGTGAGAGGAGTCACCAGAGACAGAGTGGGGAGCAGAACAGGCAGATGGACTGAAACACACTGCTGAGGGGAGCAGCGGGAGGCAGGAGAGGTCTGCTGCGCCCTGTGGGTCCCCTCCCTGGCTGGGATCGAACTCGCGCTGCTGTGCAAGTGGGTGCTTTGCAGTGCAGCGCTCAACCCGCTGTGCCTTCAGGGAGCCCCATGCCCCGTCTTGAGGTGCCTGGGGCAGTGTACAGGCAGCAAGGTGCAGGGGTGAGGGCTACCACCCCCCCCCCGAAGCCCACTCATTAACCCCCTTCCTGCCCAGCCCCCTGTGCAGCTGAGGAGACAAGCTGTGAGCAGTGTAGACTAGGGCCGTGGGCTGGGCCCGGGAGGCTCTGAGAGGGTGGGAGCCAGGGCAGGAGCCGTGGGGTAGGGAGGGGGGAAGCCAGGCGGCTGGGGTTCACAGGGCACCCGGGGGGCTCTGGGCTCCCGGAAGGAGCAGCGGAAGGGAAAGGAGCGGTGGGGCCTCGGGGGACGGGGAGGCCGAGCGGGCTGGGAGCTGGCCTTGCCGTGCGCCCTCCAGCTCCGAGCAGCGGGGCCTGGGCTGGCAGGAACTTGGAGGGGCAGAGGGTGCCCGGGGCATCCTGACCGGGAGGGGCTCCCAGCTCCCACCCCTCCAGCCCTTCGCAGCCTGCACCAGCGTGCCCCGGAGGCTGAAACCGCCCCCACGTGCCCAGGGCCTGCACCGCCGCCTTGCTGCAGGAGAGGGCCCGTGCGGGGGAGGGCCGCTTCCGCCACGCTGGCCTGAGCACACATGCCCTTGGCCTGGCCTTCGGACTGCCGGCCACGTCACTTGATGCTGAGAGTGACCCTCCGGCCCAGTAACCCCGGGGGCTCCAGCCGTCCCGCCTCCCCTCACCCCCACGTCCCCAGCCCACCTGCTGGGCACCTCCCCAGGGGGCCCGGGGGCATGCACACGGGGAGGGGCTGTGCCTGCTGAGCTCCCCACCCCGGCCCCCTCCTGCTGGCTGCCCGCGGCCCTCCCCACTGCGGGCGTCAAGGTCCCGGGCACGCGCCACCTGCAGAGCCCGCCTGCCATGAAGGCCAGTGCATAACGGAATTCCATGCGGGGTCAGCTGGGAGGCGAGAGGGGCAGTGCGGAGGGCACTGGGCCCTGCACCAGCGGGGCAGGCCAGGGCTGGGGACGAGTGTCTGGCAGGCAGAGCAGACCACGCCACTCGCACACCACACAGAACGTGGTTCTGGGGTGCAGCAGATGCGGCCCCAGCTCTGGGCCCGGCCCCAAGAACCACAGGCAGCTGGGAGCCTGCTGCTAGGGCCTCCGGGGCCCAAACCACACCCGACCCCTCCCGACCCCACCTGTTTAGAGGCGCCCCTGCCCTGCTCGCCCGAGTCCCTGGAGTAGGTAGGGGCAGCCGGGAGGGCTCGGAGGAGGTGTCCCCGACAGGGCGTGCTTTGGACTACTCTTCCCCAGGGACCACCACGTCTCCCGGGACAGACCCCCCAGATGCAGAACCCACCCCGCACAGCAGCCAGAGGAGCTTCCCAAACACACACCTGATCTTACCACTCAGCTGCTAGCCCCCCGGCTCCCTGTGGCCCTAAGCGCCCTGCCCACCTGCTCTCGCCAGGCTCTCTGCTTGCCAGGTGACCCTCATGAGCAGTGCTTCTCCCCCCTCCCCCGTGCTCATGCTTTGTCCTGGAGGACTTGAAAAGGCACGTCACCTCCTCCAGGAAGCCTTCCTGATTGCCGAACCGATGCGAGCCGCTCCCACGCACCTGCACCGCCGCCCTTGCCCCACAAGGTCATCTGTTTTGCACCTCTCCTTACAATGAGCCTGGACACTCTGGTCAGGCCGGAAGGACAAACCCTCTGGCCAAGGGCCTGGGGTGGGACCCTGTGTGCAGATGGGGTGCCCAGGAGCCAGAGTTCATACCGAGCTGGTGCCCTCAGGGGCTGCTTCTTCGTGACCTCCGTTCCCTCATCTTCGAGGCAGGAAGCTAACCCCAACAAGGGCGAGGGGGTGCCGTGTGCGAGAACGTAGGCTTGGTCTGGAAATGCTGCCTGACCTTGGGCTGACCTTGCCCGGAGGCCCCTGTCCCCGCCTGTGCTGTGAGGACTTCAGAAGGGCTGGGGGCCGTGGACTCGACAGGGCGACGGGGCGGCCCGGGGGCCAAGCGCCTAGGCAGCTCCTGGCCCGCCGGAAGGGAGGCTGGTCCAGGAGGGGCCTCCGGGCAGGGAGGAGGGCCGACGGGCAGCAGAAGCGGGCCTGCTCCTGGCCTCGCCTGGCTGTCTGCCCTTGGGAAGGTCGCCGGCCTCCTGAGTGCAGTGTCCCTCGGAGGCCCCAGGGCAGGGCCAGGGCCAGGCTGGGTTCCCAGGCCCCGGGTCACGGCCGGGCAGCCCAGCTGTTCCTGGGAGCCGGCCCGGGCTGCTGCGGCGCGGGGCCAGTGGACTTCTGCACTTGGCACGGGGGCTGCAGCAGGGGCCCGTCCTCCTCTGCTACGGCGGGGCCCGGGTGCCAGGCCGAGCTCCTCCGGCTGGGACAGGCTCCGGGCTGACCCTGGGGCGACTCCATGCTGGTCACCACGTGGGCAGGGTGACCGCCCACTGCGCGGAGCTGGGGGCGGCTCTGGCTGGCCCAGGCTCTTCCCCCAACGGGCCTCGGCTCCTGCCTCTTCCCCTCCCCGCTGAGTGGGGATCTGCCCACCAGCACCGCATGACCCCACACTGCCCAGACCCCGGGCGTGGGCCTGTCCCGGGTCCACATCTGGCCACCTGATTTCGGAGCCAGCAGGCCCTGCGGGGCGGGGACACGGACACAGCGCTGGAGGCATGGGAGGGACAGGAGCGCCGGGGCTTCCGGAGGAGGGGGCGCTGGGCCCCCCCTTCCTTAGCTGCTGCCTGCAGCCCTGCCTGCTCCAGTCCCTGCAGCTGGAGCCCAGAGAGGGTGGGGCTCACCCGAGGATGCACAGCCTGGCCGGGGTGGGCCTGCCAGCTCCGGGGAGGGGCTGCAAGGTGCTGGCACCCGCTCCAGACGGGGTGCACGGGGCCGGGGGCATCTGCGCCGGGCTCCTCTTGCTGGGGCTGGGGGCCTCGGCGCAGCCGTGGGGACCAGGGGGCCAGGACTCCTGGTGGGACGCTGCTGAGCGGGCTGGGGAGCCCGGTGCAAGGCTCTGGCCTCGGGGCGGGTGCTGCAGCGTACCCCGCGGCCTTTGTCCTGGGCGGCGGCCCTGGCCCTGCTGAACCCAGGAGACACGCCTCTTGTCGGTGCGCCGGGTGGGGCCCTGCGTTTGACAGGGCCCTGTCTGTGACCCCAGCCAGGGCGGGGCCGGAGGGCACGAGCATGGATGACCACAGCCCAGGGCCGGGGGTGCTGGGCCTGCCCGGCCCCCAGAGGCTGACCCGGGGCCTCTGCCCGCCCGTCTGCGGTCAAGGCTGACCCCTTGCCGCTCCTGGGATCCGGCCTGCTGCCGCCAGCCCCGACTGCGGCCCGGACAGCACTCGGCACGACGGACGTGGCACCAGCCCCGAGAGGGACGCGTGGGCGGAGGTGGCCGTGCCACGCTGACCCCACGCCCGCCCACCCGTCCCGGCGGACGCGGGGGCAGCGTGGGAGCCAGCCCGGGCTGGTCACTCTCGGAGCCTCGCGGTGCCCCCTCAGCTGGTGACGGGCAGCTCCCCACCCAGCGGTCACCAGGCTCCGAAACCCGTCAGGACTCACCGTCCAGGAGTCTCCGCTGCCCCTTGCAGTGGGTCCGCCTCTCGGGTGCTGTCGGCCTGGTGACCCCTCCCCTGAGTGGCTGAGTGGCCACTGCCCTGCCAGGCCTGTCTCCTGGGGAGGGGGCAGGGGCGACGCCGAGGGCTGTGCCCTTAAGCCATCCCTGGAGGGGAATGTTCTAGCCCAGCCAGGGGCCCTGCAGTTGGGGCTGCCGCCCCCATGCCAGCTGCACACAGCTGGCACCCGACGTGCCAGGAGCTGGGGTGTCTGGTGCAAGTGCGCGACCAGAAGCTTCCCCAGAGGAGCTGCGGGAACAGCCAGGACCTCTGCTCGCTGCTGCCACCTTCTGGCCAGAGGGAGCAGAGCAGCAGGCCCCTGCCCAGGCCACCCGCTTGTGACCCCCCACAGCACTGGCCTCTGGCCTGGCTGCAGATGGGGGTGGGAAGCCGCCTCAGGCCCCTGATGTGGGGTCAGAAGAGACCCCCAGGGCCCCTTCCAGGCCTCTTCCACCAGCAGAGGTGGACAAGTGACCAGCCTTTGTCCTGGCCTCTTCAGCTCAGCCTCTGCTGGCAGGACGCAGGGCCCCTGTGTTCAGCGGCCCCGCAGGGGCGCCCCCAGCTGTGGGGGCCCAGGCCAGCCTCACTCACCAGGGAGGGGTGAGCTAGCTCTGGCCCACAAGGGAGACCCCGGCTGGGAGAGGCAGACAAGTCACGGGGTGTGAGGGCGGAGGCGGGGCCCTGTCCAATGCTGGGTTCCCGTCCAGCGCTTCCCAACTGCCCTCATCGTCCAGGGGCCAGGTCGGCGGACCCCCAGGAGGTTGGGAGGGGGATTGGCTGATCTGGCCCTTTCACCCCCGCAGCCGGGGCTCGCGGTACCCACTGGGATGGATGCCGGAGGGGAGGGGTGCCGCTCGCTGCGGAGATGCCAGGCAGATGCCGAACCCACCCCGCGCCCTCCCCTACCTTGGTGTTCTTGGGGTCCTCGGGGGCTGTCCAGGCTGCCCACGCCCCTCGCAGCAGACTGGGCCCACAACGCCCGGACCCCAGCAAGTCGCATCCTCATCCGCGGGCGGCGGGCGCCACCTGGTGGTCAGGCCGGGCCTCGCCGGGACGCTGCGCCAGAGGCGCGAGCGTCCACAGCGCGGAGGAGGGTCCTGGACCCCAAGTTCAGAAGGAAACACGGGGAATGAGGCCCACAAAGGAGCCTGGAAACCCGGGGGGGTCCTTCAGGCGGGCCTGGATCAGGGGCAGAGGCCAGGGCTCCTGAGCCGGCTGCACTGAGCCCTGGGCGGGGCCAGGGGAAGGGACTTGTGGGGCAGAGCCCCACCCAGCCCTGCAGGCATCACAGCTGTGCCCCTGCACCCCTGCCGTGGGCCTGGCGTGGCTGGGGTCCTGCCTGGGTCCCAAGCGCCCTCAAGGCAGAGGGCCTTGGCCACCAGGAACTGGGTCTGGTCTGAGTCCTTGCCCCCGCCAGGGACTGCAGGGTGGGAGCATCAGGCAGCAGAGGGGGCAGCTGACAGAGCCCCCAGGGTTTCGGGGTGCTCCGAGCAAGATGGAGGAGGGTCGTGTCTGCAGGGGCCCCTGAAGCCCCAACTGTCCACCTCGGCTGGAGGCCAGTCCTGTCCCCCATCCCCGCGAGGACCTCAGAACTCAGGGTTCATGAAGCTGGGCTGGGCCTGGGGCACCCTGCTCTCCAGCTGCCCGGGTAGGGGCACCCTGACCCTGGGGTATGGGGGAAGGGGGCGGCGCCTCTCAGATGCCCCCAGGGGAGAGAGCCTCATGGGAGGCAGGGGAGGGGACGGTCCGGCTCCCAGGCCCGTCTCCAGCCCAGTGGGCCGAGGTTCCAGGGGCCCCTGCCAACGCCCCTCCCCTCTCCTGCTGCGCACCCGGAGCCCCTGGAAGCCTCTGTCGGCTCTTCACTGATCCCCCTTCCACTGCCTGGTGCCCCCCACCTGCGAGGACCTCCACCATCCAAGCTCAGCCCCAGGGCCCTCTCCTGATGGAGCCTCTGGGGCTGCACCCTTGGGTGCTCCCTCTTGGAAATTCACCCACTGCTGCCGTGGTTCCTCGCCCCCCACACCCCTCCTCTGTGACACCCCCTCCCCACCCGGGCCTCCCACCTTGCTCCCACATCGTCCCACCCAGCACCCCCGACCAGGCGTAGCCAAGGCACCCCGACATGGGACACGGGAGTGGGCGTGGGGGGCCAGGAGGGAGGCTGGGAGGCCTGTAGTGTGCGGGGTGGGGGCTCCTGGGGCAGGCGGCCTTCCTGCTTCCAGCTCTCCGGCCCGCGCCGCTGTCTCGGGGGCAGAGCCAGGGCAGGCCCGGCCGGGGCTTGGGAAGGTAGGGTGGGCCCAGGCCCAGGGACAGGTCCACCACCTGCAGCCCAGGTCACGTCCGAGGGGCGCACCTGCAGGAGGCCCGGGCTGGCTCTGGGCGGGTGCCGCCTCCGCTCGCCCCGACGGCCCTGGCTGCCCTGCTGCCCCGTGGGCCCGGGCGACCTCCCACTCTCCTCTTGGGTCCGAGAGGGGCACCTCCCCTCGCCCGCCTTGGCCCCCGGGAGCCCCTCGAGTCTGGCAAGTGACTTTCCGGTGTGGGCAGGGCCAGGCGGCCCCTCTAGCGGAGGACAGAGGGCAGAGACCCACGCCTGCACTTGGGGTCGCCTCCCAGCTCCCCGCTCTCCCTGCACCTGAGCTGCGGCTTCAGCACGCTGCACCCCTGGCTGTGGGCCTGGCCTGCCTGGGGGCTCACAGCGGAGAAGGGGTGCTGGGGTTCCCCCTGCAGAGCCCACGCACCCCTCCACCTGCCAGAGCTTCACCAGGGGGCGCTGCCTGGACCGGGCAGCAGGTGGCGCCAGTCACCAAGAGCCACAGAGCGGGGTGCCCTCCAGGGCTGAGCTGGGAGCTGCTGCTCCATCACGGATGGTTCAGTGAAGGCCTGGCCAGTGCACAGACTGCCCCAGGCTGGCCCCGAAGCCCACCCTTTCCCGACACCCACAGCACCTCCCTGAGCCGGGTTAGGGGACATGGACACCCGCTGCTTTGACCAGGGTGACACCTGCTTGTTTGTTTCTGGCCGGAAACAGCACTGCTTCCTGCGGTGCTGAAGCCCAGACGACCCTCGGGCCCCCTGGCCCTCCCGTGTCTCTGGCACCTCAGTGGACAGAGGCTGGAAAGTGATGGGCTGGGGGGAGGGTGTGACACGGGAGCCACCTCCTCCAGGAAGCCACGCTGACTGCAAGGCGTGCCTGGGTATCGTCTGGCCTGGTGCTGGCCACGCCGTGTCCCTGGCTGTCCCCTCCATGCTGTGGGCCACTCTGGGCAGCGTCTGGCTTAACTCAGGGCCGGGCACAGTGGAGAAGCCGGGACTGAGAAAGGCTGGACCGAATCCTCGGGGTGTTCAAGTGGTGCCAGATGCAGCGGCAGTCGCCGGGGCCCGGGCAGTGCCCGAGCCCACCACAGTGACCATGATGAGGGGGCAGGAGCCTGCCCTCGTGCGCCTCCTGGCCTGCCGCAGCAGTGACCGGCCACCCGCCCGGCCTCTCGAGTCTCCTACGCAGCCGCCAGGAGCCCGGGCAGGAGCCGGCCAGCGCATACCTGCTTGGGGCTGCCGGTCCCGCCCGTGTGGGCAGCAGCCCTCGAAGGCAGGCAGGACACAGAGGGTATCAGGTACCCGCTGACCTGTGCGTGTGGGGTCGGGGGTGCTGCAGACACGGGTGGGGAGCCGGGAGGCTCAGGTGGGGGCCACAGCTAGTGGCCTCGGTGGAGATGGCCGCAGTGGGACGGCCGGCCAGGCCCGGCTGTTGCGTGTGGCCCGGCTGGGCTGGCCCTTCTCATGGGCCTGGGCTCCAGCTGGCCGCCAGGGTCTGGTCAGGGTCGCTGTCCGAGAGGCTGGTGCTGTCTGACCCCGTCAGGCCAGGACTCCGGGGCCATGCTGTGGGCAGAGGCCCCCTGGACTTGCAGATTGAGGTGACGGGGGCCAGCCGCTCCGGAGCCTCCTGCCTCCCGCCTAGCCCCAGGCGGGAGGAGCGCCTGGGCACTGCCACCAGACGCGTGGCCTACCTCTGACACCGATCTGGGACCGTGGGGGCAGGTGGTGGGCATCCCACAGGCGCCTGCAGGGTGGGCGAGGCGGGAAGCAGCAGCCCCCGGCCTGGCGCCAGACGAGGGGCTGTCCCCAACTGTCCCGAGGGAGGTGGCGCTGCAGGAGGGGACCTCTGGGCTCCAGTCCACCGAGTGCCAAGCTGGCACTGGGCCCCCCGGGACCCCCCCCGCCCCCCCCCTGTGCTCAGACCAGTGCCCCCCACCAGGGGGCACCCCGGGCGCCCCGCCACCGGGCGGGGGCGGGGGCGGGACTTCTGGGCCCTGGTGCAGGCGTCTTGGGGTCCAGGACGGAGCCCGCCGGAAGGGGCCCCGGCTGGATGGACAGGCCAGGGCGCAGGCGAGCCCGGTGCCAGCCGGCGCCCCTGCACCCACCGCACGCGACTCTGCCCGCCCCAGGAGGAAGACGGGCGCGTCTCAGCCACGACGCGCAGCAGCAGCTTTCACGGCGGCCTCGGCCCTCTCCGCCAGCGGGCGGCCTCCCGGCGGCGCTGGGCTCCTCGGGGAAGGCAGTAGGTTGTATAGTTATCTTCTGACGGGCGACATCACCGCCCTGAAACCACACAACCTACTACCTCACCCCGCGGCGCCCCGGTGCGGGAGGCCCGCCCGCCGCTGCCCCGCGCCCGGCCCAGCCCACTGCGGCCGCGCCGGGCTGGGCAGGCGCAGGGCAGGGGACGTGCAGGCGATGCCCCTCCCTGCCCGCCCCCCGGGGCCGGAGGACGAGAGGAGGCCCCTGTGCTCGCAGCGGGGGCGAGCCCCACCCCCCAGAGGTGGACACGGGGGCTCTGGGCGCCCCCTCCTCCTTGGGGGCTGCCCTGCAACAGCCAAGTCCCAGCTGCCCGTCCTCACGCCCAGCCTGGCCACAGGGCGCAGCTGGACGGGGCTGCCCGCGGGCACGGAGCACGAAGCAGCGTCCACTCGGGGCCTGCGCTGGACCCCGCGCGCAGCCGCGCCTCCCACCCCCACCCCACGCCCGGATGAGGAGGCGGAGCCCAGAGAGGTGGGGCCCGCTCCGGGCACGCAGCGCGGGTGCCGGGCGCCCAGGACTTCGGCTCCCGCCACCGCCCGGGAGGCGTCCAGCGTCGGCATTACGGCCACTTCAGGAAAGACAGTAGATTGTATAGTTACCCAGAGCAGGGCAGAACCCCAAACTATACAACCTACTACCTCACCCCAAAGGGCGTGGGTCGGGTGCTGCTGGGGCTTCGGCTGCCGGAGACGTCCACTGGAGCTGCCGGAAGAGCGGGGCTGAGCGGGTCGGGGGGCTCGGGCAGCGAGGGGGCAGCAAGGGGAGCGCTTCGGCCTGGGGACCCTACGAGGCTGTCGTTTGTGGGGGGCCAGCACATGTTCAGGGTCCAGGGAGTGACCGCCTGGCCGGCCTCCTCTGACAGCACAGCCTCCTGGCCCGGTCCATGGCCCTGGGGCCACTCCCTTCACTGGCTGGGTGCTGAGCGGGAGCTGGGTGGGCACCCCGTCCCCAGGGCCCTAGAGGGTCCTGCCGCACCGGGTGGCCTGAGCGGTCCCCAGTCCAGCTGCCGCTCTCTCCTTCAAGGCGGGAGGCTGGTTGGGGGGAAGACTGGAGACCCTGGAGGGACCCAGGACTGCACCCCTGGGGACTCTCCGCCCAGGCAGGAGGCACGGCCAGTCCCCACCTCCTGGGGTCTCCAGGAGCCCCTGGGACCAGCCCGTTGCCGGGGGCATCGCCGCCGAGTCTGCAGTGCCACCCCAGGAGGGCCCGGCCCAGCTGGGAGCCCAAGACCTTACCGTGGCCGCACATGGGCAGCACCGCCTGCCGAGAGCCCCACCCGAGTGGGCGTCCGAGTGAGGCAGCAGGGACAGCTGGCCGGGCCTCCTCCAGCCGGCCACTGCCAGGCAGGCCAGGCGCAGTCCGATGGGCGGCCAGAGGGAACCTACGGAGACCAGTGGGGCCAGAGGTCACAAAGTGGCAGATGAGGGAGGCCAGCTGGGGTCTGAAGGGTGGCCGGCGGCAAGGATCGACGTGGCTCAAAGGCCAGGCGGGAGCCTGCGGGGCCCCTAGTCCCACCAATTGACCCCGCCTCCCGCACGGCTCCCACTTCCTGGCACGGTGACAGGTGGGGACGTGCAGAGATGCCACGTCTTGCCCGCGCCATCCTTGACGGGCCAGGGGCCAGGAGGCCCCTCCAGCCGGCGTCCCTGCCCACCAGCGGGCACAGAAGGGTCAGTCGCCTGGCGTGGAGGTGCTGCCTGTGCCAGCGCCCAGAGGCAGGCATCCGTGGCCAGCGGTCCTGGCTCCGAGGCTGCCCTGCCGCTCAGGCCCTGCACGCACTTCTCCCCGGCTGCCCTCGGGCGAGACGGCGAGTCTGGCTCTGCAACGGGAGCCCCGGCCCCGTCTGGAACGGAAGGACCCACAGCGACACCCCTGCACCGAGGGCCCGGGGCCCCGGCAGCCAGGGAGAGGGGCCTGACCCCCGGGCTCCCCAGTCGGCACCGGCCCCTGAGGCAGGGCCCGCGCTTCAACCCAGGCCTTTGAGGGGCGGGGGAGACCGGACGCTTCTGGCCTGAGGTCTGCTGTGCAGACACTTGCGTTTGTGGGGAAGGGCCCCAGTCCTGTGGGTCGCCCGAGACCCCTAAGAGCAGCCGTGGCCTCGGACCTGAGGGGCAACAGAGGCCGCCCTTTCCTGGCACAGGACGCGGTCCTTAGACAGGCCCGGGGCCTTCCAGCCAGCAGGGCTGGGCGGCTGGGCAGAGGCCGTGGGTCCCCAGAGGGGCTGGGTGAGCCGCCACAGAGGCCATGTTGCCAGGACAGCTGCCAGCCGCCTTGCCCCAGGGCAAGGCCAGGCGGGAGGAGCCAGGCCGGCCAGGGACAGGTGTGTGGGAGGCCGCTGGGCAGGTGGCCCTCTCATGGCCGGGCGGATGTCTGGAGTGAGCGAGGCGGACGGTGTCACCCCGCGGTCACCTTGCCTTGGCTTCAGGCCACTGAGAAGCGGGCCCCCCACCCCGATTAGGTTTCTCCCCATAAAGCAGCCAGTGTTTCTGCTCGGCAGGCCGTGCCAACAATGGAGTCTGGGAAAAGGCGTGGGGTGACACCTGGGGCTGGGGGTGTCCCTGCAACGAGGCCCACAGAGCCGATGACACTGTGCACTGGGCCGTCTGGGACCACCCGGGCCGGGCCGTGAGCCCACTGTGTGCTGGCAGGGCAGCACCTGGCAAGCCCACTGCACGCCGGCAGGGCCAGGCTGTGAGCCCACTGCGCACCTGCAGGGCCGGGCCATAAGCCCACTGTGCGCTGGCAGGGCCGGGCTGTGAGCCCACTGTGCGCTGGCAGAGCAGCACCTGGCGAGCCCACTGCGCGCTGGCAGGGCCGGGCCGTGAGCCCACTGCGCGCTGGCAGGGCTGGCATATGATGAGGCCACTCGGGCGAGCCCTGCGATCAAGACTGACATTTTAACATAAAATCTTTTAAAATAAAAATGAAGCTGGACAGGTCCACGGCACGGACCAGAGACAGGACAGAACTGGTGGGTTCTGGCTCCCTCTGGGCTTGGGTTCCAGGGCAGCCGGCTGGGTGTAGGGCCTTAAGCTGCCGCAGGCACAGCCACTGACCAGAGCCCAAATCCAGGGCCCCCCAGGCTCTCTCCACAGCTGCAGACCCCAGACAGCCACCGACCCCAGATAGCCGGGGCGGTCTGGGCCGCCTCCGATGCAGCGGCCAGAGGCACGAGCTCGGGGCCGTGTCCCGTCCTCAGGTATCCAGGCCGCGGGGGTGGGGAGCGGCACTGGTTGGGGAGCACTGCGGCCCGTGCCCCACTCTGCAGACACAGCTGGCTCAGTGCCCCCACCTCTGCCTCCTGCTCTGCCGGGGCCAGACGCCGGCTCCAGCGCGGCCCTGAGGGGCCGTGCCCGGGGAGGGGGCCGGGCGGGGGCAGTGGTCGCAACTGCGGGGGGCTGAGCCGCCCGACACCCCACAGGCAGAGGTGGCCGGCTCCTCTGGGGGCCGCCAGGGACACTGAGCAAATGACCCCCTCAAAGTGCCACGCCCACAGCAGCCCTCAGGGCGCCTCCTGCTCCGTGCCCCCCAGCGCCTGGGCCACCCGGCGCATGTCCACTGCTGGGCTTCCCCAGGGGGAGGGTCAGGCCATGCAGCCTCACCCCACGGCTCTGGCATGTTCTCGGGAAGCACAAAGAGAGGGTGTCTGGGAAGGGCCTGGGGGGCTCTACTGGTGTCGCGTCCCCTGACAGCGAGCAGGCACCCCTGGCCACGGGGGCCAGCAGGTCCCCCCACAGAGCCGCCCCGCGGCCCCAGGAACGGCCTCAGCCTGCCCTTCCCCAGCCGCCATCTGCATGGCCTGCGGCCCCTCCCGGTGCCTCTTCCCGGAGCCCGCTGCTGGGCGTGCGCAGACAGGGACGCCAGGCGGTCAGGCCGCCCCAGAGCCGGCGGGCACACACAAGGACAGCTTGAGGGTCCTGCCCACTCCTCCCGGCCGCTGCCGCTGTGACGCTGCTTCTGGCCAGCAGGAGGCGCAGGGCGCAGGAGCCAACGGGGCTCGTGGGGGCCGCACAGGGTGGGCAGGGCAGCCCTCAGCTGCCCAGGGAAGCCAGCGGGAGCCGCCCGCGCCCCACAGCTCGCCTCCTCCGGGAAGCCCCCCTGCTGCTGGTGTCCAGACCACAGCCCCTGGGGAGGCGGGCCGAGGGGGATGCAGGGTGCTGCCTCGGCCCCCACCCGGTGCGGCCGAGCAGGTCCTGCCCTGTTCTGGAAGCGCCCAGGACCCTCCCCCGGGCAAGCATCGTTTCTAGAACGTTCCGTGCCGGCCGCCATGCCAGCGAGGGCTCCCCGCAGAGCATGGCTTTAATTACAGCGTCCCTGAGCACTGTCACGCACCCCGTGTGCTTGGCAGGCACGTCCGGGGCAGGCGAGGGGGGCCGGGCCGGCCGGGTGACCGCCGGGTGCCTGGACCACCTTGCCAAGGCGCTGGCTGGTGCCAAGCCCGGGGCAGCCCCGGCCAAGGCCGGCGGGGCGGGGCTGGCGCTGCACTCCGTCCAGGCCCCGGGGCAGGCGCGGGCAGTGGTCTCCCTCCCCCGAGGCCGCTGGACAGCCTCGGTCACAAAATGGCGGAGGGCCACGGCGGCCATTTTGTGGAGCCCCAGCAGACAAAGGCAGTGGCCGCCGGAGTGGGCGGCAGTGGACAGGCAGGAAGGGGCCGTCCACTCGGGCAGGGTGGCTGCAGGGGCCTTGCTGAGACCTGTGTGGGCCTGGCCAGAGGGGGGCGGGCGCACCCCTTCCAGAACATTCCTCCCATCCAAGCTCTTGGCGGCTCTGGGCAGCGGCACCGAGGCCTTCCTGCCGGACAGCGGAGATGGATGCAGGGTGGTGACCACTGAGGGGAAGCTGAGGGTGGACGTGGGCTCTGGGCCTCCAGGCCTGGGCTCCTTCTGGACCAAACCCCAGGCCCCTGGCCCCTGCGGGCAGTCCTCAAGAGAGGAGCTCCGGCCAGGCGTCCAGAGAGGCTGCTGTGTCCAGCCCAGCACAGCACCGTGGATAGTGCAGCGGCCCCTCCTCAGGGCCAGGGCACTGGCAGGACCCAAGGGGCTGACTGATACCCAGCACTTCTGGCCAGAAGGCCTCTCGGGCAGAGCAGCCAGGCCGCCCGCATCTGCTCAGAACCCCCAAGGCAGGCTGGACAGGTGGACGGCGTCCCTGCTCGCCCTGGCCCGAGGGCCGGCGGAGCTGCCTGCCCCCCTGGGGGTGTGGGGCTGCCATGGATGCCAAGGGGCGCTGCGGGTGCCGAGTCCCCACCGCCTGTGCCGTCCCCGCTGTGCTGACAGATACGCCCTGGCCCATCCTGGGGGCTGTCCACACGTGCACCAGCGTCCAGCCACCTCGGCCCGCGGCCCTCAGGGGCCTCATGGTCCTGGGACCCAGAAGTGTCGGCCTGCCCTGCCGCTCGCTGACCTGGGTGACCCCCCCAAGTCTCGGCCCAGGGAGCAGCACTGGACGGCCAGGCGGGTGCTACTCCAGGGCAGCTAGCCCCCAAGGGCTGGCTGGCCCCCGCAGCTCACGTCTCGCGGGCAGGAAGCACCCTCAGGTGCGCGGAGGCCCCGCAGCCAGGTGCTCGGTCCCTGGGTGCCATCTGCCCAGAGGTGCTGGAGCACGGGGCTCGTGCGCAATGGGGTCCCCTCCCCACCTGGGGCCAGACTTCGAGGAGGGCAACTTCGAGCTGACTCAGAGCCCAGCCTCCCCAGTCCAGTGACCGTCTCCCCTGAACCTCCGGTGCTCCCCAGCCGAGCCGGTGTCCAGCAGGGCGGGCCTGACCGCCCTTCGGCCTCCCGGGCTCCGACCGGGCCTACTTCCAGCGGAACAGGGCGTGACGTGGCTGCCTCGATGGGGTCCTGGGACCACAGGGGTCTCCCTGCAGACTGGGGGTCCCTCACTGACACCCACGTTCACATGAGTGGCTCCGGGCCCCGGGCGGACCCACCAGTGGACCCACTGGGCCCAGGTGGACGAGCGCTGGGCGGCACCTGCTTGCCACGCCTTCGCTGAGCGGGCAGCCAGGTCCTTCCCTGCACGGCCACTCCTCTCCTCCAGTTTCCGTCCACTCTCCTCCGGCTGCCCCTTCTCTGCCAGCCCCACCCCAGTCCTGGGCCTCAGCGGCTGTCTGGCCCGTCCCCCTCCCACCTGCCGGGAGGGCGAGCCCTGCCGCCTCTGGGAGGCCCTCGCGGCCTCCTGCCTGGACGTGGGTCAAGACCGGTGTCTCCTGGGGTCCCAGAGAGGGACGCGCCCCTGGCCCCAGCAGGCCACGGTGCTGCCTGGGAGCAGGGCAAGCGGGCGCCAGGCAGGGCCCAAAGCAGTGGACTGGACGCCTCGGGCAGGAAGGTCCTGGTGCCTGGGGGCCTCTTCCCCACCCCTGGGCGTCATGCAGACGCGAAGATCGGCAGACCTGGGGGGCGCCAGCCTCTCAGCGGGGTCCCGGCCCAGCTGCCGCGCTGGGGGGCTCCACCCAGATAAGGGGCAGCAGCGGGGCCCACTGGCTCCCTGGAGGCTGGAATCACCCACCGGACCAGGCGGGCTGGAGCTGTGGGGGCAGGCTCCCAGCACGACAGTCCCCCCACCCTGCTGAGCCCCATCTCTGCTGCCCCCCGTGCCCCAGGAATCGCCCTGCGGTCACATGCCCCCATTTTGCCGAGCCCTCCCGCCACAGAGCCCGGCGCGGACTCCGTGCCAAGGGAACATGCCCGTGGGCAGAGCCGGGGCCCGGGTCAGCGCTGCTGAGGGAGCTGGCGGCTGACTCCCCTCCCTGGGCTGCAGGTCTTGGGGCGGCGGGTGTGGCCGGCTGGTGACCCCCGGGGAGGGCTGGCTCCGCTGTCCCCAGAGCCGGTGCACACGGTGTCGCCCGCGGGCACGGGGCGGAGAAGGGTGACCGCGGCTCTGTGCTGGACTGACCTGCAGACGGTCTTCCCGCCGGAGCACTGGGTGTCCCTGGGCACGACGCGGCCGGGGAGGTGGACACCTGGAAAGAGAGAAGCGGCTGAGCCCGGACCAGTGAGCCCCGCGTGGAGGGCGATCCCCTGCTGCTCCCTGGACTGCAGCCTGGGCTCCCAAAGGCCGGGAGGTCAAAGGCCCTGAGCCTGCGGCCCTGCAGCCCTGGACTTCTGGTCACTGCTCTCCCAGGGGCAGCAGACGTGGCTGCAGGGGTGCGAGTTTGGGGGCCTGAGAAACAATCCCCAGGCTTGGCATAGCCGGGGCCCAGGCCTTCAGGCTGGAAGGTGCTTGGTAGATAAGGGGACAGCAGAGCGGGGGGCCTGCGTACCCCTGGCTCCTTGGGGCTTTGGGGGCCTCTGGGCAGCTCTCTCTCAACATCACTGATGAGGACGGTCCTCCTGAAATCAGCTCCTTTGAGGTAGAGTCTTTCCCTTTTTGCTGTGGCTGCTAGGAAGCTCAGAGCTGAACCGACAATCTGAGTTTCTGTTTATTTTTACCCTTCTGCATCGTGCGTGAAGCTTCACGCGTGTGCAGTGAGTGACAGACACACATCCTTAGCGTGGCAGGACCCAGAACAACCTCACACCAACTGCCACCCACTTCCCGTCCTGCCCAAAGGCTCAGTGACGGCTGTGCGGGCTTCCCCTTCACGGGTGGCGGGTTAACAGGGGTCCCAGGCCAGATCCCTCTCCTCCTCCTGTTGGTGCCAGTGCCGGGCAGGGGGCAAGAGGAGGTCTGGGTGCTCCTCTCGTAGATGAGACTCCCAGGAAGGGGAGCAGCAGCCGCAGCCAGGCAGGGCGAGGGCCTGGGGGTCTGGCCCAGACAAGGCGGCTTCGCCCCCTGCCCTGCATCCCGGGAGCTTGCGGGGTGCGCTGTGGAAGTCACTGACTGACCCTGAGGTCGGCCATATGGCCGGGGCCTCCGGGGGCAGCGGGCACCAGTCCCAGCAAGAAGAGGGGGACCTCAGACCCTGGGCCTCACCGCGGTCACCTCTTCTGCCTGGCTGCCTGCCCTGCTGGCCAGGCCACCCCTACAGAACTGACCTGGCGCCCTGGCCACCGCAGGCCTGGTCCCAGGACACCGAGCCCCTCCTGGCTGGCTGCTCCGGCCCACGGCTGGGGAGGCTGGCTCTGCCCCGCCCGGCTCAGCACCCAGCACACACCGGCGGAGCCGGCTGGTGGGTTCAGCTCTGGGGACTGCACAGGGCTGGCCACACAACACCCGACTGGCCCTGCCCGGGGCTGTCCGTCGATGACCGGAAGCCCGCCACTTCCCGGGCGCGAACAGGCAGACGGCCCTGCCCGGGCTCCCCTGACGGCTTGCTCTCTGGCGGGGCTCACGGGGCACCTCTGCTGCCAAGTCCTGCACCGGCTTACGGATGGGGAAACTGGGGTCCAGGGCGCCAGGGGCTGTGCAGGTGGACAGCCCAGAGGTGGCTGGGCTGTCGGAGGGCTCAGTGGGAAGAGCCGGCACACGGGGCAGGACTCGGCCCCTCGCTGGGGCCAGGCCTGGGAGGCCTGCGAAAGCCCAGCCGGCGAGGGGCCTCGTGCCTCCCCTGGCCAGGCTGCCCACCCCCTGGGCCACCTCCCCGAGCCGGTCCCCGCAAAGACCCCGCTACCTGGATCGTGCGGTCCCGGAGGCTCCCCAAAGCCGCGGCGGGCTCTCAGCTCCTCGGGGACTCTCTGTCGAGCCACGTCCTGCAAGACATAAGGTGGCCCGGGAGTCAGCCAGTGACCTCAGCCCGCGTCCCGGGCACCCTCACACCCACCCGCGGGAAGGCCAGCCCTAGCTGCAGGCGAGGCGCCCAGGCCCAGGTGAAGGACTTGGCCAGAGCGGGAGCGGCCGGCAGAGTCCAGTGACCGGCGCCTGGCCTGGCGCTGGACTTGCACCCAGCACAAGCCCACACGCCTGGCTCTGGTGCAGCCCAGCCGCGCAGCCCCTGCCCCCTGTGTCTGCAGAGGAAAAGCCAGGGGGGCCCAGGGCGACTGTCCTGGCGAAGCGAGGTTGCCCGCCTTGGGTCACTGAGCCCCACCCCTTGCTTCGGCCCCCCTTGGCCTCCACTGTCTCCTGGGGCTGGATTGTTCTGCATCAAAGGCCTAACTCCCACGCGTCCTTTGGACACCTCCTCCAGGGAGGCCTCCTGGCTGAGGCTCTCCCAGGCTCAGCGGTAGACCAGGGTCTGTCTCCTGCCTCAGGGGCACCCTGGCTCGCGCCCAGGACGACAGCAGATACAGGCCCACCTGGCCACGCTGGAACCTTGCACAGACCCAGCGGAGAGGCTCGCGCCGCTGGGGACTTCAGCGCCCTCACTTGCCTCTCTGAACTGCCCAGACTGACAGGAGTGGGGTGGCCTGGGGAAGGCGGCTGGGGCACCAGGCCCTCAGGCGGCAGAGGCAGGCCAGACCGGGACACCCCGGAGTAGCACAGGAGCCAACGGCACGTGCACTCAGGACCCCAACAGCGAGCACGGCGTGGCTTCGGTTCACGGACCCTGTGGCGTGGACCCCACTTTGCAAACGACCGACTGGGGTGCCTCTAGCCAGTGTTGGCATCAGACACCAGACCGCCGAGCTCTGGATCCAGGGAGCAGTGGCCGTGGGGCACAAACCTCAGGCAGCTGCAGGGGACCCCAAGGCCGCCCGCCTGCGCTGGACCATAGGGGTGGGCGTCCTGAGGGTGAGTGGCTCCCTAGAGCGGCCGGCGTGGCTGACCTGGATCCACTGGACACAGCTGCTGGACAGCGCAGGGGGCCGGGGCACCCCTCCAGCTTCCCCGCAGCGCCAGCAGATGCCCTCCAGCGTACTAGCTGCCCCGCTGCTTCCCAACGGCATGGCCGGCAGGCACAAGCCCGCCCACCCCCAGGATGGCCGAGTGACCACGGGAGCCCAGGCGGGAGGCCCCGGCAGGCCCTGGGCACAGGGGGACTGCCCGGCTGGGTCGCTGTGTCCCTGGCTGCGTTTGAGCGGCTCCCAGGAATGCCCGGGCAGCCCTGGGCCAGCCTCGACGTGCGACTGGCCAGGCGTGCGGTGCTGGGGGCAGGGGTGGCCAGGGGTCCCCTGCCTGTCGGGTCAGTCACATGTGAGCTGCCAACTGGGGCTCCTCGGGACACGCTCAGGTCCCAGGGCCCCCCAGGAGGCAGGCTGGGTGGGGTGCACCAGCCCCCTCTGTGTGCTGTGTGGCTGTAGGCACGGGGCTGCCCTCTCTGATCTGGCTCCACCCCTCTGATATGGAGGTGACCCCCACCTCCCAGCACTAGAACCCCCGGGGCCGAGCCCATGTGCCCTGGTCAGCCCGGGCCTGCACCTTGCTCCAGCCTCAGTCTGGCCTCGGGGGGCCCCCTCGTGGGCAGTCCCCGCTGCCCTAACGGGGACAGACAGATGCAGGCTGCAGTTGGTCTCCCTGGGACCGTTCCAGAAAGCACCGTGCAGGCTGCAGAGCCTGTCCCCAAACAGTGCACGGCCCCACGCGAGGGCGATGCCAGGGGATGGTCAGGTGGGCTGTGCCAGACGTGGGCCTGGTAGCCAGCGGCACCCGCGAGAGGCCACTTGCCCTGCAGAGTCCAGACCCGGGCAGGCTGGTCTCCAGCCAGGCGTGGCCTGTCAGGGTCAGGTGTAGGGAAGCGTCCCCCTTGTGAGGGCCAGGTGCTGGTGAGCCACACCGAATGTGCCTGGACCACCTGTGGTCGCCTGCCTGGGGCCCCAATGCCGGGAAGGGGTCAGCGAGCTTGTGGTGGCCACCTCCTCCAGCCTGAGCTTGCCAGACACACAAGCCAGGGACATGAAGTCCCTTTCGCGGCTTCGCTTGGGTCAGCAGGGCCGAGGGGGCTGACCGCTCCCTGGTGACGGTGTACCCAGGAAGCGGGACACGGCAGCTGGCACCAGAGCCACCAGCGCCAGAGGAGCGTGGGCTCTGGAATCTTCCGGGGTGGATTTCGCAAAAGTGCCAGTCACACCCGCTGCACAGCTGATGTTGGAGAGAGCCACGGTGCGAGAGCGTCGTCGGGGCTAGAGGGCACACAGTAGGTCCTCGCACACAGTAGGTCTTCAGGAGGCACCACCGACAACAGGCTTGTAGAGCAGCACCCCCGGTGGGAGGCGGGCGCGCGTCGGGCCCACCCACCCGGCCGGCTGGGTCGGGCTCTGGCCCCAGCGGCGGTGCATCTGTTGTGGCAAAGTAACCGGTCAGGTTCCGGCTCACGGACGCTGGACGCTGCCCCAGACGGCGGGCAGAGGCACGCGGAGACTCAGCCCAGGCACTGCAGCCGCCCCCGCGCCGGGAGAGCGGCCAGGCGGAGCCCTGAGGTCAGTGCTGTCCGGGGACTGGCGCTGTGTGAAGGTTTCTCTTTGCGGGGACATACAATGGCCATTCGGGGGATCACTTCACCCCAGCCACAGGATCCGTTCTGTCATTTAAATGACTTTTCCTGCGGCCTCCCTGGTAGCACAGTGGGTTGAGCACCGCACTGTGAAGCATCCACAGCCACTGCAGCGCGAGTTCGATCCCCGGCCAGGGAGGGACCCACAGGGCGCAGCAGACCTCTCCTGCTTCGCCCGCTGCGCCCCTCAGCAGTGTGTTTCAGTGGATCTGCCTGTTCTGCTCCCTGCTCTGTCTCTGGGGAGTCCTCTTACCCCTGCACCCCAGCTCTTGTATGCATAAGAATCTTTAAAAGAAATGACTTTTCCCCACTGGGAAAGGAGCAGAAGCCCATGGGACAAGAACCTTGGAAGCTGCAAAAGGCGGGGTGGGGGCGGGGAGGGCAGTGGCCACCGGGGAACCCCACATCCCACACACCGCAGCTCAAACCACCCCGCCTTTCCCAGGAGCCAAACCTCGGGAGTCCCTCTCAGCGGATACCCAACTGCACCGGGAAAAGTGTCTATGGCATGCGGCCTCCAGGCCAGGAGGCCACGGCTGACCTGTGTGTCACGCAGATGGGTCCTCGGGGACCCTGTTATCATGCACTAACCTTCCCCAACGCCCCCGAAGTGAGCAAGCCCAGGGGAGCTTCCTTCTCCACGTCCGGTTAGGGCCCGCTGACCTTCCCAAAAGCCGCCAAAGCTCCTGGACATCGTGGGGTAGCTGAGGCTGGGGCCTGCGGGGGGCTGTCCAGACCGGGCTGCCCGGCCACCACGGCCCTTGGAGGCAAAGGGGGGACGAGGGTGCGTGGGCCCCATGGGGGGCGCTGGACTGGCCCAGAGTGACCGGCAGGGCCGGCTACTGCTGAGACGGGCACTGCGCACCCCACATGGGGCCACTCAGGACGTGTGAGCCAGGAACGTCTGCCCAAATCGGCCGCTGTGCCGGCGACCCACCCCACTCGCTGACCTAGCGTGGCCTGGAGGGACCGGTCTGCAAACAGAACTTGCCCGCCAGGCCGCCCCGAGGCTTCAGGGGGCACCTATGCCCCAGCCCCGCGGTGCCAACCTGCTGTGTCCAGGGCCAGCTGTGGCTCCCGGCCCGGGTCAGCCCTGCTTGGCCCCCACTGGCCGCCGGTGGGAAGTGACCTGTCTGCCTGCTCCCCGCAGCTCCTGGACTGGGGTGAGGCCCGGCGCCCCGAGCACCGGGTGGCACTTCTCCTCTGTGCCAGTCCTGAATTCTGTTCCTTCCTTCCCGCCTCGGGGGCTGCTCCCCAGGAACAAGCCCTGTGCCGGCTGGCGCCGCAGCAGGGCCTCCCGGAGGCGCGGGCCATGCTGCTGGGGCGCCCTGATTCTCGGGGTGGACACGCTGAACCCACCACCTGTCTTAGGCCACGCGCCTCGGAGCAGTGCGCAGGTGGAGAGCAGGGAGGGCTTCCAGGAGGAGGCGGGGCTGGGCAAGGCCCAGGGCAGAGCCGGCCTCCCGCGGGGGGGGGGGCGGCGGGAGGGAGGGAGGATGGGCGGAGCTCCACAGGGGTGCGTGGGGACGGGTCCCGGACCATCCAGCAGGGGTGAGGGGACGTGACAAGAGGCACAGAACCGCAGGGCTGGAGACTGGTCTGGGTGTGGCAGGGAGGGGAGTCGATGACTCCAGGGGCGGGGCAAGGTCCCCCAGGAATGACAGGTGGAAGAGTCCCCAGGGACGCTGCCTGCTGGGCTCCTGCACCCTCTCTGGTTAGCTCACCCCTGCCCCAGGCGGGGCGATGCTCCTTTTGCTCCTGTGCCGGCCTGGGCTGCCCGTCCCGCCCCAGCCCCAGCCCTGGCAGCCCAGCCAGCGGGAGGCCTGGGCCGAGGCTGCGGGGAGACGCTGCTAAGCCGGAGGGCTCGGCCTCTGGGGCCGGCGCTTCCCAGCTGGAGGCACGCAGGGTTTCCACGCGGTCGCCCCAGACCCAGGCGCCCGGCACACAGAGGGGCTCTGTTCCCAGGAGACAAAGCGCAGCCTGGGTGCTGGGTGGCGCCTGTCAGCCCCCAGCGTGGCTCGGGGGCGCGGGGCTGGAGGGGGTGGGGCGAGCCTGCCCTCCATAAATCACGGCAGGCTTTATGATCACGGGCACTTAAGCGCCTCTTTCTTCTCTCCAGTTCCCTGGGAAATCGCCTTCATTTCCTACATCAGCCGGTCTCCGGGGTCTCAGCCGGTCTCGCCAGCGCTGTGGCAGCGCCCCCACCCCACCCGGGGCATGGCGGGCATGGAGGGGCGGCGGCTGCGGGTGGCGCGGTCCAGACTGAAGCCCCGTCCCGCCTGGGACAGGCCCCGAATGCATGTCGCCCCGACGCTGGGCGGCCCGGTGTGACCCCTCGGGTCTCCTAGTTAACCCAGTGGCCTTGGTGGGGAGGCCGGGCCCTCTGGGCATGGGAGAGGCCAGCCAGCCAGGGCCTGCGGCTGCAGTCCAGGACCCTGGGAGAGGCCCGACACAGCGGGCAGGCCAGGGGAGAGTCAGCCGCGGCTGGGGATGGGCAGCCGCACTGCCCGCAGGAGGCCCCGGTCAGTGCGGCTCAGAGCCAACCCCTCACCCCACACTCTCCTCCCCGATTTACAGACGAGGGCGCCGAGCCCTGGGAGGGAAGCAGCAGCCCCCGCACCCAGTGTGTTGCCCCCGGCCGCGGCAGCAGGAGAGGTCCTGCTCCCTGCCCAGACGGGGGCCCCAGCAGAGAGGGCCCAGCAGCTCTGGTCCCTTCGCACCAGCGGGGGCTGAGAACCCCCATCTGCACGGCCGGCAGGTCACCCCACATCTGCAAGCTTGTCCCCGACTGCTAAGAGCTGTGGGAAGGTAACACCCGGCTCGGGCCGGGTGGGGGCCTGGCAGAGCCTGCATCTCCCTGGGGGAGAGCAGGTGGCCTCGGCGTCCAGCGCCGCCAGCAGCTGCAGAGACAGCCGGACGCTCTCCGTACAGCTGGGTAAACTGAGGCCCAGAGTGACGGGGCTCACCGAGGGGATGCCGCGGCCCAGCCAGGATGGGGCACAGCAGCCCCTGCCCCAGCCCTGCAGCCACAGGTGGAGGTGGGGCCGGGGAGAAGGGGCCACGGCCCTGGTGCGGCCCCAGGCACAGCCACTCACTCCGCCCATGGCAGCCCCTGGGTCCCTGGCGCTGAGGCAAAGCCCCGGGGCGGCCTTGAACTTCAGGGCCAGGGCTCAGAGAGGCAGCTCTAATGGAAACAGGCCCAAGGCGGCAGGAGGCCCCCTCCCGCGGTTTCCATAGGGACAGAGCCGGAGGCGGGGCTCTGGCAGGGCTGCGGCGGCAGATGTGGCTGGTGCATGGCTGGCGCGGGGCACTGGAGGGGCGGGCTGTGCCTGGCAGCGGAGCCCTAGGACGTGGCAGCGGGCTGGCTGGGGTGAGCCGGGAGCTGTGGTCCCTGCCCCCGAGAGGCCCCGGGCCCCGCCACCGGCACCCGGCCTGCCAGGGAGCTCCCGGGCCTACGCGGCCCCACTGCTCCTGGGCGCAGCCTCCCGGAGGCCCAGCTGCCGCTGCCACATGAAGCCCACAACCCGCGGGGCCCCTGGGCTCCAGACCAGGACCCGCACCCACAGGGCTGCGGCCCCAGCCCCCACGGTGACGGTGGGGCGGGTCTCCTCAGCGCCTCGCCCGGCCTGCCTGAAGCCGGCTCTCTGCCTCTCTCGAGGTACCCCTGCCCCCCTCCAGGCGAGAACTGAGCAGCTCCGAGATGCCAGGGACAGGGGCCTGGGCCTCGGGGGAGCCCGCGGACCTGTCGGGCCTGACCATTGCAGAGAGCTGGCCTGGCGTGAGCTGTCCTGCCTGGCAGACACGCCACCAGCACCCTGGTCTCCCCTCATGCCATGCCCCGGCTCGGCCGCCAAGCCGACCCGGCAGTGCCGATGGCCCGGCCTTTGCAAAGGGCCAACCCGGCTGAGGGCGAGCGTCCGGGGGAGGGTCGGTGTCCACAAGGGCGCCCCAGAAAACCCAGGCTCGTGACGGGCACCGCAGGCCCCCGGAACAGCAGGAGGTCTGCATTTGGCACAGGGCAGCCCTTCTGGGGACGCCGGAAGTTGCTGTGTCTGGGTCTCGGTTTTATTCCCGGTGTCTGCTGCAGGGGATGCTGGATGCAGGACGGCCCGTGGCTCATGCCTTTCCGTGGCCTGCTGCCATACTACGCGCTGTGCAGGCCAGCGCTCCTGTCCAGCAGGGCACTTGGGGACCTTGCTAGGCCTGGGGCCCTGGGGGTGCCCGGACCCAGCCAGAACATGGCCCCCCGAGGGGGAGGGGAGGATCCTGATTCTCCAGGCCATGGCGGGTCCTCCTGCACTGGGTCTCTGGGGAGGCCGGCACCCGTGGGAGACAGACAAACGGGGCTGCACAAGTGCCCAGCCTGCAGAGCCCGCATCTGGGTGCAGGCTCTGGCGCACGAGCTGCGGGTGCCCCGTCTCTGAGTCCCGGTTTCTGCATAAGGGAGCTCTTAGTGCCTGCCTCTGCCAGGGAGGACCGAGCCCTCCCGCCGCCACCATTTTCCAGCACCGAGTCAGCACCGGCCAGGCCTCCCCGACCGGATGCGGACGGGAAACGGCTGGGGCACATGACCCTGACACACGCTGTCCCAGAAGACGATCAAAGTGCCCAGCCCCGGGCCTGGCGCGAAGTAGGTCCGCGGAGGCCAGCCCCAAGCCCAGGGGCCGTGTGCCGCATCCCATGGGCACCGACCGCCCCTGGGGAGCCCGGGGCCCCGCGGCCTCCCCTGGGCCACGGCCGGGGGTGCTGCCAGGCGGGGCTCCCCCGGTCCCGGCGGCCAGACACTGAGTGTGGCAGCCACACCTGCCCTCCAGGTACCTGCCGCTGTGGCTGGCCGCATGCCCGGCCTCGGAGAGCCCGCCGATGGCCGCTTCCTTGCCTGCCAGCGTGGTCCCAGGGC
This sequence comes from Galemys pyrenaicus, assembly GCA_019455555.1. Taxonomy (NCBI): domain Eukaryota; kingdom Metazoa; phylum Chordata; class Mammalia; order Eulipotyphla; family Talpidae; genus Galemys; species Galemys pyrenaicus. Next base: position 2,572,117 of record JAGFMF010011642.1, on the reverse strand, counting down.
CGGCAGCCCAGTGGCTGGGCCTTGGTGGCGAGTCCATCACGTGGCGCTGCGCAGCGGGGTGCAGGGGAGCCCCGAGGCCCACCGCAGGGGCTCGGGCGCCCGGGGCCTCTCTCGACACTTACTCTTTGTGCTGGACTCGAGCGGAGGCGGGGGCCTTTATGGCCGGCCGGCGCAGGCCCCGGAGCGCCGGCACAGGGTCCGTCCACGCCGTGGAAGGCGGCCGGCAGCCCGAGGTTCCAGCGGCGGGACTGGCGGGCAACGGCAGGAACGCCCCACCTGCCCCCAGGATCCCTCCACCCACGTCTGGGCGGAAGTGCGGGCACACCCACCGCAGGAATCCCGGGGCAGGGCCGGGCTCCCAGGAAACTGGGCCAGAGGTTCTGGCACAAGTCCCCTCCCGCCCGGCCCGCCAGCTGCTCCCTCCCGGGGTTTGCAGGCCCAGCCCGACTCGGCACCAGCCCTGGGACCCTCTGCCAGGCCCCTGCAGCTGCTTCTCGGGGGGCCGCCCTGCATGTGGGCGTCGTCACAGTGAACCCCACGAGGCCTGGGGGTGGGTGTTCCCCTCCCCAGCAGAGGGGAAACTGAGGCTGAGCGGGGCAGGTAGCTCACCTAAGAGCCCAGGTGAGGCCAGAGAGGACAGATGCGAACGGCGGCCGACAGTCGAGGCAGACCCCAGGGCCGGGCGTCTCTGCATGCCCCCAGGCCCCGTCCACTGCGTCCCTGACGGGAAGCCAGGCCTGCAAGCCGGGGCCCAACCCGCGTGCACACACAGGCTCACACGCGTGTGCACACCAGCACACGTGCACACAGCTCGAACACACGTGCTCACACACGTGCATGCACAGCCCGCCCGGGAGGGCGGCCCGCTAGCCACTTCTTGGAAGAGGGCCGCCACATGTGACCAGCCCACCCCAGGGCCTTCCGGCCGCTCCTCCCTCGGCCCGCCTTCCCTGGTCCCACTCTGGGCCTGCCTGCGCCGCCATTTCCTCTCCGGGCCCGGAGGCCCTTCCACTCCTCCCAGCCTGCAAATGGCCGGCGCCCAGAGCCCTGTCCCCTGAGGCAGCAGCACCTGGCCAGTGCCCAGCGTGCGGCCAGCCGGCCCGGGGTGTTCCTCCACCTAAAGGAGCCCAGTGCCCGGGCGGCTGTCCACCACCACCCGTGGGGCCGGCTGCACCCAGGACAATGGCCCATCCCTGCAGGGCAGCAGAGCGCTGGCCCAAGGGTCTCTGTCCCGTGAGAGTGAGGAGGCGGTGGACACTAGTCCTTCTCGGGAGCCTCCGGTGACGGGGCAGACTGCACAGCGTGGATGTACACGTGTTGTGGGCTCGCACCACCTCACACGCACACGTGGCTGCTGCGGGGCCTACGGGCCGCCACTCCCGCGGGGACACGGGACTGGACCGAGGCCCGAGTCCCACTCTGCTCCCGACACTCCCTGCAGGCTGCACCCCGAGACTCCCCAGCATGAGGGATGGGGGCGCACGCTCCCCGGCAGGCCCGCCTGGAGGGCTGACGGCACCTGCGGGGGTTCTCCCTGCACCGGGCACGGTCCAGGCTCTCCAAGTTCAGCTGCTATGAGGCGGGCACACTCACCACGCCCAGCATGCAGATGGGGAAACTGAGGCTCGGGGGAGCAAAAACACTTAGCACAGACGGAAACGAGGTTCCATGTGGGCCCCTCCAGGCCCGGGCTCTGTGCTTCCCGCTCTGCATGTGGAGTGCGGGCGTGCCTGGGGGCGGCCCCTCCCGCTCTGCTAGGCGGGAGCTCTGAGGACTCAGCCCCGGCCCCCTTCCGGGTGCCATAGGTGCAGACCAATGCTGAGTGGGGGTCCACCCGCTGGACGCAGACCCCAGCAGCCCCATAGCATGAAGTGGCTAAAAACCACTCCTGGCGGCCCTGGTGGATTTCATCAACTCCCAGTTTCCTGCTAAGCCCCAACATTTCTGCAACAAGCTCGTTGCTCTAAAAAAACTAGCAGGACCAGGCAGATGCAGCAAGGAGCAGGCTGGGGGGTGGGGGGGTTTGCAGGACACAGCCCAGCCTTCTCTGGCAGGGCCACCTCACTGGGTTCTGAGCACAACCTCAATCCAGAATCCAGAAACTCAGCAGCAAACACGTAAAAACAGGAGGAGGCAGAAAAAGAACCCTCAGAACCAATGACATCAGAACGTGGGCAAATTTGCAAAATAAACAGTTATCATTATTTGCAAATTATTGTGGCTATAAAACTTCTCTGCCCTCACCAGGCTGATACGGACAGATAAATCCTGCACTTTGTTATCTTGGAGATAACAATTTTTTTTTTAAGTTTACAGCCACTGTTTGCAGTTTACCTGTTGAATTTAAAAATAACTATCGTCTGATTTTTCATAAATCACATTTCAAAGTGATTTTAGATGAATTTGCAAAGAACGGTCAGAGAAATAGAAGGTCTTTCCCGCAGATTCTTAGGATGTTGAAATCAAAAGTCCTAAATCTGAAGACAATTTTGAATTTCAATTTAGCGGACGGCCATGAGAACTATGAAAGAGGATAAAAGTAGTAATTAATTAAAACACTGAAGTGCCTTGGACCCAGGGTACCCGCCTTGAAAAGGCAACCGTGCGTCCATTTTAAATGAAAATTGTAACAAAGGCGAGGGTTGCTTCTTCACCCAATTTTTCAGGGGATGAGGATGTTTTTAAACATGGATGCAACTTGTTTATTTTGACCTCAGTTCTTCGAAATTATCGACTCCACCATCGAAATATGCTGTGTGTTTCAACAAGGGCCCACCAGTCGTAACGACAGACCAGCCCATCTGTGCTGCGAGAATGTATAATTTCAGCCTATAGTGGAATTTACACAGAGCGATGATAGAAAGCTGTTATGCGTGGTACTTTCCTTAAAAAAAATACACACACACACACAAAAAACACTAAGAAGTACCGGGTGCCACGGGTTGACATGTTGCGTGAGGTTTTTAAAAAACAACAACTCTCTGAATTTGACTGATTTGGGGTGTTCAGTATCGACCACATCAAAAAATCAAGGTGATAATCGATCACGTATACCTGACCCAGCTGGAGAAGGGGCCCAGAAACGGGTGTCACCCACAGATAAACCATTCAAAAGGCAGAGTCTCGGCGGGAAACGCTAGAACGAAAATGCTAACAGTAGAAATTGATTTTATGTACTTGCCCACACTCTGTCCAAAAACAGGCTGTGTTAATGCCCAGGAAATCCGACTATCACCCCAGGATTTAGAATTAAATCCTCTGATGTTAATTATACCAAAAAATAATAACAATAAAAAAAAGAAAGAAAAGAGAAAAAAAAAAAGAATGGCTGGCTATTAAATACACAGATTCTTTAAAAGCAGAGACCCCACTCACCCCCGTTCACCTCTGCTGGACGCTCCCCTTCCCATCTGATTACATCCTGGTTTTTTCCAACTACTTTTATTCTGTCCCCAGAGTTTTCCTTGGTGCTGGCTCAATATTTGGGTGGAAGACACCCCGCTTGCGGCAACAAAACGTGGCCGTCGTCGGGAACGTGTTTGCATTCTCTCCGCGGCCCCAAAGCCTCGGCATTGACTGCTCTCTCATCAGAGAACAAAAGCATCTGCATGCCCCTTGTGGGCAGAGCTGGGCTTTGGTATCTGCTGGGCCAGCTCCGCGGCCGTGGGGTCACACTCAGGGTCTTGGAGTTCGGAAAACAAAAACCCATCGATGTGGGGATTTTCCCCTTAGCTGCCATTTAGAACTTTCTGGGCCTGCTTTTCTCTTTTCCATAAATCAAGACCCCAGTCACCCTCAAGCGTGGGGAGGCCTCGATGCAGGCGCTTTTGTCTGGGTGCCAGAGGGCGGAGGTGAGCCTGGAGGACTTTTCCAGAAAAGGCTCAGCAGTTCTGAAGGGCCAGAGACCCACAGGGAAACTCAGGCAGCCCCGGTCCTGGCTGGCAGCGTGGCCTGGGGGCGCACAGGTCTGCGGGGGACCCCCGCTCCCAACAGCAGCATGGCCTGAGGGCACACGGACGACCCCCGCCTTGCTGGCGGGGTCAGGCCCGGGCCGGTGCAGAGTCTGGGTCCACAGCTCTGCAGACGGGGGGCCGGGACAGACGGGGTCAGACAGGCCCAGACGGTGCAGGCCTGGGCCCTGCCTCTTGGACGTGCCCACGTGCGGCCTGCATGCCCTCTGTGGCACCGTGACGGGCTTGGCCGGTGGGCGGGACCCCGGGGCTCCGAAAGGGCTTAAAAACAGCCCAAAACGCCCTCCAAGATTTCCCCCAGAGCGAGCCGAGAGCCAAAGGACACACCAAGAATGGAATGGAACCAAAGAAAGGGAGAGCCGATGTGAGCCGTGGCCAGGGGGCTCTGGGGGTGCCCGGCCAAATCAAAGGGGCTCTGTTTGCAAACAGGCGCCCACCCTTCGGGCAGCCTGGGTCAGTCCAGGGGTGCGGACGCTCCCGGGGCACCCCCTCTCCACGCCGCCGCCGCCGAGCATTACGATAATAAGGACGGCGAGGCCCCGCGGCAGCCCGGCAGAGCCCGCTGGGCGAGGAGGCCCGGCCTGCTGCACCTCCCGAAACCCTCGCTCACGGCCGGAACGAACACACAGCTCCTGGGAATAACAAACATTCATTCTGATTGAGATTCTGAAAGCCCGTGGCTTTGGAGCGTGGGGATAAACGAGCTTGGCGCCCGCCTTCCCTGGCACACTGGAGGGGCTGGCGGAAGGGGGTGTCTGAAATAGGTCTCGAATTCTGGACAGTCAATTAGAGGGGAGCGGAGGAGCCAGCACCGGGGGCAAGATGGTAGGGCCCGGCCGGGTGCCGCGAGCAGAGGAGGCGACTTACCAGGCGCCGGGCGCTGGCTCGTGGGTCCAGCAGTGCAGGTGACGTCCCCCAGCCCCGCCGCGGCAGTGGCCGGCAAGGAGGGCAGGGCCTGCCAGCCAGCAGGCCGCCCGGTGCTGGCCTCCGGCCGGCCGGCCCAAGGGCCTCCTGTCACCATCGTCTCTCATCGGGTCCCGGTCCCAGCCGGCACGGCCTGGCCCGGCCACCCCGGCCCCCGGGGCACTGCTGCCAGGAGCGGGGGGCTCCGGGGGAGGCCCAGCCGCCAGCCCAGGAGAACGAGGAAAATGCTACTTTTGTCTCCGGCTCTCATCTGGCACTGGCGGCCGGGGAGGGGGGCCGGAGGCGGCCGCTGCGGCTCAGCCCCGCCCACCGGGCATTTTTGAAAGATGCTCCTGGGTGCTGGGAGGATGGCAGACGTGGCAGAGGCGGTGGGCTGGACCCCCGAACCCGCACCGAGCAGGGGGGCCGCCCGGGCAGGAGTGGGAGGAGGCAGCGGGAAGGCCTGGTCACTTGCCGGCCAGCCTGAGGGGGGCGCCGGCCGGGAGCTGGCCTGGCCAGCCAGGAGGCCCCTGGGCCGTGGAACAGGCTGCCTGCCGGCCGGGCTGCTCCAGAGTCCAGGCGGCTCGGACCGGCTCTGGGCATAGAGGACACATTGTTCCCACGCCGAGCCCCGCAGGGCAGCAGGCGGCCAGCACCCGGCTGTGCTCCCCTGGGGCCAGGCCTGAGCCCCCGCCCCCTGGCGCCCAGGGCTGCCAAGGGTGCTCCTCAGCCAGAGCCCGCGGAGGCCGTGCGTGAACACTCCGGTCGGAGCGGCCACCCAGCCCCGCCGGCCACACCACCTCTCCAGCCCCGGCTTCTCCACCCAGCAGAGAGCAGGGTCGTGGCTGCCCTGCCAGACTCCTGTGAGCATCCAGCCCTGACCACGTGGCCAGCCTGTTTGCCCAGGTCTGTCCTCTGACCCCTTATGAGGCCAGGCGCTGAGGCGATGGCCGCTGGGCTGTGCCTGGGCAGAGGGGCACAGGCTGCCCAGGGTGGGCAGGCAGGGCCAGCTCTGGGCCCAAGGGGTCATGGCAGTGGGCACGGCCTGGAGGCCGGCCCGAGGCGCTCATCCCCTGGCTTGGGGTCACCTCTGGGCCGGCCGCCCATCGGGCCAGTGAGGATGGAGTCGGGGTGGCACCCAGTCGCTGGGGACCCGCGCTCCCGGCTGCCCGGACCACAATCTGATTCCACCCCGCCACAGGCCTGCTCAGTGCTGGCCGTGCCCAGCGACGGGGGCGGACGGTGGAGCAAGGAGCCAGCGCCTAGGAGGGGCCTCCGGGCCCTGGGCCTGGCCTCACGCACACGGCCACGTGACCAGCTCGCCAGCTGATGCCAGAGACAAAGCAGGTAGGATTCCGATGCCATGCACCCCAGCAGACACGCCGGGAATTCCACCCCGAGAGCGGCCTGGCCCAGCTGCCAGCAGCCCAGCCCGGAGGAGAGGCTCCAGGTCCGTGGGGAGGCCCTGATGACCGGGGCCTCTTGGGACCAGCCCGGATGTGAGCAGAGGCAGGAGCTGGGGCGCACACGGGCACACTCACACTCACTCGCTATCGCCACCAGCAGAGATGGTCGCTGCCAGGCTCGGCTAGCAGGAACGGCCCCTGCCCACGGCCAGCGTGTGGCTCAGGACCCGGCACACCAGCCGGGCGGCGGGGTAGCCGGGCCCACGGGGAGGGGTCCAGTGTCGGGCCGGACCCACCAACAGCCCTCCTCCCGCAGGCAGCATCCAGACACCCGAGGGGTGAGGCCACGCAGGCAGGCCAGAGGGAGGGTGGCCCCGCGGGCCCCGTGCCGCCGCGTTATTATACTTTAAGATGCAATTACAAAGGGCTGATCTGAAGCAAATCTCTCCCTTAAACACGAGGAGAGCCCCAAGCCAGCAGGTAAGTATCAGCCGCTGCTGCCCGCACCGGCAAGCGCAGCGAGGCAGGCCCGGCACAGGACCCCGCCCACCGGCCGGCACAGAGGCCTGGCCGCCCGAGCAGCCCTCCTCCCTGCCGAAAGAAAAGCGCCTTCGCTCTGGCGCCAGGCACACACTGCTAACCCCAGCGACAGCTGTCTCTCCACAGTGGCCACGGCCCCTCTAGCCGTGTCTCTGTGCAGCAGACCTGCAGCCGCCTGCGGAAGCAGCGGGCACCGCCAAGCCAGCGGCCACCACCGGCTCCGAGCGGTCCGAAGGCCCAGTCGCTACAGCCCCCGCGCACCCGCACTCACAATGAGCCGGCCTGCCATGTCGGAGCCCCTGGCCCGCCCCGGGACAAAACCGGCGTTTTAGGGCTTTTCTGGTGCATGTGGCAAGGTTTCAACATCACTCATTCTGCCTGTGGCCGCGGGGGCCCTCTTGGTCACTTCCCAAAGAGCGCCCTTCACAGTGCCGGCAGGGAGAGGGGGTGCCGGCAGAAGGTGACCTAAGTCCCCAAGAGCTTCCGGTGTTAAAGAGAAAGAAAAGGTGCGGTTTTAATAAACACAACGCCGTTTTTTAAGTCACTTATTGCCACCAATCAGCGGGCAGCCCTGCAGAAAGGGCACCCCTCCCCATCCCCAGGGGCCACTCCTGCTGCCCCCCTCCGCCCCTAACCTGGCAGGGTGCTTAGTTCGCTGCCACATGCCCCAAAGACGCCCTGCGGCGAGCCCCCGCCTGGACCCGTCCCCTGCATCCCTCGCTCAGGCCCGGACCCAGCCTGGCCCCGGCACCTCGGGCAGACGCTGCGGCCTCAGCAGGCAGGGAGCTGGCCGTACCTCGGTGGCTGAGAAGGGAGAGGGGCTGGCACCGGGCTGGCCCCACACCCACGATTTGTCTGTTCTGTTCGATCAGGAAGCAGCCTGCGTCCCCTCGGCCCAGGCTCACAGGCCGGGGACACGTCCACCGCACGTGTGTGGGCTCCCGAGTCAGGCCGTGCATTCCGAAGGCCGCAGGTCACTCCCGGGAGCCCCCCAATGTCCGGATGGGCGCTGGCCACCTCCTCTGCCCCGGCGTGCACCCTCCCTTCCCAGTCCCTGCCCGTCCTACTTCACTGCCCAGCTCCCCGCCGGGCCTGACCTCCACTGGCCACGATCCCAAACCTGGGTGCCCTCTGGGGGTGGCGAGTGCACGCCTGCCCCCGCCCCCCCCAAAGAGACAATAGCGATCCACTCGTGGGAGTTGAAGCCCCACTCAACAAAGAGCAGCACTGTGCCCCTGAAAGTCCCCAAGCCCTGGGCCGGGAGGCTGGCTCCGCTCCTCTCCTGTAAACCTGTCCCGTCCGAGCTCTCAGGCCTGCAGCACCCACACGCTCAGCTCGGCCGTCCAGGCCACGGGGACGCGGACGGTCCTAAAAATAAATATTCCAACCAGAGAGCCATTGTCTTCGCTGGGAGCCGGTCGATACTGTCCCCCTCCTTGGTGGACGGCCTCGGAAGGCTCGGCCGAGGCGCCGGGGCTCTCTCTTCTGCAGATGTGCTGAGAAAGGGCAACCTCGCAGGCTCCCAGATGAGGCCCGGCCGAATCGGCGCTGTGGGACACGTGCGCCCACAGCCCCCAAAGAACAATGGGCTTGTGGGGTGGCAGAGCCCTCCCAAGGGAGTGGCCACAGCTTGCCAGCCCGGACTGGAGGAACCGTGGAGGCGGGGGGGGGGGGGGTCACTTGGGACCCCCCACCGTGNGGGGGGGGGGGGGGGGGGGGGGTCACTTGGGACCCCCCACCGTGAGACTGATTCACCCTCATATTCCTCCTGCTCCTGGGGACGTGGGGTGCAGGGCGGGCTCTGGGACCAGCACTGGGCACCTTCCTTGGGGAGGGCACTTCGCAGTGGGCACGGCCAGGTCCCCTGCAGAGCGCCCAGCGCACTCAGGCCCGTCCCAGCCGTGCCCTGGAGAGGGCCTGAGCTTCCGGGGCCTGTCCTGATGAGAGCCGCGCCAGGCCTGCCTCTGAGAACTCACAAATACAGCAGCCAGCAGCACAGGCAGCTGATCATCATGGCAGCGACCGGCCACGTGCCCGGCTGGAGCCCACGGAGGTACCGTCCCCGCACCCGGCCCCACCCACGACCCCGGCGGCTGCAGATTCCTGCTCCGGAGCAGGGCCCAGCTGGAGGTGGCTTGTCCGGGAACACGGTGAGCCAGGGGCTGGACCGGGGCAGGGACGGAGCTGCCTGGGAGCGGGGACACCCAGCCGGTGGGGTTTCCTCCAGCCCTTTCTCCCCCAAGCCGCACACAAACCTGGTCCAGCAGCACCGAGCACGCAGTTGTAAGATGTTGCCCTGCCTGGCCTGGAGGGGCCTCCTTCCCCTCAAACACTGGCCCAAGCTGGGGCCTGGCAAGGGGCTGCCCTGGACGTCAGGGAGATGCCCACCCAGGAGGGAAACGTCCTCCAGACCCCCCTCTCCCACACAGGTTTCCTTCCAGCCAGGCCTGGTCCATGCCAGGGGGGCTGGGCCCCGGAGCCCTCCCGCGGCGGGAGCAGGCAGGAGAGGGTGACTGCCCCGGCCAGACGTGGGCGCCGGCCCCAAGGCCGCCCAGAGACAAAGATGCCCACTGCTCCAGCCGCCTGACTGGTTCATACCATCCCGCGGCCCTCCCCGCCCTGGGCAGCCGGCCTTTGGCAGCCCCCGGAGGCCCTGACCAGGGAGGCCCATGTGTCTCTGAGTGGCCAGAGACCAGGGCCAGCCTCCCACCTGCCTGCCACTGCTCACGAGACCCTGTCCCCCTGCTTAATGCCTCCTTCCTCTTCAGCCAAAAGCAACACACACACACACACGTCCAGTTTCGTTTTCACAATCCCATCGCTCATGTGCGTCCTCAACAATAAATTGACTGGCGCAGCCCAGGTGGTGAAAAAACCCTGGGGGGCCCGAGTTTCTACTGGAGCTGGGCTGGCTCCGAGCAGAGAGGGCAGAGGCTGGGCAGGGGGCGAGGGGGGCACAGGCAAGGCCACCGCCGTGGGTCACCCTCACGCTGGCCGTGGAATCTCCAGCCCGCCACGTGCAATCCTGAGGACACTGGCACGAGGTGGGCCTTTGGGGTTCAGATGACACGACCCCCCAAGAGGCCCCGAGGGCCTCTCCTTGGAGGCTCTGGTCTCTCTGCCCCCCCAAGTCTGGCCTTGTCTGGGGCTCTATTTTGTCTGAACACCCCTTGTCTGGGGCTCTATTTTACTCCCGGGGGCCGCCACACTGTCCCCTCCCCAGAAGGGACATGTCCCAGGTCATTTGTGGACCCAAGAAACATCGCCCGCATCTGGCGGCCAGGCCGGATGGAACCCGAGCTTCTCGGAGTTGCGAACCTCGTCGCCACCAACGCCACGCGGAGAGCCCTTCCCGCCGGAGCGGCGCCTGCACCGCCTGCAGCGGCTGCACCCCCATTCCTGAGCTCATGGCCCAACGGCCCAACAGCCCACCCAGGCTTCTGCTCTGGTCCTGCCTCTGATAAATCCATAAATAAAAACTCAGAACGGGGAGGAGGGCATGACCTAGCAAAAAAGCCCCGGCCAGACGAACCCTGCATCGTGGGGCGCGCTCTCGGCCCCGGGGCGGGGCTGGCCAGGCTGCTGAGCCCTCTCCTCGTTCCCCTGGGCTCTCGTGGGGAGCTGGACCTGCAGGCGGCCAGGGGAGAGGGAGGCACGAAGCAGGCCGGGGCTGCTCCGGCCTCTTCCATGCTCCCAGAAACACGGCCTACGAGTAGCAGCTCCCAATTCTGGGGTGTTATGGAAACGGATCCCCACCCCGTTATTTTGTGGTCAGAGCACCCGGCAAGGTTATCCAAACCACATCAATAGGTGGGGAGAATGGGGGGGGGGTCACACCTGCTGTGGAGCAGGCTGTGTTTTAAGAGGACAGGCAAAGACACAGTGCCGTGGGCTCTCAACCCCAAACAGCCAGAGCCGAGGGCTGAGACGTGGGGTGCGGAGCTGCCCGCACAGGCCCCGTGGCTTCCGAACCCAACTTTGAAGAGGTTCATTTCAGCGTTACCATCAGAGCTTGCAATCCCGGCAAAGGCACAGTCTTGCAGCTCTCAGTGCCCCCCCACACCCTCCCCAGGGCCGCTGGCCTGGCCTGCGTGTGAGCCCCTATAAAGGGTGGTTTACTGCAAAAAGTTACGAGTTGTTTTCATTTTATGCCACTATAAACAACAACTTGCACACAAGGCCTTTCACTCCAGCCGCTGCATTGCCACCGGTGCTAGGCCCAGAGCCCCCCTCCATCGGCACCCCACAAATGCCCCACCAGCAGAAAAATAAGGTGCAGTGCTGCCTGGGGAAGTGAAGGATGGATTTCAGCTTTTCGAGAAAGGGCTGTCGCTTGCAAGGAACCTCTCCAAACACCTCTAACCTAAAAACTGTTTTCTCTCCTCGCCCAGTGCTCAGACGCCTGTGGACGCTGTTTTCTGTGAGTTCCGCAAAATTTCTCCACTAATGCTCGCACCCCGAGATCAAAGCTCTGTCACAAATCCCAAGTTGCAGAATTTTAGCGAGGTGGAGTTCTTGCAAGCTGGTGCGGCTTCTGGCTCTCCAGCAGCCTCCTTCCCGAGTCCCCCGTCTGCAGAAGGCCTGCCCCGCCTGAGCTCTTCTTAGAAACCCCTTCATTAATATTTAAATATTCACTAAGTAGCAAAAGTGAGAAACGCACTTACCGTCCTCCGGAGTCCCTGGAACCCAGCAGCGACCCGGAGTGCGCAGGTCGCCAGCCCTGCCCTTGCCGGGGGAACGCGCCGGACCGACGCAGGCAGCGCCGCGCGATGGTGCCCACGGCCGCACAGGCCCTCGCCGCCGCCGGGCGCAGTCCTGGGCTCCCCACGCCTCTTTCCTCCACGCGTCCACGCGTCCACGGTGCCATCTCCCGCAACTCTTCTCAGAGCAGAACGGCTCCGGGACCGCGCCGGCCGGCGGAGCGCACCGCCAGGCCCCGCTTTCCCGGTCCCACACCGCGCCGCTCCTCTTCTCCGGGCTCCCGCTTCCCTGTCTGTGGACCACCGGACCTCACCGAGGAGTGGCGCGCAGGACCGGCTCTCCTTGCCCGCGGCCAGCGCCGCGAGGGACCTTTGTCCCGGACGAAAACGAAAGCGCGCCGCGCCGGGGGCGCCCACGCCCTGCCGCGGAGGTCCCGGCCGGCGCGCCCCGCGACTTTCTCCAAGTTCACGTGCATCCCAGCGCGGGCGGGCGAGTGCCGGGGGCCCGAACTTGCAGCGCCAGGCCGTCGGGCGTGCTGCGGGCTGCGGGCGGGCTCGGGGACCGCCGGGTGGCGCGGGCCTGGGGCACAATGGGCGCCGCCGGGCGGGCACGGGGACAGCGCGGGCCCGGCCGCCGCGCGGCCGCTCGTCTGGCGCGGCCCGGGCGCCGAATGCGGCGGCGGCGGCTTGGCACAGACGCGCTGCGCGCCCGGTGCATGCTAATGGCCGGCGGCCGCGCCATGAATTATTCAGCAGCGGCGCGGAGAGGGCGAGCGCCGCGCGGAGGGCGGCCCGGCCCGCGCGTCCCCCGTCGCCGCGAAGCCGCGGCGGCGACTTCCCAAACTTTCCCCGGTCGGCACCGAGGATGCGGCCCCCGCGGCGCCTCCGTCCCCGCCCGAGCGCGCCGGCCGCGCTTCCCCTGTTGCCGCCTATTTTATGTCTTTTGTCTCGGAGTTGGCACCTGTCCCAGAGAGCGCGTTTCCCTGCCCACCCCTTCGCCGCCGGATCGGGGCGGGGGAGCTGGTACGGGGGACCTGGGGAGGAGGGGACGGGGATGGGCAAGGCGCCCGCGGGCCCCGCAGCCCGGGAGGGCCGCCCGGGGGTGGCGGCCGTGCCCGCGCCCCCGGGCGCCCCTGTTCCGCGGGGAGGTCAGGGCTCGGCTGTGCCCGGAATACCAACGAGGCCTCCCGGGGCCCCGGGCCGTGCCCGCTGCGGGCGAGGACCCCGCGCGGCCCCTCCCTGACTCCCCCCTCCGCCGCGCACCCTCCTTCCAGGGCCCGCGCGCGGGCGGGGCGGGCGGCGCGAGAAGCGGATTCGCCGCCCGGGCCCCGCGCCTCGCCCCGCAGCCCCGCGTGCGCGCCCCCGCGGGCACGCCGCCCCGGGCGCTCCTCGCCCGCGCGCCCCCGCCCCGCGGCCCCGCCCGCCTGCCCGCGCGGGGCAGGGGGCACCGCGCCGTGGGCGCCCCTCGGCCTTGCGCCCCGCGCCCCGGGCCCCGCACGCTCGAGGGGCGTGGGCGGCGCGAACCCCAGCTCGGCCCACCCCCACCGCCCTGGCACCGAGGCGGCTGCCAGCGCGCGCTCCGAGGCGCCGGCTGCCATGATTGCGGGCAGCAGGACGCGCGCGCTCACGCTCGGCCGGCTCGCGGACCCGGGCGGACCGACGGTCCTCGGCCAGCCGGCAGCCGCGTGCGCGCCGCGGAATGCGACCAGGTCGCGGGCTCGGCGCTGCCCGGGCCGCTGCGCGAGGCAGGGCACCGACCTCGGGGGCCACCGTGGCAGCGGACCCCGCAGCGGCGGCTTCCTGGACACCGCGGACCCGTCGAAGGGAGGGGCGCGGTGCCCAGTGGGTGGGGGCGGGCGGGGTGCAGGCGATGTGGGGAAATGAGGGGGCAGCACACAGTGCCCAGAGATGGGGGCGCAAGGTGCCTGGCGGAGTGGGGGTGGGGCACACGATGCCCGGGGAGGTGTGGAGTGGGCCGGGGCGCCGTGCCCGAAGCCACTGCCCAGCTCCGAGGTGGCGCTCCTGCCCAGCAGAAATGAGTTCCTGCTCCCAGGATCCCCAGTGGAGGAGCTGTGGGAGAGAAGTTCTAGGCCTCGGCTTGCTCTCGCCTGCAGACACCGCTCCGCGCCCACACCCCACCCAGCGCCTTCCTGGGCCGGGGGTTGCCACCGAGAGTTCCAGGGTTCTGGGCACTCATCAGCATGCCGAGGAGGCCCCGGCGGCTTTCCCCGCCTGTCGGGAGGAGCGCCTGGCCGGCTTCCCCGCAGAGGGCCAGGCCCGGGCTCTGGCTCATGGGGACGCCAACACGGGGTCACTGCTCGCAGCGCCCCCCACCCCCTGCCTGGGCAGGCCCGCTCCCAAAGCCAGATGGACCTGGCTGTGCCTGGACGCCCAGCACGGCGCGTTGACGGCCAGGCCCAGAGAAAGGAGGTCTCCTGGGCCGCATCCCAAGTGTCTCTCTGTGCCTGTCGCCCCCTCACCCCCCCAGCCGGCCTTGGCATTCTAACCAGTTCCCCTTGACGTCACATCTCGCCATTTCTGTCAACCAATTGAAACTTGCCCGTTGTCATAAAAATATATATACTTTTCATGCCATTGGTACATTCAAAAGTTCCTGGGGCACCTCGCTTCCCAGGGCACCTCATTCCACCCTGAATTCAACTGCCCAGGCGGGGCACGGCCCCCAGGGCAAAGCCAGGCAGGGGCCGGAGCTGCTGTGCCAGGGTCTCTGCAGCCTCCAGCCGCCTCCGGAGGCCCTAGACTCTGACCTTGTCCTTGAGGGACCCTGGACTCCCACCCACCCCTGCCCTCCAGGGCATGTGCCAGGAGGAGGGGGTCCTGGAGCTGTTCAATCCAAAGGTGCTTTCCTGGGTGCTAACACTGTCCTGTGGCCTCTTCTTTCTAGGGACATTTTTTTTTTTTTTTTTTGCAAGAAAATTCAGTTTTAGCAGAGGGAGTAGCAGTGACTTCCAGAAAACCTTTCCATTGAAATCCCCGGCAACTTTCACTTTCTACGGCTGCAGAAAGGCACCGACAGAGGCTTGGGAAGCCAAGGAAGGTCCAGGGAGACCCCTGGCCCAGGCAGGCGCTCTGGGCTTGGAAGCTAGAAAGCCAGGAACTTAGGAGCCCTTGTTCAGAAAAAGACCGCACCCCGAAATGCCATACTTTCTAGCAACCCCGCTTGCTGGTCTCGCACAGCCCTTTACAGTTCCTTCACCACGGCAATTCCCAGTCCCGACCAGGAAGTGTGGGGTGAGATCAGAACCCCGCGAGAGGGGTGTGTGCGGGCCAGTCCTGGCGAGCCCCAGGTGCACCCCACACGCCCTCGGTCCCGCACCCCACCCTCAGTCCCGCACCGAGGGGGCCCACCACCGGCTGCCAGCACAAACTCAGTCCCGTCTTTGCCGTGAGCCTCCAGTACTTTTAAAAACATATTAAAGACATTTTGTGGTTTAGCGACTTTGGGAACTCCCCAGAAGCAAAAAGTCTTCCGAGACACCAGACCCTTTGAACACCAAGTCTGGTTTTTGCAAAATAATGGAGCCAGCTCAGTAACGGCCGAAAGGGGGTTTTGCAAATAATCCCACGATGAGGCTTCTGTCAAACACCCCCAAATGCAGCTGGACAGATGCTCTTGTTTTGAGTATCCACTGCACTGCAACCCATACCACCATCACTTCCCTGAACACTACAGATATTCTAATGTGATATATGTTTTGTGATTGAATGGGTGGATTAAAACATGGAATTAAAAAAGCCACAAAGAAAAAGAGATTATCTTCCATTATGCCACTTACAACTTTTGTTCCATTGGCACAAATACAAATTTGACAAGTGTATCATTACCGAAGGCGTGACTAAATGCCAGGATATTAACTTCGAGATTTCCACCTGAAATCATTGTATAATCATAGGGGCTTGCAACCTTTTTATTAGCTGATTCCCCCCACCCCCCTTCTCTCAAACACAGTAATAAGTTAATTTCGTGCCTTTTTCCTCCTCCCAATTTTTATTTGGTAAAACAAGAAATTGGGTGAGTCAGAATAATATTTGAGAACACATTCTTTTTTTTTTTTAAACCACTCTATACTTCTTGGCAAGGATTTATATATAATTTGGTTGCAAATTCAGAAATCAAAATCTTTTTAGTCAAGGGAAATAATAGCACTCGGGTAATTCCATCGGGCATTATTCAGTGTGGTTATAAATTTATTTTTCTCCCAACTTGCTCTCATGCTCCATTATCCAAAGCACAGCAGGTAAAAAGAGGTACTCAGATGGTCACCAGGCCCAGTGCGTGTCCACGAGCATGCGATGGTCAAGGCATCTGGAGGAGGAAGACCCTGACCTGGCACCCACCACCCTGAGCCCGGGCCGGAGCGCAGGCCATAGGTCAGCCGCCTCCACGCCGGGTCTTTACAGGGTCAGCCTCACAGTGATTTTTCCCGAGCTCTGCAGAATTCTCGGGAAAGATCTGCCGAATTGGGAATGTGGCCGGCTGCTTCCTGCCGCACCCCGCGCTCCACCGGTCTGGCCTGGCCTCAGAAGGCCAGCGCTTGGTGTCCACGGCCTGGGAGCACACAGTGCCCAGCTGCCGGCCAGCTGCCGAGAGCCGGCGGGACGCGTGTGCATGAACACTTAGATTTCCGCTTGGGTTTTGAACTTGTGGTAGTGCACCCGACAATTACTGCTTCTCAAGCTGGCCAAGAAACCTGAGGTTCGAGTTCGTGGCGGCTCGCGGGAAAATGCCATGGCCCGGGCACCCTGCACTGCGTGTCTCTGGGGGAGCGGCTGGCGCCGGGGGCACCCCGTGTGGAAAGCAACCTTAGGGTGGGTGGCTTCCGTGGCCTTCCCAAAGCCCCGTGCAGGCCTGCAACTCCATCTTGACTGCGCTAGTTTTTGGAATCCTGCTTCACGGAAGGGTCATTCTTACTGTCATTTATTTATTTACAGACGTGGCTGCCTCGGCCCCCCTTGGGGGAGGGGAGGTAGCTCATGGAGCCTCTTGGGCTCTGCATCCCTCGGCTCTGTGGACCTTGGGTGTTAACTAGCAACAGAAACGAAACTTTGGCCACAGGACAAGCGAGTGGAAGAACAAAGCCAGGGGCAGGGCACTGTGCTGGCAGCCCCAAGGTCCCCAAAACCAGCATGCTGTGGGCCACTTCCAGATCTTCTTTCCTCTTTGTTTTTTTGTTTTTGCTTTTTAAATAAAGCACAGACTTGGTGTGGCTGGAGCTAACCCTACCCGTGGAGCGTGGGCTAGCGGGTAAGAATCCATACCCACACAGCCCACCCTCCCAGAAAACTCTGGAAGCAGATTTTTTTTTTCTTTAAATCAGATTGAACACAACACACTTTTCATGATGTACTATTTATTACCCCTGCATTTTAGAACAACAACAAAATCTATCTACCTAACAGCCCTGAACACATTCTTAAGGGGTTAATTATTATTTTTCAAATAGAAGGGTAACACAAAGAGGAATCTGCCACAAACGTGTGTTCCCTCGTGTAGCTAAGCGTGCAAACACCCAGTCACATGCATGGGGCTAGCGGGAACAGAGTTCCCTTACAGATGAGGGAACTCATACAATTAATATTTTCCACTGCAAAGTAGTCACAACACAAATCAGAAAATATGAATTAAGGGCATGTCCATTTTCCCAGGTTCGGTATGCATTATTAAATGCCAAGCCGGAGTCTCGCCTTCCCATAAGCAATGAGAAAAAGCACACCACAAATTAATTTTAAAAATAAAATAAAAATGACCTCTCAAAGAGAAGAAGTGGGTGCTGAATTTATGTTAGTCACTCAGCCCTGCGATTTCTAAAGTGGAATCAGAACTTGGGAAATTAACATTTTCTAAAGAATTTATTGTGCCACTTAGAGCAATTTTTATTAGCAATTAAAGATATACTAGAATTTGGCGCTGAACAGTTTCTGGCTGAAGGAAGTACCGATGCCCATAAAAATGAAAGGACATCTGAAATTTTCACAAGGATTTTACCCCTAAATGGCCGGGGAATGGTGTTCTTTCATGAAATAAAGCCTTGATTTACTTGCCTCTTATCGATCCTTTATGGAAGCCTTAACTTAGCGTTATTTAAACAACTATACATTCCTTTGGAAATACATTTAAGTAGACTATTAAAAACTTAAAGAAATTATAAACTTTAAAAACTGTTGCATGTTTGTTAAAATTTTTAAAAATAATAATAAAATAAAATGGTAATGCAAATCAGCTGAGTATTTTCCTCCTGGCAGGTGAAGTGAGTATTTTAGGTTACTTGGTTTCTGCAGAGAGACAAGTAAATAGAAACCCTCTAGAATAAAGGGAAAGGCAGGGAAGGAAATACATCCTGACTTCCAGCTCAAATAGCTCATTGTTAAATTATAAGCAACAACAGGAACTTTTTAAAAAAAATCAGGACTTTGCAGATCCCTTAAAATGATTGCAACAAAACAGAGATGCCTACTGAAAGAGTCAAAGGTGGGGTAGGGTGTGTGTGTGGGGGGGTCAATTACAAATTGTTTGAAATTTGACCACACTCTTGTTACTTATTGAAATACTTTCATTTTAATTTCTCCAAATGTAATATGATTTCACCCAACACAGGTGAGTCACTTGCTTTATCTCTAATGACAGTTCCATTTTCTCATGTCTAAATATTGTAGCTCTTCGATACCACGAACAGAAAGACAGTCAAATACAGTCTGTATTTGTAGACTCATTTCTAAAGACAAAGCTAAGGGTGGATTTTTCAAGTATGCCCTCAGCCACAGAAAGTGAAGAAATGTTGCAACTAAATTATCACTGTAGGACCAGATGATATTTAATGGTTACAAAGAAAAAAAAAACAAAAAGAAAGTCAATGCTTTTGTTCTGTTTTGTTTCTTGGTATTTATAGAGCAACTTTTGGTGTAATTCTTAATTTAAAAAGAACATGGTCTTCTTTTTTAACCAAAAGAAAGTGGTAATGTAGGCAATCAGACAAGAGGAGACATTGACCTTGAAAATAAGTGTCTATAGCATTTCCACAGAGTGAACGTGTATTTTTTTAAAAGGTATTTAAGAATTAGAGACCCAGAGGGTGTACTCCCGCCGGCTTCTCGGTCCACCATGCTTTCAGGCGGGGTTTCAGGCGGGGTTTAAATTCTTATCCGGGGCTTGTGCCTCTGCTAATATCTTATCCATTAACCGGTCTTGGGAAGCTGCTGTGTTCTCAACCATCTACTTGCTCAGTCTCCCCCGCACAGGAGGTGGGTGCAGGGGCTGGCTCCAGCCCTCACCCAGCTTTCTCAGTCTCCCACACACAGAACACCAGCCCCTTGGAGGGCTCCAGGCTCCCTGGGAAACTTTTGAACACACACCTGGATCTACAGATTCGAGAAAGTTAACCAGCCGTGGCCAAAAAGCAAAACACGCAGCCACCCGAACAGTCTGCAAGAAACACAGAGTTCTTTGACATGACAAGAAGTCTTATAAATAAAACAGCTCCAAGGCAGGCGGGCTGAATGAGTCTTTTAAGACAGCCTGTTGGTGCGTCCACTTTAATATTAGAGCATTAAATGTTAGCTCCACCAGGTAATACCCTGGGGATATTACACACACAGGCATGTGCACGTGTGTGTGCATGTGTATTGTGGGGGGGGGTGCACGTGGGGGGGTGCAAGCGGGTGTGTGTAGAAATAAAAGCTGGTTTTTCCTTAGGTTGGGGGCCAATCTGAGGTCCTGGTGAGGATCTGAGCCCAGGTGGGTTCCACCCCTTTCCACGACATGGTACAAACACCCCAAGTTGGAGGGATAGACCAGGACTGAGCTCAGATACAGAAAAACTTTTCCTACAATACAAAACTATCTTGTGAATAGCCAAGCAAGCTGATTCTTGGCCACCAGGAAAGCCACCAGGCCAGCACGGGGGAGGCGAGGGAGGGATGGGGGCTGAGGCGGGCTCTCTCCTCTTGCCCCCCAACCCTGGCAGCTCTGGAAGCCACAGGGGCCCGTGGCCCAGGGGAGGGACTCCAGCTGCGTGACCTGGACTGGGGTTGGGGCCGCGGAGCCGCCAGGCAAGGGACAGGGCACAGTGACCAAGAATCCACTTGGGAGGCTGGCCGAAGCGTCAGGAGGTCTCCAAACCATCTGGTCAACCCCCGATGGGGGTCACGTCCAAAGACCTTGAGGATGGGGGTGCTCGGTCTCCTGTCCCGTCTCCCCAGTTTGGCCCGTGCGCGCTCGTGGCCCCCACAGAGGACAGGCCTAGGGCCGAGTCAAAGGGACACTTGAGAATCCATCGTGCACGACTGCCAGACACCCAGGCATCAACCGCCTTCGCGCGAGGGCTTCCCGGGTACCAGGGACGGCGGCTGCACAGGGAAGGCCGAGCGGGAACCATCATCCCTCCTGAAAGATGGCGGACTCGAGCCCCTGCGGTGCAGCCCGGGGATCCCCGAATGTCCGCCATTTTGTTATTTTTGCCTTTTTTTTTTTTTAAGGAAAACATCACCCTCACCCTTCACACCCTCACACACATAGGTTTATTTTATAGGTAAAAACAGCCGAGTGCAAAAACAGAGCCCCATTGAAGCCTGCGGCCCAGAGCTGCTTCAGCCGCCAGCTCTGGCGTGCCCCTCCCCTGCCGCCAGCCGCGTCACCTGAGGCGCCCACCCTCCCTGCCAGGTGCATCCTGGCCGCTCCCCCTGAACTGCGCCACGGCGAAGGGCTTCTGGTGTAAGATTGCAGCCCTGGCTCCCCGCGGGGCTCAGCGCGTCCTCCCCACAAGGACGCCTCCCCTGAGCGGGACAGGGCCGCTGCCCGCGTCCGGCCCTTCCTGGGGCCAGCACCCCGCTACCTGGCTCCCCGCCAGGGCGCCTCCGAGACCCCTGCCTGAGGTTCCAGCAAGGTGACGAGCGTGGCTGGGGGCGAAATCTCCAGGGTGCATCAGCAAGGACGGTGGGTGACCGCCGTGCCACTGTGGACAGCCGCTGCTCCACGTTGTCCCTCGCCCCCCCCCCCCCAGCCAGGCCTGGCGTCAGCCTTCCCCAGAGCCCGGCACGCGCGCCTCTGTGCCTCCAGAAAGAGAAGGGTCAGCGGGCTGTGCGGCAGCGGGGGACACAGTGGCCGAGCGGGCCGGAGGCCACCCGCAGACCGTCCACACCGCCGCCTTCTCGCAGGGACGCGAACCGCACTGACCGCAGCGCCGACCCCTCCCGCTCAGGGCACAGCCCCACCCCCCGACCCCCCTCCCACAGCGCTCCTGCCCGTGGTCCCAGGGCCGGCTCCACATCTGGACATTCCACCCGGCACACGTCAGGTTTGGAGACAAACTCCGCATTTGTGACTGTCTCCTTAGCGAAGCCAGGAAGATGGGCCAGAGGGCCGGGTGTGGCGCGGCCTGGGCGCCAGTGGTCATCCTCGGGGGCAAGGGCAGGCCGCCTTCCTCTTGCTTCCTTGTGTGCCTCATTATCAGGCAGAGTGCGCAAAAAAAAAGAAAGACAAAAATATTTTTAAAAAAATTACAGGGAGCTAAGTCTCAAAGCTTCTTGGTGTAGAAAAAGAAAACCGTGTCCAATATGGAGGGGGACAAAGCCCATGTCGGGGTCCCAGCCTGGATTCAGTGTCCACTGTCTTCGCCAGACCAGGCCAGGTGTCGCCCCACCACCCAAGTCTTCAGAAAGATGGAGCTCTGGGGGGAAAGGAGGTGTAGGGCCCACGTGCGGGATTCCCAGCAGAAATAAAGAGCAAAAAAAGAAAAATCGGGAAAGTAAACCTCCCGCGCACCTCTGCCAGGCGGTCCGAGCTCCCCACAACCTGCAGCAGACACCTGCAGCTGCCTGCCCCGCCCGGGAGACAGGCAACCTCCTGCCCACAGTGGCATCTTGGGGTCCATCCGCGGACTAACGTATCATAGAGGGGACGGGAAGCCAGCGGTGCCGGGACACTTGGGCCTCCTCACCAGCTCTGAAAGCCCAGAGGCCCGCGCGCGCCTCCTCCAGGCAGTCCCCGGGGTTGCGGCTCAGGGCGGGGCCCGCGGGGGCTCGCCGAGGCAGGGGCTGGGCTGCAGATCCGCACTAGGTGGGAGTGTGGGTCCGCTTCCAGGGCCGCGGGGCCGGGAGCCTGAGCGCGCTGCCGGGTACGCGTGGGGCCTGGGCCGGATGGCCCGCAGCGCGGGGGTCTGGGCCGGGAGGAGGCGAGGACTGGGTCTGGAGCCGGCCGGGACCTGGGCAGGTGTGTGTGTCTCCGTCCGCGTTCACCCTGGGCGCTGGGTCGAGCTGCGGAGTGCGTTCGGCGCCCGCGTTTGGGTCCGGGTCGAAGCTGGGGTCTGTGAATCGGCCCGGTTCTGCTGTCGGGTCTGAGCCTGCGTCCCCAGAATCGGTGGGGCCCGGTTCCAGCCGGGTCCAGCGGTCCAGCCGGGGTTGGGGTCCCGGAGTCGGCGGCAGTCTGCGCGGCGGCACGCGCCCAATTAGCCGCGGGCTGCCGGCCGGGGCGGCCCCATTGAGGGTGAACAAAGGGCGCGACCTCCAGGGTCAGGGAGTCGCGGGCCGGGCAGCCGCCGCTTTGTTCGCCCGCCCTGTTTACTTTGCCCAAGTAAAGTGCACAATATATCCACTAAAGCGGATTAGAGGGTCGCGCCCCCAGGCCGGCGGGACCTCCCAGCCGGGGCCTTGCCCGGCAGGCCAGCCCAATGCTCGCTAGCGCAGACCCTTCCCGCTGGGCCCGCGCGCCGCACCCCTCGGAGGCAGCTGGGGAAACTGAGGCTGCGGCAGGCCGGGTGCAGGTGTTCCCGGGAGAGACCCCCCAGCCGGCCCTTTCTGCCACACCACCGGGGGACGCAGTGATTTCTTGGGCCCCGCATTTTCAAGCTTTGCCAGTTCCCAACTGCAGCTCCCCGGAATTCATTTCCCAGGGAAGCCATCGGCGCGGGCTAACGGGCCAAGATATTTCAGAGCGAAACTTGGGCAGACCAGGCCACATCACGAAATCCTGCAACGTTGCAGCTAAAAAGAAAAATTCCCTCCTCTTGTCTTGCCACAAGCCGGGCACCCTGGCGTCCACATGCAGGTGACTGAAGGAGGCAGAGAAGGGTTTTGAAATATGCAAGTCTCGGGAAATAGGCGCTGCAAAAATCTCTTTTCTTTGAATTGAAGGCAAATGACGAGTATAAACAAACCGGTAAGATTTCCACCCAAAGACCACAGCTTAGCCACTGGCGTTACCAGTCCAAAGGTCTATATACACTTCTGTGGGCACGAACTTGCGGAATCTTTGCAAATTGCCTTTAAAGACCAGACAGCAGCCAGAAAGCAGGCCCCAGAGTTCCGGCCCCTGGAGGGGAGTCCAGGAGAGTCTTAGTGGGCGCTTAGGGGACAAAAACACTTATCAGGTTCACACAAAATCTTAATCGAGACACTCAGCTCTGGTCAAGGAACCCACACAGTGTCTGAATGGTGCACTATCAGTATACGGATCGTATATTAAGCAACACAAATATTTATTCACTATACATTTTGTTGTCCTCACGAGTATTTCTGCTCCAAGCCAGCCCCCTACAACCAAGGATGGAAACTCCACGCTTTTCTGTATTTCTATTCACCAGCCTCTGCAAATGATGTTTTCCTGCTTACGAAAATACCTTGGTGTGTAGAGAAGGCCCAGGAGATTCTAAAGGATAAGTACCTGAAGATGAGCTTTAAAGACAGATCTTTAAGATGGGGACAATTTAAGAGGTGAGTGTGCAGTATAAGTCATTCAAGAATAAAGTACAGGGGGCCTCCCTGGTGGCGCAGTGGGTTAAGCAACGCACTATGAAGCAAACCGCAGCCACTGCAGCACCAGTTCGATCCCTGCTGCCGGCCAGGCAGGGGACCCACATGGCGCGGCAGACCTCTCCTGCTGTGCCCGCTGCTCCCCTCAGCAGTGTGCTTCGTTGATCTGCCTGTTCTGCTCCCCGCTCTGTCTGGTAGATTCTCTCACCTTCCCGCACCTCTGGCCTGTACCCCAGTGCTTGTATGCATAAATAAATAAATCTAAAAAAAAAAAAAAGTACAGGGAATAGGAGAATTCCCCAGAAATAGTATCTTCCTGTGCGCCCCCGCCCCAGTACACAGGCACGTGTGGGGTCCTTGACTTACAGCCATCTCTACGGCGTTCAATGCCGTGCACCTTCGCCTCTCACCTGTCAAGACTGTGTCAACAGCACTTAACAGTGACACAGTCTCTCCTTGTTCTATGATGTAGCCATTTAGCACGGGCCGTGCTGCTCGTTTCTTGCGAACATTTCTCTTCTGCACCCACAATGCTGCAGCCGGCAGAAGTTTGTTAGCAGCGAGGTCGGTGCTGGGTCTCCAGGGCAAACGAGGGAGCCACTGAGTTCCAAGGGAGCCAGGGCAGGACCGGACCTGGGAGCTGCCTTGGGCTCGGGTCACTCCCGAAAGCAACGTGAACGTCCGTCTGTGCCCCCGAAGCGGCCTGGTGGTGTGGACACGCTGGGGGCCTGCGCAGCCCACGGAGGTGAAATGGTGTCTGGGCAGCAGGCCCTGAGTCAGGCCTCCCGTGTCCACCCCCGCCTTGGCTCCAACCCCCTGCAGCTTGGCTGGCAGGGAACACCTCGCCAGCACTATCTCAACCCCACCGGAGAAGCTCAGTGGGCAAAGAAGTGGCTCGTTTGATTTGGCCTCCCAGGCCTCTTTGCTGGGGATTCCAATCTCAGGCCTGCACTTCGCCTCCCTGCTTGGCGCGGAGAAGGCCTGGTTCCTTCATCCCGCGCCCGAAGCAGCCGGCTGCCTTCCCTTCCTGGTGCCGAGCTGGCTCCAGAGCCACAGGAAGGAGGCCAGGTGCCCACGAAGAGGCTTCTCCCCGAACACAGGTGCCCAGAGGAGGTGACCTCGGTGCCAGAGAGGACAGAGGACAAGAGAGCAGGAGGAGTGGGGTGTCAGGGGGCCACTCAAAATGGACACTACCAGAATGGCCGGGCGGAGAGGAAGCCTCAAAGTCGCTACGTGGAAATGTGTCCATTGCTGGAGAGATGGTCCATCTCCCCCTCGTTTTCCAAATTTTCTACGAGTGTGCATCTTTTTGGACATCAGAGAAGGGTTCTATTACTGATACAACTATTATCAGTCAAATAGTTATAATTCATTATAAGCAGAAAGTGAACTACTGTTAATATTTATGAATTTAACACAAACAATCATAGCCACGTATTGCCAAGAAAGTTATAAGACAATCAGGGTGATCACGTGTCTCTGGCACTTGACACTTAAGAGAAACATTCGCAAATAGAAAATGAAACTGACTGGCTCCGCTCGGCAGCCCTGGCCGCCCTGGGATAATTCTGCCATCCCCTTTGATGCTGGCCTGGGGCTGACGCTTTCCTCCTCCTTTAGAGGCCGAGAAAACTGAGGCGTAGAGGAGTCCCCGGAAGATCCTCGGGGCCTGGATGGGGCTTTGGGCGCCCGTGTGCCTACGAGCGCCTTCCAAACCTTCAACCCCGGGGGAGCTAGAATATTTCCTGTTATTCCAATTTTTTCCCATTATTCCAGTCCCCCCCCCCCGCCCCCGCCCCTTGCTGGAGGTGGTGCTTATGCCCAGGGCAGAAATGCAAAGAGTGAAGATTTTATTGGGTTTGCATTTAAAGCATGGTGTTCGCATGGGAGCCCTCACTGCTTACGGGGTATGCTCCCTCCCCTTGGGGTGTGTAAGTGGACGGCCGAGGTGCACCGTGTCCCATGCAGCATCAGAACCAGACGTCACGCCCGCCCAGGATGGAAAGGCCTGTCTCTCCCGCCATGCACCTCTGGGGCGCCCGTGCCCACCGGACGGACCCCCCACTTTTGTGGGGACACACCTATCTCTATCATTTCCCCGCTGTGGGCCATTTCCAGTCTCTTGATGACAGATGGGAACAAATCTACAAATCCAATGGATTTCATCTTACGCATCTCTCCTTTAAAGTGAGTTAAAAAACCAACTGGCATGCTGCTTGCTGTTCTAAAAGGCAACTTCTAAATTTGGGCGTTTTAAAAAAATTGTGCTCTGGCTCAAAAATTCAGTGGATCTGAGAACATGAGTACGATCCACTGCTCTTTGTGCTGAAACCATCGTAACTGCTTTAAAATAAATCAGAACAAAGTGAGGCCGGCGGCACCTCTGCCCCCTGTCACTTGCTGTTGGAGCAGAAACTCTGGCCCAGACCCGGTCCCCCAGGGCTGGCCAGGCTGGGACTCTGGGGCAGGGGTTTCTCACAGACACGCCAAAGCCTCCAGACTCCAGACACGCTGTGTGAGGCAGGGATTGCATCAAAAGTAAATAATCACAGCATGTGACGGACAGGTAAGAGACACGGATTGGGGCACCGAACCGAGATGTTCCCTGCGAGAAACATGTTTCCTCCCTGGAAGGTCCAAGCTCGTAAGGAAATGGGGACATTTTCAAAAGCCCCTTTCTCGTACCTCCCCTCTTTGCACAGAGCACAAAACACCCCCACCCCAGTCTCCCAAAATAAAAACACATGTCCCTTTAACGCAGCAAAGAAAGTCAAAACGCAGAATCCCTATAGATTATTTTTGAGTAAAAAAAAGTTCATGACGTTCTAGCACTTGTGAGACCACAACAAGGAGCTGGCTCCATCTCTGGGATGTTGGGGCTGCACCCCGAGGGGGTTTTTCTGATAGCCACTCGGGCTGATGCGGACGAAAGTCCAGCTGTCCCACCTTCTCCGTCCGCCCTGTTCACCTTAAAACATGCAGTGTGGACACGGGCTTTGGGGGTACTCCTAGCTGCGCACAGTTTAGCACTGTCTCCAGAAATGCATGTCCTCACCTGGGGGGGACCCTGGTCCCAAGGGGGAGCCCAGCGCGCAGCTCTAAGTCACAGGAAAATCCCTCTTCCAGCGCCATGCACGCCGCACAGCCCCACAGACAAACTGCGCCTCTCCGGTCCGCTTTCCCGAGGGATCCGGGAAACCATACCAGCCACAGCCTTCCAGTCTGAGGGCTGGTGGGAGCCGCCGAGGCGGCCGATGGGCACCAGCGCCCAGAAAGGGTGCCCCAGCTGGCCACCAGGTCGGCTGCAGGCAGCAGGGGGTTAATCAGTCAGGACTGGGGAGCTCCGGGACTGGGCGGCAGCCCAGCCAGCCAGGAGCAGACACGGGGCTCTGTGGGCCTGGCCGCAGCTCGGCGACTTAGATGCCCACCCTGTGCCCTGGAGTGGCCCTTTGTGCCGTGCCCCGGGCCAGGGCGCTTGGCCGAAGACCCCGCACGGCAGGCCCCGTGGAAGCCTGGAGCCTCCACGCCCAGTCTCTGCGCTCGCTTTTGATCGGCTGGTGCGGGCCCTGACACAGCCGGGGAACATCCTCTCCCTGGCCGAGAAAGCAGAAAAACCTCTCCCTGGCCGAGAAAGCAGAAAAACCCATCTCCCCAACTCTGTGCCTGTGTGTGTGTGTGTGTGGGGGGGCACAGGGCCCACTGAACCTGCGCTGCCCACGGCGCTGGTGGCTCTGGTCTCTCCCCCGAGTGGCCACTGACCCTCGAAGGGATGGTCCAGTCTGAGATGTGTGCCTCAGACCCTCTGGTTTCAGAGACAGCGTGGAGACAGAACCTCCCGCGTCTCGTCACAGAATTGCTGAACGAAACGGCCCTATTTGGGAGAGACGCTGCATGGTTAGAACGACGCTGGCCAGTCGCACCTGCCCACACTCACCTTCTGCAAGTGTGTGCGGGTGGGGCATTCAGCTTCGGCCCTCTGGGTGGGGGACCGTCTGCAGGCCGCTGCCAGCTGTCTCGGCCTCCTGGCCCAGTCAGGGACATCTCACTGCCACCCCATGCCAGCCGCGTTCACCTGCCCCAGGCACGCACGCGCACGCTCGGGGGCCAGGGCCCATCCTCACGGCAGGCCAGTCCATCACGCTGCTGGGACCCACTAGATGGCCCCCAAGGCGCCCCCGGGGCCAGACATCTGACCCCTCGTGCCGGACCAGACAGACCCACCCTGGGCAGCCCCAATGCAGAGTCACAGACCCAAGCACGTCTGCGTGCACGGCCCCGCCCTCCACAAACGCTGAGCATCGTGTCCACCAGCCGCGCTGGTGTGAAGGTGAGTGTGAAGGTGAGTGTGAACCAGGCCAAGTCGCCCTTGCACTTCTGTTATCGTCACGATCGTTGTTGCCGCTGATTTTAAAGCCATTAGGTTTAAGCACAGTCGTGCTGGCTCTGGGCTCCAGCTGGGCTTCCTGCGCTGCGCCCCACATACACCCCACCCTGCGGGGTGCACGGGCCAGCCCCTGCATCTGGGTTCGCCTGCCCCAGTCACCGGATCACCCCCTTCACTCCAGAATTCATTGCTCACATCCTGCCCTGAAGTACAGTGGGGGAGCCCCCAGCAGACCCCGAGGAACTTTCCACATTATTGGAAAACACAAAAATCTGTCACAGAAGGGCCAGGACCATGGCATGGCTGCGAGCCCACGTCGGCGACCCCACCCAGCCCGAGCACAGTGCAGGGCGGCCAAGCCGGAGCCTGACCGCTCCCGCCACGGCGGCCCTGGGGCCCCGGTCTCCGGCACTGCCCGGGGGTGGCATCTGGCTCCCTGGCGGTGCCCCTCCCGTGGTGCCCTGTGCCAGGCCGGGGCGCTCAGCCCGCTGGGGAAGGCCCTGGTGCAGGAGATGGTTAAAATTCTGCATCCTTTTTGCATCCGCCTCCAGAGGAAGCGCTGCTTTTTTTTCCCCCCAAGCAGAAGGAGAGGAAAAAAAAAAGCTGAGAGCAGCAATTTGCAGGCCTTGGGATGTTTTTCTCCTTGACAGCGTGGGCCCCGCCTCGGTCAGCCGTTCCTCAGCCCAGGCCCCAGCCCAGCCGCCGCTCTGCCCGGCCCCGGCGCCCCTGGCCCGGGAGGGAAGAGGGCCGCGGGGCCCAGGGCCTGGCACTGCCCTCCATTGTGGCTGCCTCTCCCGCCAGCCGCCGCTCTCCCGCAGCCGTCTGCTCCGCCCGGCCACCCGCCTGCTGACCCGGCGCCCACCCTGCGGCCCCGGGGGCCCTCACCTCTGGGGCCCGGCCTCCCGGCCTCGGGTCTTGCTGGCGCCCGGGGCGCCCCGCCACGTCCTTGGCTCGGCTGCCGCTCGCCCCACCCTGCTGCCCGCCTCGGTGCGCCTGGCACGGGGCCAGGCTGCCGGAGCCCAGCCCGGGCTGGGAGCTCTCGGCGAGGGTGTGCAGGGAGGGGCGCGGGTGGTGCCAGGGGAGGGCCAGGCCCAGATGCCCGGCGGCCGCCCCGGCCCGGCCGGCCCGCAGGACCTCCCCCTGCTCCGTCTCCCGAGTCCCATAAAGGCACAGACAACACGGCGGTTAGTCAAAACAGGCATGTGCGGGAGCCAGCAAACAAACAAAAGCCCTTATTTATTTATTTAGTTCACACACTCAGATAAGGAGGTGCCTTTTGTGCACACCATTTCACACACCAGAAAGGAGCGGCCCACGCCGAGCCGCCAGCCCACAGCCCGCAGGCCTGGCCGGGCAGCTCCATATTTAAATCGGACAGCAGCATATGATTAATTAAGAAGGAAAAAGGCAAAAAGGAAGAAAAGCGGGTGGGGGGCGGGAGCGGGGAGCTGGACATTCCGGCAGCACTGTGCCGAGGTGCCCGCTGCAGCTTAACTCCTCCGGTGCCAGGCCTGGCCCGGCGGGCAGCGGCGGGGACAGAGGCTGCCTGCCGAGACGCCCACCAACTGCCTGGCCCAGCCCCCGGGGCCAGGCGGCCCTAAACGCCCCTTCCTCGCCAGATCTGTGAGCTGGGGAGACCGAAGCCCCCCATTGTGGGGGGAGAGCTGCGGCCCCTTGGGCTGGGGCAGACTGGCCCTTTGCCACCCACAGTCACCCCACCATGAAGTTGGGGCCCCCGCACCTGTCCACACTCACACAAGCCCCGCTCCCAGGCCCCGCCCCTGAGAACCCGCGGGTGGCTCACTGCCCTCTGCAAGGAGTGGGGGGCTGCGGCTGAGCTGGGAAGTCCATGGCCCAGAGGGAGGTGGCCCAGAGGGTCTGGACATAGTCTGTCCTCCATGAGATGGGCTTTTCGGAGGAAGAGCGGGGCTCAGCCTGGGCCCCCAGGATGCTGCCCCGACCAGGCGAGGGCGGGGCCGCCGGGGCCCCGCAGGAAGGGCCCAGGGAGTTCTGGGGCAGGGTGGGTGTTGCTGAGAGCTGGCCTGCGTGCTGCCATCCAGGAGTGTCCTGAGGGCCAGCGGGCCTGACCTGGCCTCAGAGGCCCATCTGCCCGGCTGACGGTGCACGGGTTGGGAGGCTGCTGGGGCTGGGCCGACTGAGTGCTCGGTCACTCTATTATCATCCCCTGCACAGCTGGGGTGCAGGAGAGCCAGCACCAGGCCTACGATCACCCCCAAAGGGGCGGGGTCTGGCAGGCTTCCCACCAGGGCCTGCTGCATCCCCAAAGGTGTCCGCATCTTTGTTCTGGCGCCGGTGAGGGTATCACCTCACGAGGCAGAAAGGTCTCCGCAGGGCTGCAGCTGGAGTGTCCAGGCTGGCGGGTGGAGCCCCTCGTGGCGGGGATCCTTAGAGCCTGAACCCTATGGCGCGGGCAGGAAGCCTGCACTGGTGGGGCGCAAGCAAGGCGTGCAGGGGCTCTGTACTAGGACGGGGCGGGACCGAGCCCGGGAGCCCCGGAAGAGCCCGCTGCCCACACTGGAAGGTCAGGCTTCCGGCCTCCCTGCTTGGCCACAATAAACGTCACGTGTGGCTCGTTTGGTGGCTCTTTGCTCCAGCAGTGACAGAACCAGGCAGTGCCCACCTCTCCTGACCGCCTGGCATGTCTGGAGGAGGAGGACCTGGGGACACCCCACTCAGCAGCTCGCATGAGTGAGTGGTCCTGCACGGGGCCAGGGGCCATGGGTCAGGGGTCAGGGGTCAGGGGCTCTGCGCTTGGTGCTCAGTGCTGCGCCCTCAGCTCAGCTCAGGTCGGCGGGGGTGAGCTTTGCACTGAGATCAAAGTAGGGTGCCCGGCAGCTGTCCCCGCACAGGGACCGGGCTGAGCCAAGCGAAATTTCAGGGGAGACCCCAAAGAGGCTTTTGGAACCTGGAAGTCTCCCTGACACCTACACTCTCTTAGGAAACAAGCAGAAAGGGCACGGGGCTTCGTCACGCGTGGAGGGCGAGCTGGAGGTGGCCCACGGGTCCAGGGATTAAGGGTCCGGGATCCTTCCAGTCAGGCCCCTGCCGACCCTTTGAGGTCCACGTGGGCCTGAGTCCCCTGGTCAGCTGCCTCCCGACTTGGCTCGGACTGCTGTGAAGCACGCCCGGGACGCAGCGGTCCCAGACACAAGCGCCCTTTGGTCCGGCCCGCGCTCCGCCTGCGTCCGCTGCCGGTGGGGCGGAAAGTGCTTTTGTGAGGACGCGAATATTCTGGAACCACTAGAAGCACCGCGACGCCAGAAACGAAATCAGTGGGGAGCCCCACCTCGGCTGGTGCCGCGGCGTCTCCCTGCCCTCAGCCGGCGCCCGCGGCCCCCGCACAGGGCCTCATCGGGGGGACCCCTGCCCCGAAGCCTCACGCCAGGGCAGAGGCCCTGCAGTCACTGTCTGGGCGTCCTCAAGGCCCGCACGTTGTTATTTCATAGACCAATGAGGGTTTGGATGTACTGGACGACACCCCTGCCCGGGGACCAGGCCCTGTGCGTCCTCCCCCAGCCCCTGGGCTGGCAGCCAGCTCCCTGGGTGGGGTGGGGGCCCTTCCCACTCAGCGACCCCTCTCCCCCGGCTACGTGGTCGGTCGCAAAAACCGGAAACGGGTCTGTTTGCAAAAACGCGATCTTCTCCTAGAGACCAAAACCACGGCCTGCCCGCATCTCAGGGACACCTCACAAAATGCGTGTCTTCCCCATAGAAGCAGCTGCCTCAGTCCCGGGGCCACAGCTGCGGCCTGCCCTGCCTCTGGCCCCCCGGGGCAGCTCCAGGGGGCCCAGGCCCTGCAGTGGCCGCCTGCAGGCGAGCGGCTGGCTCGGGGCCGGTCAACAAGGACCCCGTGACCCGCAGAGGGTGCAGGAAACGTCTCCCCAGCAGAAACGGGCCCTCGCTCTGTGGAGCGGCGGCCTCGGCGAGAGCGTGGGGTGCCCAGGAGCAGGGCCAGGAGCCACGGTCACCTCCTTCCCAGGCACCCATGCATGTTAGTGCTGCCCACACGAGATCCCCCCTCAATTCAACCACGTTTCTAGGGGAGACCACTGAGGCCCAGAGAACTGCTCCCAGCCAGGGCAGCTCTGGGGGCCTCGTCTACCTGGTCGCATGCCTATGGCGGCAGGGCAGGTATGTTTAAGTTTGGGGTCACCCCTCTCCTCCCATCCTGCCTCTGCCATTCCCTGCACCACGGCACAGCGGAGCAGGCAAGGACAGGGGACCTGGCAGGCTGGGCACCGCGACTTAGGTGGATTTTCACATCCAGTTAGCCCAGGGAAGCCGACCCGGCAGCAGAGATGCACACGGGCTTCGGCCAGGGGGTGCTGGGAGCGTGCGGGCCGATGGCCCCGGCGGGGCTGGCGGCACACGCGCCCCGGCTCCCAGACCTGAGGGATCTGAAGCACCTCCTGCTCAGCTCCAGGGCGGGGCAGGACGGAACCGTGACCTGGGCCAGCTCGTGCGTCCACAGGGGCTGCAATCTGCCCACGGGACGTGTCTCCTGCCCCGTGATTTTCAAATTCTGGATATTCCACACGTGAATCTGGAGCCCCGGGCCCGCTCCCTCCCGGCAGCCACTGGCAGAAGGCCTGGGCGCCTCCCCAAGGCCAGGCCTCGGCTGTCTGGCCCCACGGCCCCTGCAAACTACAGGGAGCCCAGCCTGGGCCTGGCCCTGCCTGCAGAAGGCAGCTGTGCCCGCCCCGGTGGGGTGCTGAGGCGGGGTGCACTCAGCTCCCGCTGTGGGCTCTCCCACCAGCCCCCATCGGCTCATTGAGGAGGGCACTGGGTTGACACCCAGGGGTGGAGGTGCGGGCAGCAATGGCCACTGCTTAGCGCAGGCCCACCAGGGCCCTGCTTGTGGGGGCATCCAGTCAAACTTGGAGCCCAAGTCAGGGCTTCCAGCAGAATCTGGAAGCTTCCACCCATGGCGAGTTGCTTCCTTGCCCCGCGGGTGCCCAGGATCAGGCCTTGGACAGGGCCTGAGGTCTTGTTTCGGGCTAAGGGAAGGAGGGGCAGTGGGAGACCTCTGTGGGCAGAGACCCGGGAGGATCCAGGGCATCCATCCCTCTCCCCAGGGGTCCTACTTCCTCTCCTCCCCGGGGCGCCTCGGCACCAGCTACCCGGCCAGACAGAGCACATCAGGGGCTGTGGCTGCTGCCCTGCTCTAGGGGGTCACCCAGGGTGGAGGAGGGGCGGCCAGGCGCCATCTCCTCCCAGGGTCGGGAAGAGAGGGCAGCTGGTGGGCAGGCCTGCCCGCTCCAGGAGCCCTGGTCCCTCCCTGGAGTGGACCTGAGCATCAGACTCTGCTCCGCCTCGCCTCGCGTCTCAGCACCTGAGAGCCTGGGGCTGGCAGCCCCCTCCCCTGCCCGCAGGAGCAGCGGGCACGCAGGAGGCAGGAGAGGAGAGCAGAAACCAGCGGGCGCCTCTTTTTCCTTTAAGAGTCCCGAGAGCCGCCGCCCAGACCCAGCAGCCCAGGCAGGGAAGATGTCGGGAAGATTCCCTTCCCAACTTGCAGTCTTTGTTTGGGAGGAGTCCGGGAGGGCCGGCTTAGCGGGGCCGGGCCGCGATCTTATGGCGGCGGCAGCGCGCTCCCCACTCCTCCCCCGGGGCGCCCCCTCCCGGCACGAGCCGTCCCCGACCCACACCCCGGGACCCTGGACCCAAGCCCCAGCCGGACCCCAGCCTGGACCGGACCGATCGCACCCCCACCCCACCCCCAACCCCACCCCAGCCGCGGTGCGCGCGCGCAAGGGGAGGAGGGTGCCTCTTACCCGGTAGTCCAAGCGCCCCCGCGGTCAAGTTCACGTCTGGCCGCCGGGCTGTCCGAGGTCCATGCGCAGAGGGCAGAGAGGCCGCGGGAGGCCTCGGCTCCGGGCGGCGCCTTCCACCCGCCGCGCTGCTGTCACGGGCCTGGGGACCCCAACTTTGCGCACAGTCGCAGAGCTGAAGTTTCCGGGCTTCGCGCCGCTGGGCTGGGTTTCAGCAGCGAGGACTGAGCTGGCAACAAAGAGGGAAAGCAGGCCAGGAGAGGGGGGAAGCAGAGCCGCGAGGGGCGCCGGCTCCTCGCACATCCCCAGAACTGGAAAGAACACCCAGAGCTTTTCGGGGCTGTCTTTTCTTAAGGGGTGAGCAATTTCCCTGCAGGGGATGGGCCCCCTTTCCACTGCCCCCGTGGTGAGACACTCTCCTTGGGCGCCCTGCTGTTTTAACATCCACTCCCAAGCTTTTCAGCCAATCTGGGGGAGCAGGCAGGGCTGGGCACAAGAGGCTCCAGGAAAGGGGGTGACACTCAACAGTGTCCCTAGTGGGGCGGCCGCCAGCCTAGGCCTTGAGTTCCCTCCAAGCAGGCAGAGGCTCCGGCTCGGCCAGGGCCTGAGCTGCTGTTCCAGTGCCTGGGGCACAGAGCTCCACACCAGGGTCCCCCAGGGCTGCCAGCTCCCGGCCCTGGTGCCCTGTTCCGGTGAGGCAGGGGTCGGGCCGGTTCCAGGGCAGGTGTGGGCTGCGGGGGCAGAGGCAGCTCAGACATTGGACCGGCCAGCGCCCGTCCTGCACAGAGGGGAGCTGCGGGCACAGGGCGTTGCTGCCCACAGGCGGGGGCCCTCCTGCGGCACCCCTGAGGTCTGGCTTTCCTCCCCGCAACACGTGTCCATGGAGGAAGTGCTGAGCAGCTGCTTCTGCTGCCTGCTGGGGGGGCATGGGCAGGGCGCCTGGCCTCCCAGGGTGGGGTGGGGGGTCCACCTGCCAGGGACCTTTCCCAGGTGTGCAGATTCTTACGGGGATTTCACTGCAGCCAGCTTTGGCTCCAGCTTTTCGATTCCCCCCGAGACCCAGTGCCTGTCTGGCAGTGGCCATTGCCGGGGGGACCCACCAGGAGGACACAGGCCTCTTCTGCATGGAACCGCCCAGCTCAGCCTGGCCCTTCCAGGGCATGGAGGAGCTGTCTGTCCCCCCCCCTTCCCCCCGCCGGGGCCCCGGCCTCAGCAAGGAAGGAGTGTTAGGACTGGCAAACACTCATCTTCCCAAAGCTTCTGCCACGGTTTGTTCCCTGTGGACAGCGGCTGGCTCTGTCCACGCCTGGCCTGGGCTGGCTTCCTGGGCATGTGGGCGGGCAGTTGCCCGGTGTTCTGGGCTCCACTGTCCGAGGCTTAAAAGCCTTAATCCCTTTTCAGGCAAGGGCCCACATTTTTTCTGGGCCCCAAGAATTGTGTCGCTGGTCCTCACTTGGGCCGTTGGTGACAGCGTCATAAAGCGAGAAGACCGCGGAGACCTGGGACTTTGCATTTCTTCTATTAAATTCCATTTACACAAATAATTCCAGAGTCCATGGAAACAAGATGAGCTGAAGATCACTGTGTTCTGGAAGAACTTCCGCTGCGAAGAGATAGGAAGTGGTCAGGGAAGAGGACACCCGGCCTGTGTCTGCCGGGGTGCCCAGCCTGCCCATGGGGGTGCAGGGGCCAGTGGGGCGGCCGCCCTGGTGTGTGGCTGGCACTGCGCGTACAAGAAAGGGCCGTGATCGTCACAGTCACGTGTGACAGGCAGGCTGGTGGGGTGACTACTTTTTAAAAAAAAAAAAGATTTCATTTATTTGTGCACACAAGAGCTTGGGTACAGGCCAGAAGCATAAGGTGACAGGATGCACCAGAGACAGAGTGGGGAGCAGATGGACTGAAACACACTGCTGAGGGGAGCAGCGGGAGACAGGAGAGGTCTGCTGCGCCCTGTGGGTCCGCTCCCTGGCCGGGGATCGAACTCACGCTGCAGTGGCTGCAGATGCTTCATAGTGTTGAGGCTTAACCCCTTGCAACATCAGGGAGGCCCTGTTCCTATACATTTTTTAAAATATTTATTTATTTATGAATATAAGAACTGGGGTACAGGTCAGAGATGTGGGGGGGGGGTGAGAGGACGCACCAGAGACAGAGTGGGGAGCAGAACAGGTGGATCTACTGAAATCCACTGCTGAGGGGAGCAGCGGGGAGACAGGAGGGGTATACTGTGCCATGTGGGTCCCTCCCTGGCCGGGGATCGAACTCACGCTGCAGTGGCTGCAGATGCTTCATAGTGCTGAGCCTTAACCCCTGCGCCACCAGGGAGGCCCCATAGACTTATCTGAGTGGGAACCCCGCTGAGGGTCTCGGAGCACAGAGCAGGACCACCGTGGCCCAGATGGAGCCCAGGCGCCCCTGTGAGCACAGCTGTCCCCCATCCTTGGGTAGAAAGTCTGAATCACCAAGTGTCCTTAACCTGCTGCTGCCTTGCCTTTCCCGTTTGTGACTTAGTTTTAAGAAACCTCTCAACAGTTTCAGGCTCTTATTTTTAATTCCCACCGTCTGGTGTAGAATCTGCTCAGTTGGGACGGGACAGGAGGGACGGGACAGGAGCCGAAGGCATCTGTCTCCTGGGGGCCGGAGGTGGGGTGTGACGGGGTGGGGGAGCCTGCTGGCCGGAGGGGAGGGGTCAGAGGAGGAGGACAGCCCAGGGGGCCCAGGAGCCCAGCGGCAGGCAGCGCACCAGGGTTAAGCTCAGCGCAGCCCACAGTCCCAGCGGGCACAGCTCAGCTCACGCCCAGGTGGAGCAGCAAGAAGTCCTGGCCACAAACCCACATGGCACCGAGCTCCTGAGGCTCAAGTTTGAACAGGATGCGAAACAGACTTCAAGCCAAGTCTGCGTCCCATGGCTGCCTGCCAGGTGAGTCTGGGCCCGTCGCTTCTCCTCTGCGGGCTCAGTTTCCCCAGATTTGGAGAACTGGAGGAAGCAGCAGTGATAAGCGACAGGCGTCACCTCCTGGACAGAGGGTCTGTCCACCCTCATGGTAACACAGTGCTCACCCCACCCTCAGGGCCCGTCTGGGAGAAGTGCAAGAAGCAGGGGCCCAGCTCTCCAAGCCACAGGGCGGCCCAGGGAAGGGCCCGCCGCTGTGTGACGAGTGTCCACAGGCAGGGCAGTCCTCAGGAACAGCCGGTCCCAGGGGCCAGGGAGGGGAGCCCCCCTGCTTGCATGCACCTTCCAGGCGGTCCCCCTTCTTAAGACTGGTGTGTCCTCCCAGCCTGCCCAGAGCTCAGTCCCTGGACTGTGACAGCTGGAAAAAGGAAGAAAGATGTTTTTTCCTAGTTTGCGTCTCAAAAGAAAAATGCCTTCACAGAACATGAACAAATGCAATCACGAACCTGGAAACGCCACATTATCCTCGAGACGGCTGCCGGCACGGTCGCTGGAAGTCCTGGTGTATCTTCCCGTGTGTGGGAGGCTGACATGTGTGCGCGTGAGCATGGCGTAGATCTCAGAACCTTTTTGATTCCTGTGTTGTGAGCATCATCTGTCATTAAACAATAATCCCTATGGGATTTGAAAACTGAAATCTAAGTACCAATTAGCTTTGAAATCTACTTTCTTGAGGTTTAGTTTCCAAGATCCGTTTCACGGTCAAGTTCCATGTTTCCTCCTGCCTAGCCACCACTGTGGCAGGAAACGTCTGTGTCCACGAGTTGTCCCCTAGTCCCCCTCATGGGTGTGGTGCTTCCCGGAGCCCCCATCCCAATGCTGTCCCTATAGGTGAACTTTGCCCTTATTCAGCGCACTATGGATGGATCATGAGTGGCGACTCTTGTGCAGAGCAGAACTGACAATCATCGATGTCTCCGGGTCGGTCAATAGCTCGGCCTTTTTCACTGCTGTATAGTACTCCATCGTGTGCTGACTGCAGCTGACTTAGTCATGTTTGGGGGCAGGGTTAACTGGGTCGTTTCTGAGGCCTAGGCTACCGGGGACAGAGCTTAGTGACTGCCAATTCAAAGAAAACTCTCCAAGCGACCTCTCTGGCTGGCCTGAGGAGTACCCAGCATGAGAACAGCTGTACTTCCTGCCACGAGCACCATGGGAGCCAGGGTGTGTCCCAGCCCACACCGCCTCTACCATCAGGTGATTACCAGCAAAGCTCCTGGAACACCTGCACATTGACACTTTTTGTGGCTACCCTGCCTTCCTGAGGGTGGCCTTGCAGAAGCTAAAGTGTTCTTGCCACACACCCACATCATCCCTAGGTGTTTCTCGTGTTAAGGATAAATCTCAAGATCCCCCTTGTCTAGAAGGGAAAACTGAGGCTATAGAGAAAGAGTGACCAGCAGGGCCCAGGCAGCTGGCCAGGAACACTGCTAGGGGGAACCCCAGCCTTAAGTGCCCCCAAGTCTTCAAGAGAACGTCCTGCCTCCTTCTCGCCCATTGGCCAGTCTCGGAAGCTCTCAGAGTCTCCCCATGGAGAGCCCACCAGGAGGCAGGCTGTGGGATGAAGGCAGCTCCCGGCCCCCAGTGGGGCTTTGCCAGACTCGGCCACTGAGCTCAGACATGGCGTCTTCACACACTCAGATGCTGGCATTCACCCACCACTGCCGGTCCCATCCACGGTCAACGTCCCACCCTCCTTCAGGGCCAGGGCCACAGGGTGTCCTGACTTGACAGTCCTGGTGCATTCTGGTCCTGCACGGGGACCCTGGCTTGGTGTCCACGTATCTGTCGGACAACTTGGCCCAACCCTCCCCATCCTGCAGGACAGAGACCGGCTGCAGGGGGATAGAAGGATGTGCCTGCTTCCAAAGAGGTGTCACGCAGAGCCGGGGCGGGAGAGCCCTTCAGCCTGTCCAGCGCCCACCTGGGGAGGTGCTTTCTGGGGGACAGAAATCAGGGAGAGGCCCAGGGTCACTCTGTGGGTGTGGAAGTAGCTCAGCAACGAAAGCGGTTTATTTCTTTTACTTACTGCCTCCCCCATGGCTGACAGGGCTGTACCCAGGATCGTATTTGACCCTCAACAACCAGATGCTGCCCCCGTTTTACAGGTGAGAAACCTAAGCCCAGAGCCTTAAGACACTGCTGAGCTGCGCTGGGACTAAGCAGCCGGCTCGGTGCAGACATGGGCCGGAGGTCTCTGGCCCTGTGTGGGGCAGGCCTGCCAGACAACCCAAGACTGCTCCTGCCCACCCAACCCTGCTTAGGCTCCCGGAGGGTGGGGGGCTTCCTCAGCAGGACCACGCCCCCAGCACACCCCACTGTGAGTGAACAGGGCCGGCCCCTGCTCCAGAAGGTGGACGCTGATCCAAGTTGGGACAAAGAAGAATCATCTCTCAGCCCCAGGGCCACAGTCACCCTGCGCTGGAAGTCAGGAGGCCCAGGGCAGCCTTTGTCTTCTACAGAAGAAACCAGGAAAGGAAAGGCCCATTCTCTCAGAAAACATGTGTTTTCTGTTTACAGAGGGGCCTGTCCAGTTCCCAGGCTTTGTTCTTTAATATGGAGCCAAAAAAAAAAAAAATCAAACGTGCCGCTTCCTCTCCAAGGTACATGTGCAGGCTGCGAGATGTGCTCCACTGCAGGCAATGCTGGGCTTGCAGCCGGGG
Organism: Galemys pyrenaicus; assembly: GCA_019455555.1. Classification (NCBI taxonomy): domain Eukaryota; kingdom Metazoa; phylum Chordata; class Mammalia; order Eulipotyphla; family Talpidae; genus Galemys; species Galemys pyrenaicus. Next base: position 2,533,042 of record JAGFMF010011642.1, on the reverse strand, counting down.
CTTGGGGACACGGGGGACACAGGAGCTGGGCGCCTGCCTGCTGCCAACACCAGTGTTGCTGCCTTTGCCCCCAGGGAACCAGGGCCTGGGAATGTGGTCAGACAGGGTACAGGTGAGGCTGGTGTTGGTGTCCTGGACGCAGCCCACTTGCATGTATGTCAATGTCTGGGGTGCTTTTGTGCAGACTCCCCAACCTGCTGCCGCAGCCCACTTACATGTATGTGAATGTCCTGGAGTGCTTTTGTTCAGACTCCCCAACCTGCTGCCGCTGGCAGGTCCACCAAACCCAGGCCCCAGGGAAATGAGTCACGTTTCTCACCCAGAGGCTGGCCCGAGGGTGTCCTTCCCCATCACCCATCACGGGACCCAAGGGATCCCGTGGAGCAGGCAAGCGCTGATTTGATACCTACCCCCCACCCCCCAGGTCTTGGGGGAGCGCTGGAGCAGGCTGGCAACGCTGGGGTGGGGGCGGGCTGGGCGCTGGGCAGGAGGGGGTCCAGTTGGAGAAGGGGCAGCAGCAGCTAAAGGGAGAGTCTACAGGAAACTGCGGCCGCAAGGCCAGCAGCGCGGGGGCGACGCTGATTTGGGGTCCAGACTCCAGACGCAGGCCGTGCCCCTTCTCGGGATCTGGGCAAGCGGCCTCCGGCCCCTCCTCCGCGACCGCGGTGACACCCGCACTAGAAGCGGCAGGCGACAGCCGAGCACAGCCAGGACAGATCGGCCAGCGTGTGCTGCCGCGGGCGCCGAGGCCAAGGCGGCAGGAGGGGGGGCTCCGCCCCGCCGCCCGCGGGAGGCGAGGGCCGAGAGGGAGCCAGTCCCGGGCGCAGCGACCCGCAGCCGCGCCTCCCGGGCGTCGGGCGGGCAGGCCTCTAGCCGCTGCTCCCCGCGCTCGGGCCTTCGCGGCGGGGCAGGGGCGCAAAAGCGCAGGAAGCAGCCGCACCGCCCCGGGAGCCGCGCCCGCCAGGCCCGCCGCCAGCCCTTCCGCCCGCACCGGAAGCTCGGCCTGCGCGCGGCGCGGCGCGGCGCGGCGTCGGGGGCGGGGCGGCGTCGGGGGCGAGGCCTCCGCCGGCCGACTCCGGAAGCCCGCGTACGGCGCGCAGGGAGCGGGGACGCAGCGTCTCAGTCACGTGGGCGGGGCTTAGGCTAAATCTGACGCCACGTGGGCGGGGCCGACGCGCGGCTGACTCGGAAGCTCTGGCAGCAGCGCCGGCGCTGGGGGCGGGGCCTCGCTCCGGGGCGTATCTGGGGCGGGGCCTGGAGCCCTGGGCGGGGCCTCGGGGCGGCCGCTGTAACCTCAGTTCGGCTTCTGCTAGGGACCCAGAGATTTGCAAACTAAACTTCGTTTGAATCTCTCTTTCTGGAGCACCTAAGGGAGAACAGATGACAAAGAGAAATCTTTTAGAAGCTCAGCGCAAACCAGGTCGCGCAAACTAGGCGGAGAGATCGCTTGGGTTCTGATCCTTAATTCCTCTTTTTTTTTTTTTTTTCTTTCGGGGAAAATAGTTTTTCCATAATGGGGATGTTACAGGACACTGGTGAATGCCTTGGAAATAACTGAATTTTTTTTCTGCAAAACCACACACGTTTGTTGCACAAAACATTGGAAAATTTTAAAAAGTGCAGCGGAAAGTAAAAATAACCTGCCACCCCACCAGGTGCGATCTCTAGGGCTGCCGAGTCACCCCGTTATAGGGCCTGGAGAGGGGCACCCCAGAACCCCCAAACCTGCCCTCTCTGAATGGGTTCTGCCATCCACCGCATTAAGACAAACATGTAAGGCCTTTAATGGAAAGGAACTTGAATACAATTAGGGTACAATACAGAAAGGACAAAGAACATAGTGACTAACTTAAGCATCCAAAGTTACCCATCTCCCCGAGGGCAAAAGTCCAGCCAAATAGGATTGGCCCAAAGCAAGGCCCAAAAGCCTGCCACATGTCTAAGGGACCTTTCAGTGGAGACCCATAGAAAAGGGTCAGAAAGAGTCAGACAAATCCAGGAGGAGAAGAGCAAAATCAAAACCAAGATGACAGCTGCCATTGTTAACCTCTCCAAGGGTCTCTTACCCACGTCTGTTCCAATCAGTCCAGGACCAAGAAGCAAGCGCAGTTTCTTCACATGTCCCTCTGCTCCACGTGCCTGCTCCAGGCCTCCTCGCTGCTCTCCATCCTGCTTCCTTCTTCCTCCCTCCCTTCTGTCCTCCTCTCTGCAGAATCTTCTTTCCCTGCTCAGCTCCACCCACTTAGGGCAGAACCCGGATTCTGGAATTTCCCCTTTTCCTGGGGACCACCCTGTTACAGCCCTGTCTTGGTGTTTATTACAAGGCCCCAAATCTTTTGAAAACAAATGTGGGGCGCTGTTCATGTGGCCCTGCCCTTTCTTCTGTGGGCAGGCTGTGAACACAGTCCGGGGCCCAGGGTGCCCCGTGTTCCCAGCGCTCACACAGCCCTGTGCAGGGTTTCACTTTATTTCCTCTGCTTTCTTGGACTGGCCTTCACAATGTCCACCTCTCCCTGTCGCCTTCCTTCTACTGCAGTGGACACTGCGGGTGTGGGCGTGTTCTTAAAGGCTCTTGATGACAGCTCGAGATGGGGACTAGCCCAGCAAACGCACGACCGCGCAGACTTCTTATGACCCTCTCTTGTTTTAAAGTCTCCATTTTTTAAAAAAAAAGATTTATTATTTGTGCACACAAGAGCTGGGGTGCAGGCCAGAGTCACAGGGGGTGAGAGGAGTCACCAGAGACAGAGTGGGGTGCAGAACAGATGGATCGACCGAAACACACTGCTGAGGGGAGCAGCGGGAGGCAGGAGAGGTCTGCTGCGCCCTGTGGGTCCCTCCCTGGCCGGGGATCGAACTGGTGCTGCAGTGGCTGTGTAAGCCCCACAGTGCGGTGCTGGACCCGCTGCGCCACCAGGGAGGCCCATTCTCCGAATTTAAAAAGTAATAAGTGGATGTTTTCAAAGGATATGGCCTGAGAATACTGTCGATGTGAAAACGGGTCTCACACATGTATTGCCTAGAAGCAAACCTGGCACTCAACAATGAGCCCAAGTAAAGGAGCAAAGGCCTTGACCACACACCTGTCCATCCACAGGAGACACACGGCGGTCACCGGCACGTGGAAGTGGTCAGTGTCACGGTCACCAGGGAAATGCATGTTGATGCCACAGGAAAGTGCCCCTCTCACCCACCAAAGTGGTTCTTGCATATTTTTAAAAGCAGGAAACCAGTGAGGATGTGAAGAGATCGGGGTCCTCGTGCGTGGCCAGCAGAGTGAAACGGGGCAGGAAGATCAGACGTGGAGTCCCCATTCGCTCCAGCTCCCGGCACACGCCCGGGGCAGACAGCAGGGACTCGGGCAGACAGCCACACAGCCGAGTTCTCAGCCGCGTGTTCCCACAAACAGCCGCAGCAGTGCTTCCACGAGACGGAATATTACTCAGCCTTTAAAAGGAGAAGGTTTGGGCCTCCCCGGTGGCGCAGCGGGTTGAGCGCTGCACTGTGAAGCACCTGCAGCCACTGCAACGCGAGTTCAATCGCCAGCCAGGGAGGGACCCACAGGGCGCAGCAGACCTCTCCTGCCTCCCGCTGCTCCCCTCAGCAGTGTGTTTCAGTCCATCTGCCTGTTCTGCTCCCCG